>CM040928.1:35716890-36089390 GCA_023029165.1 Gobiocypris rarus | reverse complement strand
GTCAGTAAACCATTTACCAGTGGTTTTGGCACTGTGAGCAGGTGCCAGGTCGTGCTGGAAAACCAAATCTTCATCTCCATAAAGCTTTTCAGCAGATGGAAGCATGAAGTGCTCCAAAATCTCCTGATAGCTAGCTGCATTGACCCTGCTCTTGATAAAACACAGTGGACCAACACCAGCAGCTGACATGGCACCCCAGACCATCACTGACTGTGGGTACTTGACACTGGACTTCAGGCATTTTGGCCAAAAAAAAAATAAAGCTTTTACCGGCACAAACGAAGCACAAACGATTGAGACTATTTGAGGTGAATTTGGAGCAGATCGGGGCTGGTGACGTCATCGTCTACAATTCAAAGTCCAATATTTAAAAAACGAAAGCAGCACAAACGACACTTTTATCCGCACAAACCGGCACAAACGAAGCACAAACGATTGAGACTATTTAAGTTGACCTTGGAGCAGGTCGGGGGGCTGAGTGACCTCAAAATGACTACCTTAATATTATTTTAATATCTAAAAAACGGAAGCAGCACAAACGCAGCTTTTACCGGCACAAACCAGCACAAACGAAGCACAAACGATTGAGACTATTTTGGGTGAATTTGGAGCAGATCGGGGGGCTGGTGACGTCATCGTCTATAATTCAAAGTCCAATATTTTAAAAACGAAAGCAGCACAAACGGCACTTTTATCAGCACAAACCAGCACAAACGAAGCACAAACAAACGAGGCTATTTGAGGTGAATTTGGAGAATGTGGGGGGCTGAGTGACCTCAGAATGACCTAAAACATTTTTTTTTAATATCTTAAAAACCAAAGCAGCACAAACTAAAATTTTTACGGCACAAACGGAGCACAAACGATCGAGACTATTTTGCCGAAGTTTTGCGTTGGGTGGGGGGCCAACTTCACGCAGGTAGAATAGGTTCTTTCTTTTGGGAAACAATAACTCCATTTGATTTTTGAAACTTTGCAGGCATTTTACATTCACAAACAGCTGTATTACACACTTCATGAAAGGTAATATCCCCAAAAAGCTTCATGGGTTCACTTTAAGTAACACCTGAAGATGGTGAGGAAGACAATTATGACGTCGGTGACGATGGTGTCAACAATTACAATAAGAGACGACGGCGAGGATGATCTAATGATGATAATAATCAGTCATATTCCATTTCAGCTCAGTAATTATTCACAGCCTCAGTGTCTGTTTATGGAAGAACCATCTCCTTACTTCCCAGCTTATCCTGATCTCTATCACGCCAGCAGGAATTTAACCCGCAGATCTGAGAAAGTCAGTAATTGATTAGAGACGTCGCCCTGGGGTGAAGAACACATTAATGTCCTCTTAAAAGGGATAGCTCACCTAAAATCATTTATTCACCCTCATGTGTATGGAACACGTAAGGAGACGTTTTTACACACTGGTTTTCCCAATACAATGAAATGATGACAGATATTTTCATTATGGAGTAAACTATTCCTGACTGATGAAACACATACTAATTCTTCATCAAAACACTGTGTTCAAATGTTTAATGAAAAGTGTGACAGCTCGTCCCAGTCTCCTCTTCATGTTTTAGAAGATTTCTAAAAGGGTGAATGATTTGAAAAGAACTAAAAGTGTGAAAGAGAGAGAGAGAGAGAGAGAGAGAGAGAGAGAGAGAGAGATTACCAGTCCCCCTCAGTATCTGCTCAGTCATCGGTTTGTCTGCTGCACAGTGTCTATAGTCTGGCTCCAAAAGTCTTATCAGTATTCCTCGGTGACTTATACAATAACCACACACACACACACACACACACACACACACACACACACACACACACACACACACACACACACACACACACACACACACACACACACACACACACACACACACACACACACACACACACACACACACACACAGAGAGAGAGAGAGAGAGAGAGAGAGAGAGAGAGAGAGAGAGAGAGAGAGAGAGAGAGAGAGAGAGAGAGAGAGTCCAAATGCATTCGGCAGGTTTGTTCAATTCAAATATATCCGTGTATCTGATTAATTTACAACTACAAAGCAACATCAAATGTTAAAATGCAATGCATATACAAACTATAATGTACATACTTAACATGTGTGTGTGTGTGTGTATGTGTGTGTGTGTGTGTGTGTTACTGTGGCAGTAACAAACCTCAGTACGGGAGGTTTAAATGTCTGTACCGATTGGATGTGTAATTTTTCAGATAGTTAGCTAAACAATTGACAGTTAAACAGACTTTAATAGCTTTAAGGGTTACCCCGCCATGACAGTAGTTCACAGAGAAAAAGACAAGGTGGTTTATAATAACTGGAGAAAACTACATTTACTCATGGACATAGACGTTTTAACCCAATCACCTGAGCTAAAAATGGCATGTAATTAATTCCTCTGGAGCTGCAGGAAAAAAAATAACATGATGCTAATTGGCTAATAACATTACAAGAACGCATGAGAAAATATAAATAATTTGAATGCATTTAAGAACCCTTTTCTTATTGTTTGAATGCTCTTGGATTTTCTCATCTATACGAGAAAATCCCCTAAGAAACTGTCCATTCCCTCGCAAAGAAATCAAATGCATTTAATTCACCCGAGAAACTGTGCATTGCCTCGCAAAACCCTTGTGTTCACTCCCAAAACCTTTGAATTTGCCTGAGAAACTTTCCATTCCCTCACAAAATAAGTCAAACGTTTTGCATTCGCCCGAGAAATGTTGTGTTCACTTCCAAAACCTTTGCATTTGCCAGAGAAGCTTTGCATTGCATCGCAAAACCTTTTTGTTCCCCTGATAAACTTTTGCATTAATTTGCAAAGATCTCAAAAGTTTTGAGTTCCCATGAGAACCTTTGCATTTGCCCGAGAAACTTTGCACTGCATCACAAAACCTTTGTGTTAACTTGCAAAAAGTTTTGTGTTCTCCAAAGAAACTTTGTGTTCACTTTTTCACTTAGACCTCGCCAGGCTTTTTCACAGTAAAACAGTGTCCCCCGATATTACAGCAAAACACTGGCTATTTTACAGTTTACCCTGGAAATTACAGCAAGGGTTAAAGGAACACTCCCCTTTTTTTTGAAAATAGGCTCATTTTCCAAGTCCCCTAGAGTTAAATAGTTGAGTTTTACCGTTTTTGAATCCATTCAGCCGATCTTTGTATCTGGCGGTAGCACTTTTAGCATAGCTTAGCATACATCATTGATTCTAATCAGTCCATTAGCATCTCATTCACAAAATGACCAAAGACACTTTCAATATTTTTCCTATTTAAAACTTGACTCTTCTACAGTTACATCGTGTGCTAAGACCAACTGAAAATGAAAGTTGCGATTTTCTACACCTTTATGGCTAGGAACTACTTTCTCATTCCTGCGTAATAGTCGCGGGTCTTCGCGGCCGTACCATGGCTGCAGCGGTGCAGTGATTTTTCGCAGCGCTGAATGTAGTCCCCAGCTAGGTAACTTTCAATGTGACTGGCACTAAGTTCGTGTAGTTGCAGAGAAAGTTTCAGGCTTGCAGCCGACACATTGTGTTGTGGATTTCCCTGTGTGATTAGCCATGGTTCTGTGTGTTGTAAAGGGCTGTGATATAAGTCGAAGGTGTACTACCACCAGTGTTTCACAGAATACCAACGAATCACTGCGCCGCTGCAGCCATGGTACGGCCGTGAAGACCCGCGACTATTACGCAGGAATGAGAAAGTAGTTCCTAGCCATATAGGTGTAGAAAATCACAGCTTTCATTTTCATTTGGTCTTAGCACACGATGTAACTGTACCAGTATGGTAAATGATCACACATTCTTAAAGTGGATCAAACACACTGGACACATTCAGGGCACAGTCTCCTTGATCTATAAGCAACTACTTGAATGTTCATTGAAGATACCAGCTGTATGGGAGAGATAACTCTCCTGGTTGGGTTATAGTCCTGATACAGTTTGGTTGAATCTGCCTCACCTCCTAAAACCCCTCGCACTTTCTTATTCATTTCAAAACTGTACACAAAATGTACTGTACCCCATACAAGCGATACCTGATGAAAGGCTCATCAAATCCTAATTGCAGTCTGTAGTAATAATTCCAAAGGTCTTGTTTGGTCATATCCCATTTCTGAAAACATGTACTTCAAGTTGAACCATGATCCATGTCCCAATTGTGAAATGATGATTCTTCTTATAAGTTTACATTAGTTCAGAGAAGACTGTTAGTATCTGGCTTCACTGCTGCTAAAAAAAAAAAAAACTATTTTACAGCAATGGGTTACACCTGACATTGACCTTAAAAGATTCTGGCTGCCCTCATTTTATAATATAGTTTGTTTAATGCAGGACTGCGAGAATTAAAGGGGATAGAATCATGGACTGTGTAGTGCGTCACTCCCGGATAACTGACAATGAGCAAAGAGGCGGGATGTGGGTGGAGCTGAGGTGACGCGATGACTAACAGACAGCAGATAAATGGCTACCCACCTGTCACTCAAAGTGGCCACGCCCTTAATTATGCAGAACTTTAAATCTTTATATAATGTAAACAAATGAGTTATGAAAAAATTCACCCCCCTCACAGTCGTCATGAAGGGCAAAAATTAGCCATTTAGACCAAAACTATATTTGTCCCAGGCTGCAAACATGTTTTATTCTGCTGTAAAGTTGGGGATTTTAACATGAGCTCAATGAGATTCTGCTCCTTCTGGAGCCGGTCTCTAGTGGCCAGTCGATGAACTGCAGTTTAAGTCACTTCCGTATCGGCTTCAAGAGAGACTGAGGGAGGTTGCCTCTTGGATAGAATACATACTGTTACCTATTGGAGTAAAATAGCCTAAAATTTGTGTGATCATTTGCTGTCGTGGTTGGTATGTTCCTTTTAAAATTCCCTGAAGTATTATTTACTGTACCTATGTTTTATTTTTTAGTTTTTTCTCTTGTATTTTTTATGAACTTTGTGTTCACTTGAGAATCTTTTGCATCCCTTGAGAAACTTTACGTTTTCCCAAGAAACTTTGCATTCCCTAGCAAAACCTTTGCGAAGAAATTTAGCGCTCACTTGCATAGGTCTCAAAAGATTTGTGTTCCACTGAGAAAACATTGCATTCATACGAGAAGCTTTGCATTCCCTCACTAAGGAGTCAAATGTTTCGCATTCACACGAGAAACAGTGTTCAATAGAGAAACTTTTGTGGTCCCCTGTGAAACTGCGCTTTCCCAAGAAACTATACATTCTCTCGCAAAAAAAATATTCACTCGCAAAAATTTTGTAATGTTTTGTTTTCGCCCAAGAAACTTTGCATTGCCTGAGAATTTGCAAGTGAACAAAACTTTGCATTCGCCTGAAAAAACTTTGCATTCACTTACAAAGAACTCAGAAATAAGAAACTTTGCATTTCGCTTTAGAAACTTTTGTTTTCCCCAGTGAAACTTTGCATTCCCAAGAAACCCAACAGTTTCCCAGTTCTTGGGAGAATGCAGGCATTTTGCGAGTGAAAGAAAAGTTCCCGGAAAATGCTTAACATTTGTGAGAAAACACGAAAGCATTGAAATGTAATTTTTCCTCCGATCTCCCATGTCCCTTTAGGGGCTTCGTAGCATTCACATACCTGCATGTTTCAGCTCTATAACAGCACATTTCTGAAATAATTGATACAGGCCACACAAACACACAATCACAAGCATAATCGCCGAGGTAACATGCACTACTGAAAGCTGAAAACCAAAGAGATCAAGCACAGAGATACTGAAGTGACTGTTTATCAAGACACTGAAGGAGCAAACAGACCACAGTTTGACTGTTTAGAAAGATGAAAGAGCAGGCGAGGTCAGCGCGTTTAGGATGGAGATTCTCCTGACCTTGCTTGATCTGTTCTCATTTATAAACACACACACACACACCAACACACACACACACACTGCCCCTATTGTCTGTGTGAGCAGGTGTGTGAGTGATGATAACGAGAGAGATGAGCTGTGGTTCAGAAAGGTGGGGCTCCCTCAGAGGAGCTGTACTGGCATTTACATACATTACTCTCACACACACACACACACACACACACACACACACACACACACACACACACACACACACACACACACACACACACACACACACACACACACACACACACACACACACACACACACACACACACACACACACACACACACACACACACACACACACACAACTCACTCCAGCCCTGCCATTTCCAGGATAGCCATAGCGAACGCCAGGCTGTAGTGGCTCAGGCTTATCTCATCTGAGTCTCTGCGCTTTCTCGCAGTCTCTCGGTTCGTGGGTCACATGACCCTTCCCTTTTGGCTTTTTACTCCTGTCTGTTTCAGATACACCCCATCTGTGTCATACGCAGCTGTGAACACCTCAGCAAGAGCCGTGACAGAGAGTTCGGAGGCCCCAGGAAGGGCTTGCTCCTCTTTTCACCGTTTTGCGAAAGATATCACTCTCTCTCAAATGCCAAACCAACTGACATTTAACTACAAGAAACCTCGACAGCAGAACACCTGACAAAACCAACGTGTGAAAGTGGGCACTACAAAACTACTAAAGCTCTTAAAGGGACAGTTCACCTAGAAACTGAGATACTGTCATCTTTTACTCACCCTCTTTCTTTCTTCTGTGAAACAAATGGAGATATTTTGAAGAATGTTCACACTGTCCTTTTTCCATATAATAAATGCATGTGAAGTAGTAAATAGCAAAACATGCCGTTTGCCAGTTTTTCAATGTATTACTAGGCTACCTATACCTGTATGATGAAGAACTGACTTCGTACTACGGTACCAGCCTTCCCTGACTGCTGAACCCTTTGTTACCTGATAGCGCCACCATAAGTCTTCGGGAGAGAGAGAAAAGGAGTGCAGACATGAGATATTTCAACAAACGTCATCGGGTGCATGACCTGAACAAGCTATTACCTGGTGATCAGGTCTGGGTCACTGATCAAAAGGTGTCGGGAACTGTGGTGGAGGAACATCCAACACCACGTTCTTACCAGGTGGATGTGCCTCATGGAACTGTTCGTAGGAACCGCCATTTCCTCATTCCTATGGTTTTAACAGTTTTTTAGGCGATAATGTATTTAATTAGACCTCAAATACGCTGGCTCTTGCTGTAGATAGTGGTTACACATGAGGTATATCAAACGGGCAATCTTTGGTCTTATTAATCTATAACATGTTACAGAGCAAATCAATTTTGGTTAAGGGGAAAATTAAGTTTCATAACTTTATATTTAGGCTATATTTAACTACAACCCAAAATCAGATAAAGTTGGGACAGTATGGAAAACGCAAATAAAAAAAGAAAGTAGTGATTTTTAAATTTACTGTGACTTGTATTTCATTGCAGACAATATGAACACAAAATATTTCATGTTATGTCTGGTCAACTTCATGTCATTTGTAAATATGCATCCTTTCCTGTCATTCAGACCTGCAACACATTTAAAAAAAAGTTGGTGCAGGAGCAATTTAGGGCTAGTAATGAGGTAAAATGGTTAAATAATGATGTGATTTGAAACAGGTGATGTCAACAGGTGATTGTAATTATGATTTGGTACAAAAGCAGCATCCAAGAAAGGTCTAATCCTTTAGGAGCAAAGATGGGCGAGGATCGCCAGTTTGCCAACAAATACGTGATAAAATTATTGAAATGTTTAAAAACAATGTTCCTCAAAGATCGGAAGAGATTTGGATATTTCACATTCAACAGTGCATAACATAATTAAAAGATTCAAGGAATCTGGAGGAATTTCAGTCCGTAAACGACAAGGGCGAAAGCCTAAGCTGAACAACCGTGATTTCCGATCCCTCAGGCGGCACTGCATCAAGAATCGTCATTCATCTATAAGTGATATCACCACATGGGCTCAGGACTACTTTGGCAAACCTTTGTCAAGTACCACAATACGTAGTTACATCCACAAATGCCAATTAAAACTGTACTGTGCCAAAAGGAAGCCCTATGTTAACAGTGTCCAGAAGCGCCGTCGACTTCTCTGGGCTCAGAGGCATCTGGGATGGACCATCACACAGTGGAAACGGTTACTGTGGTCAGATTAATCAGTATTTCAGGTATTTTTTGGGAGGAATGGACGCCGTGTGCTCCGGACCAAAGAAGAAAAGGATCATCCAGACTGTTACCAGCAACAAGTCCCAAAGCCAGGGTCTGTCATGGTATGGGGTTGTGTCAGTGCCCTTGGCAAAGGTAACTTGCACTTCTGTGAAGGCACCATTAATGCTGAAAAGTACATAGAGATTTTGGAGCATAATATGCTGCCTTCAAGAAGACATCTTTTCCAGAGACGTCCATGCATATTTCAACAATACAATGCAAAACCACATTCTGCACACATTACAGAGTCCTGGCTGCGGAGGAAGAGGGTACGGGTCCTTGACTGGCCCGCCTGCAGTCCCGACCGGTCTCCAATAGAGAATGTGTGGCAATGAAGACCCCGTACTGTTGCCCACCTTAAGACTTGTTTGCAGGAAGAATGGGACAAAATTACACCTGAAACACTTCATCACTTGGTGTCTTCAGTCCCTAAACGTCTTTTAAGTGTTGTGAAAAGGAATGGCAACATTACAAAGTGGAAAAAAATGCTTTACTGTCCCAACTTTTTTTGAAATGTGTTGCAGGTCTGAATGACAGGAAAGGATGCATATTTACAAATGACATGAAGTTGACCAGACAAAACATGAAATATTTTTTGTTCATATTATCTGCAATGAAATACAAGTCAAAGTAAATTTAGAAATCACTTTTTCTTTTTTCTTTTTTCTTTTTTGCGTTTTCTATACTGTCACAACTTTATCTGATTTGGTGTTGTACTATAGAACGCTGCGTTTGTACGTTTGACTGAGTCGTTTGCTTGTGTTTATTTCCTATAGTCTTTTATAATGGTTATTGTTGTTCATTTAAATATTATTGTTCAATAAATATAATTTTATACAAATAATATGCCATATTTGGTATTGAGAAAGGGTCCTTTAGTGATTGCAATAGTCAACTTCAGAGACAGTTACATTATTAAACCACAGTCTTTATGAGACTGGATGTAAGGAAGTTGTTTCTGCACTGTCAATCTTTTAAAAGGACAAAGACGAAGAGATCGCTCTCCTCAGCGGACATTCAAACTGATTTTTTAATGGGTATAATATTATGGGCATTGACCTGAAGAATGAATGCTATATCAGATGCAGGTAATACACTCGTTTAGTCGATCTCTCTCTCATAATAATACTCTACATAATACAATAATCTTCAATGAAGCAACTCAGCGTTTCTTCCTTACTAGATCTAAAGTGGCGTTTCTGAATTAGTAACGGTGGCTTGGACTCGATTGTAAAACTGTCAACTTGAGATTTTAATCCGTGGCGGAAGGAAGTAGTTCTGCACAAAAGAGGCTTTTTAAAGACACTCCATTGTTGTTTCTGATTTATTAGCTCACTTGTGCCTCGAACTGTTGTATAAATGCAATATCACACTCGTAGCCGTGCGTTATTGCTGTATAGCAGCCCGCTGTGATAGCCATATCGCACGGCTACGAGTGATACTGCTCATATATATTCTATATTACAGTGTGTTTTGTGATTTTCTGTGCAGCATGAGTCTCCATTCGCTTCCATTGTTTGGAAAAGAGCAGCGTGAACATCCTGCATAATATGTCCTTTAGAGTTTAATGGATGAAAGAATATCATAGGCTACAGAATGATATTTTACATGAACTTCACCTTTAATAATCACAGAACTCTTAGAGCTCAGACAAAGAGTGAGAAATACTCTAAAATAAAAGTCTTCTAATTGTGATCTAGACCCTGGTGATATTCAGTGTCTTGAAACTTTAATTGTGTGCTCTGCTACTGATGTCAGTCTGTGTGTGTTTGTGTGAAGGTGTTTCTATCTGCATCTGTTCCTCTTCACAGGGTGCTAATGAACAGTCAAACCCACCTGGGCTGTGGGGGGATATAGATAGATAGATGGAGAAAGAGAGGGAGGACGAGAGCGAAAAAGTGCATGCAGGAGGACAGAAACTGGAGTCCTTTACAATCACAGTATGTGCTTTCACATGCCTCAGTTAGATGATGACCTCGGTAACATCTGACCGATCTTTCATGAATCAAGACAAAGAATGACTGTAATACATAAACTGGAATCTGATTGGATGAGGGCGTGTTTGAAGCGCGTCGTCATTAAAGCAAATATGTTAAATACCAAATAATAATAATATAAATAAAATAATTGTTAAATTATATATCCTACTAGAAAATATGTGTACTGTGTATAATTATTAAGTATATTTGAATACACACACATGCATGTATATGCATATTTACGAAATATTTGGTTGTATAACTGTATATATATTTATTTAATTTTTTAACATCTTATATTTAAATATAACACATTTTCTTAAATATATACATGCATGTGTGTGAATTTAAATAATTATACACATTACACACATATATTGTGTGTTAAAATTAATTGAAAATATAAATCTCCTGCTCGCATGTTTTTTCCTAGCTTTATTATCTTACAGCATCCACCATATTAAAGGGATAGCTCAACCAAAAATGAAAATTCTGTCATAAAAGCACACGAGTCAAGCTCAGGCTAGTATAACCTAATATTCCTGACCAAAAATGTCACACATATTATGACATTTTTCACAATACAATGTGTAACAGGGTGAAACATGTCATAATACCGTGTGTTTATGTTTAGTTGTTCCAAACCTGTATGACACAAAAGAAGATTATTTTGAAGAAACCAAACTATTGATGGACCCCATAGACTTCCATAGTATTTTTTTTTTAAAAATATGAAAGTCAATGGGGTCAAATGTTTGGTTACCGAAATTCTTCAATATACACTATACTGCCAAAAGTTTTGGGACACATGCCTTTCCATGCACATAAACTTTAATGACATCCCATTCTTAATCCGTAGGTTTTAATATGGAGTTGGTCCACCCTTTGCAGCTCTAACAGCTTCAACTCTTCTGGGAAGGCTTTCCACAAGGTTTAGGAGTGTGTTTATGGGAATTTTTGCCCATTCTTCTAGAAGCGCATTTGTGAGGTCAGGCACTGATGTTGGACGAGAAGGCCTGGCTCGCAGTCTCCGCTCTAATTCATCCCACAGGTGTTCTATCGGGATGAGGTCAGGACTCTGTGCAGGCCAGTCAAGTTCCTCCACACCAAACTCCCTCATCTATGTGTTTATTGACCGACGCTTTGTGCACTGGAGCGCAGTCATGTTGGGACAGGAAGGGGCCGTCCCCAAACTGTTCCCACAAAGTTGGGAGCATGAAATTGTCCAAAATGTCTTGGTATGCTGAAGCATTAAGAGTTCCTTTCACTGGAACTAAGGGGCCAAGTCCCCCTGAAAAACAACCCCACCCCATAATCCCCCCTCCACCAAACTTTACACTTGGCACAATGCAGACAGGCGAGTCCCGTTCTCCTGGCAACCGCCAAACCCAGAGTCATCCATGGGATTGGCAGACAGAGAAGCGTGATTGGTCACTCAGAGAACACGTCTCACTGCTCTAGAGTCCAGTGGTGGCGTGATTTACCCCACTGCATACCACGTTTTGCATTGCTCTTGGTGATGTAAAGCTTGGATGAGCAGCTCGGCCATGGAAACCCATTCCATGAAGCTCTCTCCGCACTGTTCTTGAGCTCATCTGAAGGCCACAGGAGTTTGGAGGTCTGGAGCGATTGACTCTGCAGAAACTTCTGCATACTGTGACCCTCAGCATGCGCTGACCCCGCTCTGGGATTTTACGCGGCCTATCACTTCATGGCTGAGTTGCTGTTGTTCACAATCACTTCCACTTTGTTATAATCCCACTAACAGTTGAGCGTGGAATATTTAGTGAAGAAATTTCAGGAATGGCCTTATTGCACAGGTGGCAACCTATCCCGGTCCCACGCTTGAGTTCACTGAGCTCCTGAGAGCGAGCCATTCTTTTACAAATGTGCGTAGAAGCGTCTGCATGCCTAGTGCTTGATTTATACACCTGTGGCCATGGAAGGGATACAACACTTGAATTCAGTGATTTGGAGGGGCGTCCCAATACTTTTGGCACTATAGTGTATCTATCTTAAAGATATCTTTTGTGTTCAACAGAAGAAACTCATATGACAGAATTTAAATTTTTGGCTGAACTGTCCCTTTATGGTTCACCCTGTTACACATTGCATTGTCATGTGACAGGGTGGAAAATTGTCATAAAATGTGTGAAATATTTGGTCAGGATTATTAGGTTATATTAGCCTGAGCTTGATTAGTGTGTTTTAATGACATTTTCTCCCTTTGACAAGACTAAATTAATTACATTTTCCTTCAACAAACCCGCTCACTCTGTCAGAATGACCCATGTACATTAGTGTTCAATTAATACCAGTAAGCCTTTATTAAAGATTTGTCTTGTTTACTTCCCTCACATGGGAGAGGGTACGGGATGACGCTCTGTTTCAAACTCTCCTGACAGTCTAGAGACGAATCTGCATCAACAACATCCTAATCGTGACCCGATGCTTGGGAGCGCTTTGAAGCAGCCTATCTCTGTTCACTGTGCCGTCGCTGTTAATGTTATTTATTTAGTCAGGGTCCTCTGTTACATTGCCGTCTCTGGGGCACATAGCAGCATCTGGCTTCCCCGAGGGGAACGGGACGAGAACAGCGCTCTCCTGGGCCCTCGAACCGACACAACACTGCCACTATCACTGTAAACTGTCCTATCTGGAATCAAGAGTGATGTGGGAGAAAAATATGGGCCATATGAAAAATATTAGGAAATGATAAAGAAAATGTGCCATGCCACGTGAAGAGAGAGAAATTTTAAAGCCTTTATGTATAATGCATTATAAAAGTATTTTAATGCATTAATTATGCCTTGTAATGCACTTGAAAGTGCATTGTGTGATTTCATGAATAATTGTAACCACAGTTATGATACACCTTTAGATAGTGTAATGCATTTAAACACGACAAACAACCAGATCTTTGGTTACAATTGTTTATAAATAGATATAATGCATTATACATACATTATGAATACTTTCTAAATGCATAATAAATAAAGGCTTTCAGTAAAGTGCTACCTATGAACTAACAATAAGCAATATAATTTTACAGCATTGATTAATCGTTGTTAGTTAGTAAATATAAACACAATTCTTCAATGTTAGTTCACAGTGCATTAACTGATGTTACAGATGCAAATTTTAATTTCACAAATGTCAACAACTAAGATTAAAAAATGCTGTAGAAGTATTGTTCATTCATTGTGCATTTGAGTTTTGTAACTAATTCTTACAAATAAAACCTTAGTGTTATTGAAATTTTCATTGCAATTTTCATTCACATAAAATCAGGGATGTAACCATTAAAAAGTGCCGGTTTCAATTTTCTTCATCTTTGCATTTGGACCTCCTGCATGTTGAATATTTGTGTACATCGGTGTGCAAATATATGTCTTTTACCCTAAGCTCTTTCTGAGATGATATCACATCAGTTCATGGATTTAAATCCATAATTGAGGATGCATGCAAATAAAAGGTACATGAAAAGTTGTTGCATAGCAGTCTGGGAACACAATTTTCCCTCACCCTCTTTGTAACCGACTCCTCTGCCAGGCACCGTGGAATGTAAGTAGCTGTTAATTTAATATGCAAATCACTTTGTTGTCAGTCTGAATGCATTTTCTAATTAAAAATGTGCCATCAATGTGAGTAAAAAGGATTGGGGGCTGGGGGCACGCAGAAGAAGAGAGGACGTGATCAAGGTCTGGTGTAATGAGATATTACAGACAGATCAGCCCTTAAAGCGAAAGTTCAGTTCGACATGGCGAGCGGGTGGACTCTTTTAACAGGAGCGGAAACTGGTGAGCAGAGGAGCATGGGTAATATAAAGGGCTTAGTGTTGTGTCTGATGTTGTGCCTGTGTGTCTGACTCGATCTCGAGTAAACAGATGTAAAAGCAGATAGTGTAGATGGGGCCATTGGAGATTTGTGTGTCATGGATTCAAGGCTTAAGCCTCGTTCACACTACCAGCGAAACACAGCAACATGATCCCATTCATTTCAATGGAGAGCTGGTGGTATCATGAGCGATAGTGACCGCTGGAGACAGGATAGGCTTGTCCATGGGTAATAAACATATCCTGAGATATGTTTAACTTTATGCAAATGAAAGATTTTCGGTAAAAACAACCAATAGGAGTGAAGTTTAGCATGTGATCGAGTCGCCGCAGAGCAGAAAGCATATCGGACCCGTTTGAATTATGCACAGAATGCACAGTATTTTAAAGCGATAGGAGGAGAAACGGTTAGCGTTTAGGAGGAAACTGCGGCTTTACCAAGCTCAATGGCTCTGGGCGATATTGGCTATTTTTAAAAAAGGGGAGGAGCTGTTCAAAAAAGGGGAGGTGCCATGTCTTCCTGTTTCAGTGGAAATTACGTCAACACATTGAATAATGCTGCACGTTTCAAGGGGAAGTTGATTCTGACTTGTCTTGTTTAACTTTAGTGAGTGTGTAATGTTGCAGTTTGAGCACAAACAGCATCTGCAAAGTTACGACGCTCAAAGTTCAACGCGAAGGGAGATATTTACTTTTACAGAAATTGCTTTTTAAGGACTACAACAAACGGCTGGTAGGAACTACAACGAGCTTCTTCACGGGTTAGTGACATCACTAACCCTAACATTGACATAAGCCCCGCCCCCGGGAACATGTGGAGAAGAGGAAGAGTTGTTGTAGTCGAGCACATCTGGGAGTCGCTCGAGCTGTCGTCCGTCTGTCACATTTATTCATACAGTACGAACACAAACGCAATAGCATGTCATAAAGCAAGATGACATTATAAGTCATAACCGTAATTACACTAAACTATCCCTGTTCTCTCTTCATCAGCAGATATTCTCTGGCTCATCTCACAACAGTTCCCACACCAGCGGTTTATAGATTATCATGATGGTTAACTCATAAACTCCTCCTCTATCCATTCAGAAGCGTCCTGTCTCATTCTACATGCTGTCTCTTCTTCTGGAGTCTCTCCATTATTGTCCGACTCAGGTTTGAACAGAAAAGGCTTTCTGACATGTTCAGTGTGTGTCTGCGTGAGGTAATCAGAGCTGCTAACATGAGCTCTTAAAGCTCCGCCCTGAAATGAAGCAGCAATGCAGCAGCTCATTTGCATTTAAAGGGCGTGATCAGCGTTCAGGCACTTCAGTGGTGTCATATTAGTGAAAAATTTACCATGCAAAAAAGACTATTGTCTCTTGATAGTGTAGCAGCTCAAACTAAGTCACTTTCAAAATGCCGTTTTCTGTAGGTCAATTGAAACTCCCGATTTCATGGATTCCCATTTTCATGACCGTGGGTTGAAGTGACCCCAGTAATGTGATATTTAGCCACGGGAATGCGGATTTTAGCAGGGGAACCCTGGCAAAGAAACCTAGACTTTAGCCCCGGTGCACGATTTCTACTGGGGGACCCACCGAAACATACTTGTTTTGGGCTAGTTTTTTGTAGCAATTTAGCAGGTTTTGTTGTGAAAACCTGGCAACCCTGATTGGGCCTTGTGTGCAACAGCAAAACTTTTTCCAAATTTAACCACACCTTTTCTTTTAATTTTAAAAACCTATTTTCACACAGATCCATGCACGATATTATGTAATGACCTCAAAACACTTTTACCATAGTGCATGATTTGTAAACTATATGCTTTTTGACATTTGCTTTACATAATCAGCTTCATACGTATGGCTTTTCTGACAGCGTTGCACATTCGATGCTGATCACTTGGGTAGACTAAAATGACATGGTTGCATAAGCAAATGTATTTTTATCTCACATTTGCTTTTGTTAACATTATCAGTTAGGTTTAGTGTAGGGGGTACAATATTTTCTGTGTGCTAGAGAATTAACCTTTTAGCGCTACTAAAGACTATATAGAAAGACGGTTCGCTCCGATTACTCTTGAATGGGCGAAACTGCAACAAGCAATATGGTGGAATAGTCCCGCCTTCTAAAGTAAATAAGCCAATCACTGATTGGTAAAGTTATTGTGTCACTGCAGCTGCCGTTAGACGCTCCGGTTCCCATAGAAACCTGAGACTCAGGCTTAGGACTGCACATGTGCATTGGCTCATTTAGCCTGAAAAATAAGCTTTTAACACTATTTGATAATAGGAAACAACATTTATGCGACAGTTCATGTTAGATTTTGTTGCTGATTTGAAATATATTATTTAATGAGTTTGGCAAGCAGTTTTGAGATCACAGGATTGCCCCATTCAAATAGATAGGACTTGTTCTTGTCTGCCCAAAATAGCTGCAAATACAGCCGCAGACTTTCCTTGAAAGGGACTTCAGCACCACTTCGGAACAAAAATACTGCACTGTTGACTTTTTTTATGTTGACAGGTTTGTGTTGTTCTATTCGCAAATGTTGTTTTCAGTTCCTCAAAATAACAACGCGCCAACAATGCGCCTGAACACACATGTTTTTTAGACCAGCACGCCCTTGGGTGCACAGATGCGCGAGTGCATTTGATATTTAAACAACGTGGAGCTGTACGTGAAAATTATTACTGCGTCCGGCTGAAACTAGCAAAAAGCACTGGCATTGCGCCGTGTGTATACAATCACCTAAAGGATTATTAGGAACACCTGTTCAATTTCTCATTAATGCAATTATCTAATCAACCAATCACATGGCAGTTGCTTCAATGCATTTAGGGGTGTGGTCCTGGTCAAGACAATCTCCTGAACTCCAAACTGAATGTCAGAATGGGAAAGAAAGGGGATTTAAGCAATTTTGAGCTTGGCATGGTTGTTGGTGCCAGACGGGCCGGTCTGAGTATTTCACAATCTGCTCAGTTACTGGGATTTTCACGCACAACCATTTCTAGGGTTTACAAAGAATGGTGTGAAAAGGGAAAAACATCCAGTATGCGGCAGTCCTGTGGGAGAAAATGCCTTGTTGATGTTAGAGGTCAGAGGAGAATGGGCCGACTGATTCAAGCTGATAGAAGAGCAACTTTGACTGAAATAACCACTCGTTACAACCGAGGTATGCAGCAAAGCATTTGTGAAGCCACAACACACACAACCTTGAGGCGGATGGGCTACAACAGCAGAAGACCCCACCGGGTACCACTCATCTCCACTACAAATAGGAAAAAGAGGCTACAATTTGCACAAGCTCACCAAAATTGGACAGTTGAAGACTGGAAAAATGTTGCCTGGTCTGATGAGTCTCGATTTCTGTTGAGACATTCAGATGGTAGAGTCAGAATTTGGCATAAACAGAATGAGAACATGGATCCATCATGCCTTGTTACCACTGTGCAGGCTGGTGGTGGTGGTGTAATGGTGTGGGGGATGTTTTCTTGGCACACTTTAGGCCCCTTAGTGCCAATTGGGCGTTGTTTAAAGGCCACGGTCTACCTGAGGATTGTTTCTGACCATGTCCATCCCTTTATGACCACCATGTACCCATCCTCTGATGGCTACTTCCAGCAGGATAATGCACCATGTCACGAAGCTCCAATCATTTCAAATTGGTTTCTTGAACATGACAATGAGTTCACTGGACTAAAATGGCCCCCACAGTCACCAGATCTCAACCCAATAGAGCATCTTTGGGATGTGGTGGAACGGGAGCTTCATGCCCTGGATGTGCATCCCACAAATCTCCATCAACTGCAAGATGCTATCCTATCAATATGGGCCAACATTTCTAAAGAATGCTTTCAGCACCTTGTTGAATCAATGCCATGTAGAATTAAGGCAGTTCTGAAGGTGAAAGGGGTCAAACACAGTATTAGTATGGTGTTCCTAATAATGCTTTAGGTGAGTGTAATAGGGCTCAATAATTTGCAAAAATGTCTATATAGGTACATTGTTAAGATAGGGTGCAAATTAGGGGCAGGAGAAACAAATATGCTTGAGAAAAGAAACCTTACATGGTTGCATATTTTTCATATATTGCCTAGTACAATACACTCTAAAAAATGCTGGCTAAAAAAACAACCCAATGTTGGGTCAAATATGGATTAACCCAGCAATTGGGTTGTTTTAACCCAGCGATTGGGTTGTCTTAAGCAACATTTAACCCAACCGCAGGGTTAAAACAACCCAACTGCTGGGTTAGTCTATATTTGACCCAACATTGGGTTAAAACAACAATTGGGTATTGGGTTTTTTAGAGTGTAGTAATCATGCTTTCTGTCAAAATACCACAGTAACTACTGCTAAATCATAGTAAATGAATATGGAATCTCATTGATTTTAAGTAATTTCTATTTATTCTTTTGAAAGCAGTGGTTGTTAATAAGTTGCGACAGTTTTAAATGGTATTTTGATGGAAACTAAACGGGGAAAAACAAGTAAAATACTCAATGCACAAAGATTTCACAACTTTCGCAAGCAATATTTAGGTGGAAACAAATCTGAGGTAGACCTCCGCCCCACCCGCAAGTCATGCTATGGAGATAAAGATAGGAGAGGCGTGTGGGTGAGTGTTTGTGTTGGGGGTGGGGTGTCAACTCAAGCAGGCTTCCATGTAGCTAATTTATTTACAGATTTAATTAGACCGATTGAGCCCTCACAGTTCTGAGAGAGTGACTGAAAAGCAAGGGAGAGAGAGAGAAATGTTGCCAGCGCTACACTACTTTAATTACTCTCTCCTGCACCAGATCCCCTCTCACTGACGTCTGGGGAAAAGCTTAATTAAAATCCTCATTATTTTACTTTTAATTAGTTCCCCCCTCTTTTGTTTCCTTTCACCATATGGCCATGTTCCGTGGTCAAATTAACGTAATTGAGCTAATTAAGCCGATCGCCTTAATTATTCAAAGCGCTCTGATTGGACGAGGAGCAAAGGTTTTTCCCCCCCCTGCCTCTCTCCTTCTCTGACATTCCCTGCTCTGGGAAGTTCACAGTTGTCAAGTCTGTCTCTCTGTCGCAGAGGCCCCACTGATTCACTGCACAAGTGGCTCATTACTAGCTAACACTGAGCAGACATGTTCTAGAAAGCGATCTGATGGAGACCTGAGGGAGCTCGCGACAACCGACCGCACCCTCCTGTGATATGAAAGTCTAATGAGTTGATATTACATGTAGGATCACGAAGAGAAGAGTCTGACGCGAGTGTTGTTTTGTTAAAACGGCGACTATTGAATGCTTTGAGATCTGTGGCCTAGTGTTTTAGCAAGCGTGCTGAGCTTTCCTGTTCTCTCCGGTAATAATCTAATATCAATAAATGTGCCAGAAACAAAATACTTGAGATGAGATTTGGTGGGCTATTGGTTAACATTCCAGCATGTGTGAGTGGGAAGCGGGAGAAGGAAATAACTCATCTACTCTAAAAATAAAAAGTTGCTCAAATTTATCACATGTTTGTTTATTGTGCAACAAAAACGAAGGATGGTTGGATATTTGCAATGATTTTCCATTGTATGCAACAGCAAGGGAAGGCGCCATCCTTTTAACTTCTGTGACAAATGTGTGTGGGAATTGGGAAAAAAAAGCCATATGAAACTAAAGCGAGAAAGAATCTTAGTGGAATGGGATTGAAAAGTTCCAGATGAAAGGTAGCCTATGCTGGGTTGTTTCAAACCATGTTTGGGTCAAATATGGACAAACTCAACTGGTGGTTTAAATTGTTCAGTTACATTTTAAACCCAATGGTTAGTCCATATTTGACCCAAACATGGGTTAAAACAACCCAGCATTTTTTATAATGTAGGTGGCCTTTATAGTAATAGGCTACAATTTACTTTTGTACATGTTGGTGAATTGTCTTTTTTATTTAAAGTATGTGCATTTAATTAACATTTGTAGTTACACTGTTAATCGTAACCCAATCCTTACCCCAAAACCATTAACTCTAACCCTCTAACTCCTTACCGGATACCTCAAACTCACTCGCAGTAAATGTGTGTATTTTCCAGAACAACATCTAGTTGCACAGACTTAGGTATTTAATGTTAGTACATAGTTGAAGGGATGGTTCACCCCAAAATGAAAATGATCCTATAATTTACTCACCCTCAAGCCATCTTAGGTGTATATGACTTTTTTTCTTTCAGCCAAACACAATCTGATTAATATTAAAGGGGTCATGAACTGAGATATTTTGACATAAGAGGTAATCATAATTTAAGAATATCCTGTAAGTTTCAGAACTGAAAACGTCCTTGTTAGTCCAAAAACAGCTTTTATTGTAACCAAGCCCAGAGAACGACTCAGACAGAAGAAGATCAATGCCTTCTTCATTAGTGCAACTTTGGCCCCGCCCACTGGAGTGTTAGTGAGATGATGAGGAGATATGCAAAGATGTCAGCCAATCACAGCAGTGGGCGTGTACACTGAAGTCTCAGGGCAGCCAATCACAGCAGTGGGCGTGTACACTGAAGTCTCAGGGCAGCCAATCACAGCAGTGGGCGTTTACACTGAAGTCTCACAGCAGCCAATCACAGCAGTGGGCGTCTACACTGAAGTCTCACAGCAGCCAATCACAGCAGTGGGCGTTTACACTGAAGTCTCACAGCAGCCAATCACAGCAGTGGGCGTTTCACTGAAGTCTCACAGCAGCCAATCACAGCAGTGGGCGTTTACACTGAAGTCTCACAGCAGCCAATCACAGCAGTGGGCGTTTACACTGAAGTCTCACAGCAGCCAATCACAGCAGTGGGCGTTTACACTGAAGTCTCACAGCAGCCAATCACAGCAGTGGGCGTTTACACTGAGTCTCACAGCAGCCAATCACAGCAGTGGGCGTTTACACTGAAGTCTCACAGCAGCCAATCACAGCAGTGGGCGTTTACACTGAAGTCTCACAGCAGCCAATCACAGCAGTGGGCGTTTACACTGAAGTCTCACAGCAGCCAATCACAGCAGTGGGCGTTTACACTGAAGTCTCACAGCAGCCAATCACAGCAGTGGGCGTTTACACTGAAGTCTCACAGCAGCCAATCACAGCAGTGGGCGTTTACACTGAAGTCTCACAGCAGCCAATCACAGCAGTGGGCGTTTACACTGAAGTCTCACAGCAGCCAATCACAGCAGTGGGCGTTTACACTGAAGTCTCACAGCAGCCAATCACAGCAGTGGGCGTTTACACTGAAGACTCACAGCAGCCAATCACAGCAGTGGGCGTTTACACTGAAGTCTCACAGCAGCCAATCACAGCAGTGGGCGTTTACACTGAAGACTCACAGCAGCCAATCACAGCAGTGGGCGTTTACTCTGAAGTCTCGCCCCCTTCAAACAGAGAGTTCAAATCAAAGGCTAAAATCACAGTAGGAAAAAGGCCTTTTATTTCTAAATTATGACTCTCACGAGTGCAGGACTGAAGTCTCAAACCTACTCTTGCACTGAAGTCTAGCAGCCAATCACAGCATGCATGTCTCACAGCAGCCAATCTTTATGCTTTTCAATGAGGCTGTGCCATCACAGCAGTGCTGACTCGCAGCTCATGTCATTTCACTGAAGTCTAATCAAGGCAGTGGGCTGAAGTCTCAAGTGTCTAAATGGGACTCAGTGCAGTGAAGTCATGTGTTGTCTCACAGCACATTCATGCATAGTGTACACTGAAGTCTCACAGGCATGAGTGTACATGACGTGAGTACATGCCATCAGTTTACTGTCTTCTGTATAGTGTCAGTTTTGATGAAAAGTTGAGTTATATAAATTTAGTTTTTTTAAAGTGCAGTAAATGGGAGACTGTGGCCATGTGTGAAATTTACAGAACGTGTGAGAAGAAAAACAAAGCGTTCTTAAATGTTCGTGGTCGTTAGCTGGTAAAAATATCCACTTTCCCACTTTTTCCCAGCGTGAGGCATGGAAACTCAGCCAATTAGACTCATTTGCATGTGTTAATATGATTAATTAGAGAGTATAAACACTTTTTCCATGACAGAAGCAGCAAAGCAATTCATACACCTGCAAACTTTTTCCTGATCGAGGATAATGCCTGTTGACTAAGAGGCTTTTTTCCTCAGCCCCTCTAATTGGCATGTGAATATGCGTGGTTAATTAGGAATATGCAGATGAGGCTTGATTGGTTTGAATGCACAGTGTAAGTTGAGGCACGGTGGGATTCAAATTGTGCCGAGGTTTTGATTTCCTTACTTATCAAGATATGAAGATAATTGCAATTGTGATCATTTGCATACGTTAATGAATTTGCTTGATGCTTTTCAATCGAATGTGAAATAAATAATTGATGCCGTATCAGCACCTACACCGACATCAGGGGACTTTTGCTTCAAAACTAAGCGCATTAAGGTGCCATTCTGGAGCTCACTAATTTAAAGAACGTATCGCCGCATCTTTCCTACAAGATTCAGCCTTTGTGAATTTCACGGTGCTTTTCTCTGCCACGAGACATTAAAATGTATTAATGCAAATATAGCACATTTAAAAAGACTAATGCAGATTAGTCATTTTCTGTAAACATTTTGTGTGTGTGTGTGTGTGTGTGTGTGTGTGTGGACTGGTAATCCCTACGGTATGGGGACAAATGTCCCCACAAAGATGGCAATATCAAAATCCTTGTCCTTGTGGGGACATTTTTGGTCCCCATGAGAAAACATCTTATAAATCACACTAAGTGATGTTTTTGAAAATGTAAAATGCATCATGCCTCCTGTGATGGGTAGGTTTAGGGGCAGTGTGTGTGTGTGTGTGTGTGTGTGTGGGCATGTTTGTGTGTGTGTGTGTATAATGACATGGTAATCCCTACAGGAGAGGGAAATAAAATGTCCTCACTTTTCAAAGATGGAATATCCAAAATCCTTGACCTGTGATGGGTAGTGTGTGTGTGTGTGTGTGTGTGTGTGTGTGTGTGTGTGTGTGGGCATGTTTTGTGAAATATCAGGACACAAATGTGTATACATGGGTATGACACAGGTATTACAAAAGAGGGTGAAATATGAGGACATTACCCATGTCCTCACTTTTCAAAATGCTTATAAATCACACAGGATGAGGTTTTTCACAGAAAGTAAACTGCAGTCTCCTGTGATGGGTAGTGTGTGTGTGTGTGTGTGTGTGTGTGTGTGTGTGTGTGTGTGTGTGTGTGTGTGTGTGTGTGTGTGTGTGTGTGTGTGTGTGTGTGTGTGTGTGTGTGTGATGGGTAGGTTTAGGGACAGGGGCAGTGTAGGGGATAGAAAATACGGTTTGTACAGTATAAAATGCATTACGCCTATGGAATGTCCCCACATTTCACAAAAACAAACATGTGTGTGTGTGTGTGTGTGTGTGTGTGTGTGTGTGTGTGTGTGTGTGTGTGTGTGTGTGTGTGATCCTTCAGAAATCATTCTAATATGCGAGTTATTACCAATGTTGGAAACATTTGTGCTGCTTAATATTTTTTATCACTGATGAAAAAAAAGAGCAGCATTTATTTAGATTAGTGCTGTCAAATCAATGAATCGCGATTAATCGCATCCAAAATAGGTTACATAATATATGTGTGCGTACTCATATGTACATATTTAAGAAACATTTTCATGTATATTCTGTATATATAAATATTCATATTTTATATAAAAAAATCTTAAATATATACATGTATGTGTGTGTATTTATATATACATAATTATACACAGTACACACACATATATTATGAAAACTATTTTGGATGCGATTAATCGCGATTAATTGCTTTGACAGAAATTTTTAAATTATAAATATTTTGTAACAATATACACTATCATTCAAAAGTTTGGGCTCAGTAATCGTTAGTAATACTTTTATTCAGCAAGAATGTTTTAAATTGATAGTAAAGATTTATATTGTTAGAAAAGATTTCTATTTTGAATAAATGCTGTTCTTTGTAACCTTTTATTCATCAATGAATCCTGAAAGTGCAAATGTTTTCCACATTGATATTACATGAGAGTGATTAGTGAAGGGTCATGTGACACTGAAGACTGGAGTAATGATGATAAATTCAGCTTTGATCACAGGAATAAATCACACTTTAAAGTATATTAAAATGGAAAACCATACACTGGTCTCATACATGTATGTAAGCACACATACACAAAATTACTGTACAAATTTGTTTGGTCATTTAACCCCAGTTAAATCTCTCTCTGCCAGTGTGATGACATGTTTACTAGTCAAGGTATTGTCATTTAAACTGCAATGACCTGTAGAAATAGGAGAGCACCCAGGGCTAGATGTAACACACGTGGTTTAAAACACATGCCAGGATGACCAAACTTTGGGTATTTACTAGTTGCCATATCAACACTATATAGAGAAACAAATCTTTGGAAGATATTACTGAACATTTATTTAAACAGCAAAAGCACATTTCCTACTTAAGTTAATTTTTCATCTCTGTTTTTTTGTGTTTATTTAAAATAAGACAAATCTGATATTATTGTAATCTTATATCTGTTATTTCACAGTTGAGATGTTTTTTAATGCTGAACAGCAGAAGACACGAGCCGGGATTAATCCCAGTGGAGCAGGCGGGGCATGTTGTCACACTGATGATATTATATTCTGTACTTATTGGGAAACCATGAGATAAAGACTGAGAGTCAATGTTCAGAAGTTATTCATTATGTTTTGAATATGCTGTATAGCTGTGTTTAGCGTTGTGTTTGTTGTTAAACTAATTATATTTTTTTATGATTTAAAAATGCAATCAAAAAAGAATCAAAAAAGTTAATAATTGTATTTTATTGACAAAATATTTTGGTTTGTTTTGGATATTGTTTTGATTATATGGGATCACATTTTAATCTGTTATATGGTCATGTTACATGAACCCCTATGGGGCATGTTGTCACATTTCACTTCCATTCTTTCGGGGTAAATCAAGAAAAAAGTATACACTGAAACAAAACCACATAATTGTATAGACGTGTGTGAAATTAATGTGGGAAAAAATAAACACTCTGAACCCCAAGTGGATTTACACAAACTGAGACAGTCAAAAAGTGTTAGGTTGTGCCCTCTCTCCACTAATACTGTAAAAAAAAAAAAATCTGTGATAAACACAAAAAAAGTGCACTATAAACGTGCCTTCCAGAGCAAGACATGGTATAAACTCCACAAAAAGTCTACTTCTACACACACAAAAATATGCATGTCAATTAAATGTCTGAAAAGTGAGGATTTGCCACTAGTTTAGAAGCAACTTCCTCAAGGGCAGGAGGTTGTGTGAAGGGAGACGGGCTGGAAAAGTTGTGCTTGTGTGCTTTAATTGTGACATGGTAAACATTTACCGCGCGTGATTGTTTTGAGGCGGCGAACGGAAAGGAGCGGCTGCCTCTTAATTAACGAGGCGGCAGATTAGGCCTTATTAAATTCAAACACGGGATCAGAGCACAGTTCAGCCTCCCCAGTGCAAAGGCAGCACAGATACGGCGCTCACAACGAACTTACACACTCCACGCTCACATTTAATTGCTTCTGTAATGGTCCGAGCTCGAGCCCCATTCATGCCAACCCTTCGGGTAATCAGGTCTGCGCCAGAGACCGACGCTAATAATAACTACAGCAGAAACAGTCAAAAACAGAGAACAGTGCATGGTGAAAACACGGACTGGGTTGCGCTTCCCATTTATTGGATAATTACACTTTAAATAGACATCACATGTTGAGCGGATAATTCAACAGTTACAGAGAGTACTGGTATAAAAACATATTTACAACTCTACAAATCATGATGTCAACATGAGTTCATCTGACCCAGTTGACCTTCTTCTTCAGGGTTTCTGCAGGCTTCATGAAGGAACATCTCAGACCAATTTAACAATAAAGTCAAGGGAACAGTCAATATGTAAATGTCTAAGCACACAATGAGTTGTATTAGTGACAATTTCCAACAGATTCATAACTTAATCGCTTAAAGTTTGAGATGAGAAATCTTGCTAAAGTGATTTTATGATTAAAACATGATAATCTGCCAATGTGTTCATAAAAATCAACCTTATATTTCCACACCCAATGACAGATATTTGTTCTTGTTTTAAGCATAAACTCACTCAATTTTGTTCAATTTCTCAGAAAAGAAGATTTAATTTCTTAATTTTGCATGTCAAGATGCATCCTGATTTAAGGATGTTTTGAAAATGCACTGGAATTTTTTTTTTTTTTTGCAGTGCATGCAATTTAAAATTGCAATTAAATGTAGGGCCCTATGAAATGTTATTTTGTTTTATAGGTTATTGTTTTAATCTTTCTGTAATTATTCCAGATGTTCTGAAGAGACTCGATGGCTTTATAAGAGGATACGGGTTTGGGACAAAATTAGGGCGAGTCAACTGACCTACTTTTCATTTATTCACACAAAATTTGACAAATCCCGTCACATTCCCCATTATACAGTCAATTCTGTTTTTATGAGTGTATTCTGTGATTCTGTCCATGTGTTTTTGCATCACAGGAATCATAGGGCCCTAATTTAATGCCATGATACTGAATTCAAGACTTTCTGCTCCAACGTAAGCCTTTATAAGACCTGCAGAAACCCTGCTGATGCACTTTTCAGGTGTTGAGGTGCGATCACATTTGTCGCTCTGTGAAATCCAGTCATTTCAATACCAATGGTCATTTCTGTGCGGATTCACGCAAATGTGTGATCGATGCTACACAAGTCACCATTCATATTTTTCAGACCTGGAGGATAAAACATCCACGGAACTGTTTGTTTTTCATCCCAAAAAGAAGAAAAACAATGATATGTGAACAAAATGGGCCCTTGTGGTCTATATCCAGGACCTTCTGCAGTATTTCAGTCAGTAAAAACAGCGGACGTTCGTGAAAAAGTGCCGTAAAACAGTGATATAAAAAGATCAAATTCAGTACACAGCTTACTGAGGAGCAGATGAGCCCAGATTATGAACGCAGCCCACCGAATGGTTAGGCTTTTTCTTTGGTTTTCTATGGGAAAACGTTCCACCAGAAACTGCATATTCTGGGTTCATCTGTTCACCTGTATCATCAATACGGTGTATATTGAATTTGATCTTTAGATATCATTAGTACTTGGTAAACATGACTGGTGGGCAAAGGAGGAAAGCCTGGTTTTACCCTCCAGGTGGGCGTTCCTATAAGGATGTGACGTCACGTGAAAACTATGAACTGACAAGAGCTTTTTGAGCCTTTCAAAGGGGGAAGTGTCATGAAAACAAAGCAAAATAATAACATTTCTTTTCAACTGACATTTCCATCCTGCCTCCATTTTAGATTGTATTAGCATTTCTTTATTTTTCCAAAGTCCTGCCCAACTTTTTGTGAACGGAGTTTCATGTTGACTTAAAAGAAGTGTGCATTGCTTTCAGATGAAGCCTTCTCTGTGAGCTTCGATGTGAGACAGACAGGATATCCTGTGAGAAAATAGACTGTTTTTGGGGGTGTGAGGGGGCGAGAAAGCCACAATATCACCGATACTGCAGAATCCACCACAGTTTGATATGAAGTCAGACACACAGAAAGGTTTCCATCGCTCTCATCCCGAGCTCATCTCAGAGAAACTCTCAAGTCTGTAAAACTGTAAGTGCATCATCAGTGTCTGGATGAGAAGGACACTGAATGGAGAGAGGAAGGGGCGAAGACGATGGGGAGCCCTTCAGCAAACCTACAAAACACAAGATTTGTTAAAAACTGAATGTTCATCCACTATGACACACTTTAATAGTCATTACCAGGGCTTGACATTCACTTTTCTGCTCAGCGGCCACTGTGGCTAGTAATTTTCCAAAGTTACTCACCACAATTTGACGATCAATACCATGGGGACAAACTGCCATATTGTACTAAACTGAGGTCCAGTCATTTACAGTCATATACATACACAGTTATTTTATATGAGCAATAGTTCATTCGTTTTTAGTATTTAGTCAGGCATCAGTCACGCGCCTATTGTTAGGACCCAGAGGAGGAAAGGACCCGGACGCTGACGGAGTTTAGTTTATGATCGCCATTATTATCAGCACGAGACGAACGCGCGGATAATGCCCGTTCATCCGCGATGCAGCAATAACTAATCATGCGTGCGTGCATCAAAGAGTAAGTTTGTTTCTTGAGTATGATGTTTATATTTGATCATAGTTTGTCTTTTAAGACGTGCATATCGCGTCTGCCATACCACACGTTTGTGAGCGAATATAGCTAATCCCATTATCGCTGTATAGACATATTTCTAATACTGATGTCATACGAAATGCTGATTGTATTCATTTGCATATTGATGTTTATCAGTTTGTGTATTTATAGTTTATTATTGTTGTTTCTCTTTTTAGAACCACGCTTAATTAAACACTGTTCAACTTTGGAATGAGTGGTCTATGAGTGGTGTGTGCATCTAACTCATCCTAAACGGATATCATTTAATTGTTGTGACCGGACAATCTTTGGTGGTTGCCACCGGGTATTTATTAGCACTTAAGAGCTTAAGAACAATTCTTTTCACATATAGATATTTATAATATTATCTCATGATTTGGCAGCAGGTTTATGAGGCTGCTGTCACTTTTAGGGCCCATGTTACCAATCTGAGTTTATGGTCTGAAGCCACTTTTGCTAGTTTAACGATGGAAAAAATGCTCTGCGCGCCAGGCTCATGGTCTAAAAGGGTTGTACCTCGTCTCTTAAGGAGTCATGGGTGTGTTTTGGGAGCTATAAAGTGTCATCTCCCTTTCCCTTTAAAAGCCAGTTGTGCTCTCACCATGGAGGATTCACTATTTACACAAGGAGAGACTGAATGCTTCTCCAGAGAGGAATCCTTTTATTTTTCATATTTAAATGTGTGTGTGCAATAATCAGTGTGTGTAAGTTGTGCACCCGCCTATAGGCTCATATTATTAACACACCCTTTAAATAACACATAAATATTGCACTATTGACTTTAGAGCAGGAGTGTGTTGGTCAATGGTTTTAAGTTACACACACACACACACACACACACACACACACACACACACACGATTTAGTGTGTATTTGACTGCTTAAGCGCAATAAGCAGCGAAAAGAGCTGAATTTAGTCCTGTGAGGCGGCTTTAAGTGCTGCACTTTGGGTGTTTGGCAACAAAATCTGCAGGAATGAGTAAAATTATGAGCAATCCCACGCCGAAATCCAAGCCCTATAACAGCCACAAGTGTGAGAGAGAAAGAATATTCTGCGGGAAAATTTGTATTAGAAGCATTTCAGAATCGATATGTATCGAAAAATCAATGTTTGACAACACTACAATGCACCTAGTTTATTTCGAATGCCTTTTTAAAAAAGACAACATTTGAAAAATATATATATTATATATCAAATTCATCCTTCTAAAGTGTCTAGTCAGAGTGACTGTGTCACACACCACTGCATTTAGCGGGTTGGCGAATGTTAACATCAAGCCCTGTTATGGCCTATAGACCAAAGACCACCTTATTGACCTTAAAGAGTAAAATAAAAGCCTGCACTCACTTTCTGGTCGGGTAGGACCGGGTTGCTCTGCAGGTGAGTATTAAGGAGTGCGGCTCCTGGCCGGTCATGTTCGCAAAATATGGTGCCGTTTACATAGTGGAATCGGTCACCGGGGACCAACTGGTTTCTGCACGTCGCACAGGAGAAGCACTGGAACAGATGAGAGAGGAATGAGTACATTTATCCCTTTAAGGGCTGAATTATTAACAATGCATTTAAATTAAAGCATGCAGAGCTGCTAGTCAGGGTTAGCCTTTACTGAACAAATGGCCTAGGCTCAGAGCTCAAAATTATGTTTTTTAATAATAATAATAATAATAATAATAATAATAATAATAAGTAAATCACTGTGCAACCAAGGTCAGTTCCATTCGAAACAAATGAGACTGTATAAGATTATTAGACGAGTACACTGAAGGAGAAGCTGTAATATAGCTAGGCTTTATCCAGAGATGTATTGTACCATACTATTATATGACAAATTAATGATTAAAACATTTAATTCAGCTCCAATGAGCATCTGCTATTTATAAATGCAGGGATTGTTCGCCAAAGAAATTGAAAATCTGTCATTTACTCACCCTCGTGTCGTCCAAACATGTATGACTTTCTTTCTACTGTGGAGCATAAAACAAGTTATGGTTTTTGTCCGTACTAAATTTTTGGACCCCATTGACTTTTAGGCAACACGGATACAGTATTTTAATGTGTCCGTGTTACAGTGTAATTATACATTTAAATTCAGAGTAATAATAATAATAATTACTACATGGGGAAACACTTTTATTTTCACAGTGTCATTGTTACACATATTACATGTAGTTATTATAATAATAACTATAGATTCTGCATAATTACATAAAACTAACCCTCAACCAAACCCGGTTACACTTTATTTTAAGGTGTCTTTATTACACTGTAGGCTAATTAAACATTTAAAGTACTGAGTAATATTAAGTAACATGTACTATGTTTGTTTGAGGGTTAGTTGCATGTAATTATGCAGAATTTACTGTTATTACTATTGTAACTGCATGTAACGTAACAATGACACTGTAAAAAAAAGTGTTATCTTACATGCAACTAGGGCCACATATATTGAAGATAACTCAATGCGATATTAAACGTATACAATTTAATCAACAATTTATTAAAAGCAAACTCCACTCCTAACCCAGGGCTCTACATAGCTACCATTTTGGGCGCATTTGCGCCTGAAAATTACTGCGAGCAAATGCGGAAAAATATTTAGGCGCACCGGTGCGAGTGTCCCGATCGATTCTCATGAATCGGAATAAGTGCCAAAGTTCATCAACACTGACTGAGCAACTGGTATGTTTTGTGCTGCAATCAACTGCTTTTCATGCCTTCTGTCAGCAGAGCATGTGCAGAGACGTGACAAAAAAAATGCAAAAATGCCACCAAAAATTAATTAATAAAAAATGATTTAAAAACGCCCCTGTATGAGTTCTTGATTTAATCTTGATCAGCTGCAGCAGTCCATAACTTTTATTGTGTTTAAAAATAACTAGATGTATGAGTGAGTAGTATATAATGAATACATTTTCCAAAACCGTGTTATTGTCTACGGTACACACATAATAAGTGTTTATATTCGGACTATCCAGTTCGGGTCGCAGCGCTGCGGAGGAGCACAATCCCTGCGTGACTCGCCATAGACATAAACAGAGAAGTAGCTCCGGCTGCAATGTGCTTCCGCGAGACGCATGCAGTAATGTTTATTAACCACTAGAGCGCCGAAAGTCACGGACTGCTATTGCTCCGAGTATTGGCATGATTGTAAATGTGATACTGATCTTGCACAAAAGTCCAATAGACAACGTTTTAAGCAACAATACTGTCTATTTCGTGAATATTGGGCGCATCTCCAAGCGGTTCGATTCGAGTGACTCTGCGTTTGAACGGCTGAATGAAGGACTCGCACATAGACTTGCCGCAGTTTTATTTTCATATTTATACTTTGCATGGACTATTTATTTAAAATATAAATCATTCAACTTAGGCTATGTACAAGTTAAACTTAAACTATTTCTAAATTCAAACACTTTTATTCAACATTATTTAGCCATGAGCTGCATGAAGTAAATGTCTAAACAGCACTTCAGATGGAGCTGCTGTGCCACTCCTGCAGTGCAGAGATTGATCTTTTAATGCGGATTTCATTGGATTGGTAACAGTCTGGTTGTGTATTATTGCTCTAAATGAATATATTATTTAAACTAACATTTTAAAAACAACTTTTCTATTTTAATTGAAGAAATTGACAAGATAATGCATACATTTAATAAGATTAGAAAACATTGCTTTTATAATGGTAAAAATGTCCCAGGACATTAATCTAAAGGGACAAAGATCATCCTGTAATGAGAAAGTTATAATTGAAATGCGTGTTATTGATCAGAAAGTGCTCCTACATTTTTGACTGTGCTCCTGATTTTTTTAAATTAGGAGCACAAGTTCTCCTCAAGAAAAATGTTAGCGTAGAGCCCTGTAACCATATAGTCAGTGTATTTTATAACTCAATATTAGTCAGTACTTAAACATAAAATTAGACTATAACAAGGACACTTAAAAAAATGAAGTCTAACCCTACATCTAAAAACTGAGGGTTTGGTTTAGGGGTTACTTGCATGTAATTATGCATAATTTGTTGTTATTACTACAGTAACTACATGTACCGTGGGGACACTACTACCAAATAAAGTAATGACTTTATTGTATGGACAAAAACATAATCTTTCGTGTTCCGCAGAAGAAATTAATTGAGGGTTTGGAGAGACATGTGGGTGAGTGAATGACGGGGTGAACGATCCCTTTACACCGCTTCATGTAACAAACCTTGAGGTGGTAGACGTTGCCCTGTGCCCGCATGACCATCTCACTGGCAGGAATGGACTGACCACATGCGCTGCAAGCCCCCGTGTGCCCAAACAACCTGGAACACAGAAGGGAGAGCAAACAGTGAACATCCTTCCCAAAGTGAATTGCTTTATTGCCGGAGTGCAGCTATGACTTCAGCAGTGTCGACACACCAGGCTTAACGTTAAACGAGGGTGTGTGACGCATCTACGACAGCACGCGGCGTCTCTGATGTTCTCTGCGGGAGAGACTGCATCTGCAGAGATCATCAACACCCGGTGGATGCAAATGAGACCAATGCAAATCAACACGAGAACAAAATGCTTGTCAGCATAGCATGACAACTACAGCTTCAGACAACTTTTGAATTGCAAATGACTGTGGAGACTCTTGCCTCAAACGGTCTCATTATCGACTTGCGTCTTTGTTATAATGATTAAGACTTTTGGTCACTACTAACTGTGGAGGTGAAAAAAAATACGGCTCTATGAGTTAAAAGCCTTTTTTCACACTCATTATTAGTTGTTAAAAAGGCATGGTTTTTCAAGAGTGCAGTGCACGATGAGTTTTGTCGTTTGTAAATTTTGCAGAGTACCTGGTGAATTTATGGTTTTAAAAATATAAGCAACTCCAAACAGCATTTTTTTGCTTGATCGGTGAAATTAGGTTCTATTAGTTGAGTCGAAATAAAGGTCTCAAACAAAACTGCACGGTCTGTTTATTTTATAAGTGGTTTTCTATATTTTCAACCCTGTTAATAAGATTATGTGCATGTCTAAACACACAGTTCAACACCCTGGTTTCTGCGATCTTGTGTTTTAGCATTAACCAAAACATCAAATTTATGTGAATTTCTATGTGTTTTGTGTGATGATATTGAATGTGTTTCTTTGTGTTGAAGCCAAAGTCGAATTTCCACTTGTGGACAATAAAGTGACTGACTAACTAACTAGTACAGGACCAAATGCTGGTTTGTAATAAGTGAGATCCCATTTAAAAGATCTCAAATGTGTTTGTTCACAAAAGCTTGAGTAACAGGGTGGAATGGTTGGGCGCAACAATAATCGAGAAAATGGAATATGATTATAAATAAATACTATGCTTTGGAAAATGTCCAAATTAAAGAGTTAGTTCACCCAAAAATTAAAATTCTGTCATTAATTCCTCTCCCTTATGTCGTTCGACACCCGTAAGACCTTCAACTTCAGACACAAATGAAGATATTAGTGTTGAGATCCGATGGCTCAGAAAAGCCTCCATTGACAGTGATGTCACTTCCTCTCTCAAGACCCATAACAGGCACTAAAGACGTCATTACAAAGTCCATCTCTCTACAGTGGATCTGCAATCATTTCATGAAGCGATGAGAACAATTTTTGTGATGACTGATTTTAAAACACTGCTTCCTCAAGCTTCGGAGCGTTATGAATCTGTGATTTATGAATATCATGATTCGATACACTGATTCATAACGCTCCGAAGCTTCAGGAAGCAGTGTTTTAAAATCAGTCTTCTCTATATAAGTCGTTATTTAGGGTTTTTTTTGCGCACAAACTGTTCTCGTCACTTCATGAAATGATTGCAGATCCACTGTAGAGAGATGGACTTTAGTGCCTGTTATGGGTCTTGAGAGAGGAAGTGACATCACTGTCAATGGAGGCGTTTGAGCCATCGGATCTCAACACTCATATCTTCATTTGTGTCTGAAGATGAAGGTCTTACGGGTGTCGAACGACATGAGGGAGAGGAATTAATGACAGAAGTTTCATTTTTGGGTGAATTAACCCTTTAAGTTACTCCCTTGATGTCACAAATGAAAAACAACACACACAAAAAAAACATTAATCTATATACACACTATTGGGTCCTATGGAATTACAGTGTGATTTAGGCTTAATTTGTAGGGCTGTAATTAATTGTAAGCAGGGCTTGACATGAACTGTTTTGCTCAGCAGCCGCTGTGGCTAGTGGTTTTACAAAGTTACTAGCCACTCAGCATTTTCACTGGCCACAGTTTTGCTGTTTGGAAATTACATTATATGATTAAAGATGACTTTGGCATGATTCCGCCTATCCCGCTTTCACTAACTGCAAGTTAATCGATAAAGAATTGTAATTTTGTGATACGACGGTCTTGGCATTTCATTTGGCTGTAGGCTGAAATTATATTCAACCCGTTAAAGTGGCTAGTGGAGCGGCTGCCTGACCCGCCACTGCTGAAATCTACCTGCATTTGTTGGGCGGGCGGGTGTTAATGTCAAACCCTGATTGTAGGGCTGTAATCTCCCAGTCGGTTAGTCGATTATTAGTCGATACGCTCTGGCTCGACCAAAATTCTGATTGGTCGATTTTTTGCCTCGTTCATTTCATCAGGTGGAAAGCACTGACTGCTAACGGGGGTGTTTCCAGAGCACCTGTGTCACAGGTGTAGTGGTGTCACGATACCAAAATTATGACTTCGATACGATACCAGACTAAAATACCTCGATACTAAATCGATACCACGGTCAAAAAAACACCCAGTAAAAGTAATGTTGAATAAGTTCTGTTGTCACATTATTCAATGTTTTATAAAAACTCACGTGGCCAGCATGTTCCTGCCCTGGTTTTTGACCATTTCTTCTAATTGCATTTTTTTTATTTTATCTTTGTTTTTAAAAATAAGCTAAAAATGCAAATTACAAACAATATGACAAAAACAGTGCTTTATGTTTCAGCTATATGTCTATTTAACAGTATAGCAAGTCAAGAAAGAAATACAAAAAACTGCTTAGTCCTCACTCAATAAATTAACTATACACTGATTCTTAATGAATATATTAAAATTATTTAGCCAGTCATGGGGTGGTTTTCTTTTTTCCATTGTTGTTTGATTCACATTAATCACACCGAATATTAGATCCGGCTTAACACCGATCCAATCACCTCATCTGTACACGTTCACTAAAGACACCCCCGACTGTGTTTACCTGAATACTCACAGGATGTGCATTTTTACATATTTTTGACCATTGAAATCCATCGCATGTTGTCTGAAAGGCGTGAGCGGATCAAAGTCCGGCAGCACGAGCACATCCCGCGCTATATTTTCTCATGCATGCATGTTTGTGTTGCTTTCTTTGTCATGCGCTGCGCGTGTATATTTAACTCTTCAGCTTCCAGTGTTTAGTGAACGGAGGAGAGATCTGCACACACATCCTGACTCCTGTTGTCACACATCGACACATAAATACAGCTCTTATTAACGCAGGGTATCGCAATACTTTTCTAGTACCGGTATATCGTGCAACACTACACAGGTGACAGTCTGTCTTCAGAACACCCCCTTGTTTTCACTTCTTTTGGATTAGCCCAACTCACTGGAGAGACAGATTGAAGTCGGCTACTTTCCTGTATATTATTTATGCTTAATATCTATGCTTTATTTTTCAGTTATGCACTTTATTTAGTTTCTGCTCTTGATCTGGCTTGTTTAATAAATATTCCTTTTTTATTAAAGTGGACGTGACTTTTGTGTTTAAGAGTAAACGCATTAAGATAATAGTTGTGTCTCAGCCACGAAGCTGAGCTCCTATGTTCGAGCTGAAATTATAGTGTCTGTCAGTTATTATAATACATATGACAAAAACAATTGTCTAAATTATGTTGCATACTGCTTACTAGTTGACAAAATAGTACTATATTTTGGGAAATCATAGGCTGTGATATTGCGCAGGTGCATGTGATGCAGCGCTGTCAGAGCCGACAGACTCGTGTGTCTGACTCATTTCAGTGCAAAATAATCAGGTCAAAAACATTTAATATACTGCAAATAGCCTACTAGTTTTTATGTTTATTTAGAATTCATTTAGGCAGACAACAAGACTACCGAGTACTAATTTCACGTTTTTTTCCTAATGTCATTTTTAGTCGAAAATTTCAGGACTTCAGTCGATCAAGATTTTCTTTGGTTGATTACAGCCCTAATTAATTGTATTGTCTTTTTGAATTTGAGGCTTTATTTATTGCTAAAAACACAAGATCGCAGAAACCAGGGTGTTGAACTGTGTGTTTAGACATGCACATAATCTTATTAACAGGGTTGAAAATATAGAAAACTATGATTATAAAACAATACTATCCTTTGAAAAAAAATAAATAATAATAAATAAATATAAATATCAAACATGATTTTTCACATGCATTTTTGGTAACACTTTACTTAAGGCCTTTATGTATAATGCATTATAAAAAGGTATTCATAATACATGTTATAATGCATTTTATATTATCATGAATAACTTACCAAAGTTAAAATGCATTATAATATGCACAGATTCCTTGTTACATCAGAAATTGGATGTTTGTCATGCATTTTTATGTTTTATACTTTCTAAAGGTGTAATAATGAATAGACAAGTATTATAATTTTTATAAAAGTGTTAACTTATTAATGAGACAATATAATGCATTTTAAAGGTGCATTACAAAGCATAATTAATGCATTGAAATACTTTTATAATGCATTATACATAAAATGCTTTAAGTAAAATGTTACCTTTGTCTTAAAGCCTTTATGCATAATGCATAATAAAAGGTTTTCATAATGTGCATTATAATGCATGATATCTTACTTGTAACCAAAAGTTAAAACACAGATGTCTTGTTACAGCTGAAATTGCTTGATTGTAATGTGTTTTAATGCATTATACTCTCTAAGGGTGCAGTTATTATAAGTGTGGTACATTAATGCATTATAAAAGCTTTAAGTAAAGTGTTCCCAGATTTACTTCAATAAACTGACCACCAGATTATGCCGATATGATTAATTGCTGGATTGAAAAGGTCATGACCTCTGTGCTAGGATCCACAGAAATACTCAAGCAGTCTAAATGAAGCAGTGGTGTCTCTGTGAGTGATGGGTTGGGTCTGACCTGATGTAGTCTGTCCTGCAGAGGATCATGCCTCCTTTGCTGTAGCAGGTGGATCCGATCTCTCCCAGCTGAGCCTGACAGCACGAGCACTTGAGGCAGCGCGTGTGCCAGTAGCGCTCCATGGAGAAGAGCAGGAAACGGTCAGCGATCCGACCCCCACAGCCCGCACACGATCTGGAAACGCACACGCCGCCCGCAACCTGGCTGTTCACCATAGCTACAGCTGGAGGGAGGCAAATCACAAGGCTATAACCAACACCTGTATGGGGTGCAAACCAGTGAGACTGAGGTGACGGGAACAGGGCCAGAACCACTATAGACACTAAAGTGAACGTTTCCTTCACAATGCTCAAACAGTGGGTTCTTAAACTTCTCCTCCGATGAATTAATATTTGTTGTCTGCGATGTTAAATAAACAAGCGATGAATCCGCATGTGCAGCATAATCCTTCAGCACAGGACAGGTTTACTGTACACTGCCTGAATCAACATTAATAAAGAGCATGATGTGGATATTCATCTCGTTCTCTCTGTTCGAACCACGAAGATGTGAGAGGATTACCAGAAATGCAAATCACTGGCATGAAATTAATTACATTTGGATTAAAACATGAGTTGAAATCGTTTCAAGACAATAGAAATAGTTGCTTTCTTTGACGAAAATATTACTTTTTGTCTGTCTGCATCGTGACAAGTTATTGTGTGATAAATAAATAAATTAGACATTTTATATCCAAGCATCTAAAATCCAGTATCGCGCGATAAAATGCATTATATTTTCCATAATCAAGCAAAAGACGTAAACAATAAAACTTAAAAAGGCAGGCAAATTCCATTAAAAAACGAGCGAGTGTTGTTGAGATGAAACAAATATTTATATAAAATATATTTATAAAAAAATATATATATATATATTTATATATATATATACACACACATATATAAATATATAATATAAAATATTATAAAAGATATTTATATGTATTTATTTTATAATATATATAAATTAATTAAATTTATATGTATGTATGTATGTATATATATATATATATATATATATATATATATATATATATATATATATATATATATATATATATATATATATATATATATATACATACATATACTCACAAATTATTATTTTTTATTTATTTATATGCATAATATATGTATAATACATGCATACAAATATTCAATAAAATGACGAAATACAGATTTTTTTTTTTTTATCCACCGATCTATAAATAACGTTATAAGTCGTATGAATATAATAATATGTAATGCAGTGTACACGAAACAAGAAGAGTTGCAATACACGACATGTGTTGATGAATCCAGTGGATTTTAAACTTTACATTCTCAGCTCATCCATCGCAACTTGCATTCATAGTGCAAATAAATATCCTATCCGCTCAGTTTCGCGCATGTGAACATTAGAAGGGCGACTCACCTCGAAGAGCTTCAGACCCCGTGAGCTCACGCACTTTATCAGCGTAAAGTTATCCGCCGCAGGACCTCGCGCTCTTAAGACTGTCCTCCTCCTCACGCGCACATTGCACAGCACATGCAAATCTAATTAAGGCCGCTTTGTTAGAAGGTGGATGAACCGCGTGTGCGAAAGTTACTGGCTCCGTTGCATCGTGCGGCAGACAGACAGCAGTCCCAAACAACAGCGCGCGTTAGTCCGTGAGAGACTTCATCAAGCAGAGCCGCGTCGCGTGGAGCTCACCGACCGACCGGAGCCGCCGCGGGTCTTTTTTATCGCTGGCGTGACGTAACAGCGCAGAACGCTTCACCTTGATAGGGTTGATTATTTAGGGGCGTGACATAGACTAATACATATTTGTCTGTCACTGAAACGCTGCACAAAATATAAGACATCTATCACTTTAAATGGATCTTTATTCTCAAATGAAACATATTATAAATAATAATGAAATGATAACCCTAATGAAAGTTCACCGTAATTAAGTAAACACTAAAACTTAATATTTAACAATATTATTGATCTGACTGTATAGAACTGAGCTGGACAATGACTATTGTTATTTCGATTTTTTTTTTTTTTGCTGCTTTATAGATTAAATTAATTATTTAAAGGGTTAGTTCACCCAAAAATAAAATTTAGCCCATGATTTACTCACCCTCGTCATATGACTTTCTTCTTTCAGACGAACACAATCAGAGTTATATTAAAAATGTCCTGGCTCTTCCAAGCTTTATAATGGCAATGCATGGCTTTTTCCATCATAAAAGTGCATCCATCCATCATAAAAGTGCATCAATCCATCATAAAATTGCATCCATTCATCATAAAAGTGTCTCTATCCACATAAAAGTGCATCCCTCCATCATAAAAGGTCATCTATCCATCATAAAAGGTAATCTAGCCATCATAAAAGGTCATCTATCCATCATAAAAGGTAATCTAGCCATCATAAAAGGTCATCTATCCATCATAAAACTGCATCCATCCATCATAAAAGGTAATCTATCCATCATAAAAGTGCATCCATCCATCATAAAAGGTAATCTAGCCATCATAAAAGGTCATCTATCCATCATAAAACTGCATCCATCCATCATAAAAGGTAATCTATCCATCATAAAAGTGCATCCATCCATTATAAATGTGCATCTATCTTCATAAAAGTGCATCCATCCATCATAAAAGTGCAGCTATCATCATAAAAGTGCATCCATTGATCATAAAAGTGCATCTATCCACCATAAAAGTGCATCTATCCACCATAAAAGTGCATCCATCCATCATAAAAGTGCAGCTATCATCATAAAAGTGCATCCATCCATCATAAAAGTGCATCCCTCATCATAAAAGTGCATCCATCCATCATAAAATTGCATCTATCCACCATAAAAGTGCATCCATCCATCATAAAAGGTAATCTATCCATCATAAAAGTGCATCCATCCATCATAAAAGTGTATCTATCATCAAAAAAGTGCATCCATCCATCATAAAAGTGCATCTATCATCATAAAAATGCATCCATCCATCATAAAAGTGCATCTATCCATCATAAAAGTGCATCCCTCCATCATAAAAGTGCATCCATCCATCATAAAAGGTAATCTATCCATCATAAAAGTGCATCCATCCATCAAAAAGTGCATCTATCATCATAAAAGTGCATCCCTCTATCATAAAAGTGCATCTATCCTTCATAAAAGGTCATCTATCCATCATAAAAGTGCATCCCTCTATCATAAAAGTGCATCTATCCTTCATAAAAGGTCATCTATCCATCATAAAAGTGCATCCCTCCATCATAAAAGGTCATCTATCCATCATAAAAGTGTCTCTATCCACATAAAAGTGCATCCATCCATCCATCCATCATAAAAGGTAATCTAGCCATCATAAAAGTGCATCCATTCATCATAAAAGTGCAGCTATCATCATAAAAGTGCATCTATCATCATAAAAGTGCATCTATCATCATAAAAATGCATCCATCCATCATAAAAGTGCATCTATCCATCATAAAAGTGCATCCCTCCATCATTAAAGTGCATCCATCCGTCATAAAAGTGCATCTATCATCATAAAAGTGCATCCATCCGTCATAAAAGTGCATCTATCATCATAAAAGTGCATCCATCCATCATAAAAGTGCATCTATCATCATAAAAGTGCATCTATCATCATAAAAGTGCATCCCTCCATCATAAAAGTGCATCCATCCATCATAAAACGTAATCTATCCATCATAAAAGTGCATCCATCCATCATAAAAGTGCATCTATCATCATAAAAGTACATCCATCCATCATAAAAGTGCATCTATCCTTCATAAAAGGTAATCAAGCCATCATAAAAGTGCATCCATCCATCATAAAAGTGCATCTATCATCATAAAAGTACATCCATCCATCATAAAAGTGCATCCATCCATCATAAAAGTGCATCTATCCATCATAAAAGTGCATCCATTCATCATAAAAGGTCATCTATCCATCATAAAAGTGCATCCATCCATCATAAAAGTGCATCTATCATCATAAAAGTGCATCCATCCATCCATCATAAAAGTGTCTCTATCATCATAAAGTGCATCCATCCATCATAAAGTGCATCCATCCATCATAAAAGGTAATCTAGCCATCATAAAAGTGCATCCATCCATCATAAGTGTCTCTATCATCATAAAAGTGCATCCATCCATCATAAAAGTGTCTCTATCATCATAAAAGTGCATCCATCCATCATAAAAGTGCATCCCTCCATCATAAAAGGTCATCTATCCATCATAAAAGTGCATCCATCCATCATAAAAGTGCATCTATCCATCAAAAGTGCATCCCTTCATCATAAAAGTGCATCCATCCATCCATCCATCATAAAAGGTAATCTATCCATCATAAAAGTGCATCCATCCATCATAAAAGTGCATCTATCATCATAAAAGTGCATCCATCCATCATAAAAGTGCATCCCTCCATCATAAAAGTGGATCCATCATCATAAAAGTGCATCAATCCATCATAAAAGTGCATCTATCATCATAAAAGTGCATCTACCCATCCATCCATCATAAAAGTGCATCTATCCATCATAATAGTGTATCCATCCATCATAAAAGTGCATCTATCCATCATAATAGTGAATCCATCCATCATAAAAGTGCTTCTATCCATCATAATAGTGTATCCATCATCATAAAAGTGCATCTATCATCATAAAAGTGCATCCATCCATCATAAAAGTGCATCCCTCCATCATAAAAGTACATCCATCCATCATAAAAGTGCATCAATCCATCATAAAAGTGCATCTATCATCATAAAAGTGCATCTACCCATCCATCCATCATAAAAGTGCATCTATCCATCATAATAGTGTATCCATCCATCATAAAAGTGCATCTATCCATCATAATAGTGAATCCATCCATCATAAAAGTGCATCTATCCATCATAATAGTGTATCCATGCATCATAAAAGTGCATCTATCCATCATAAAAGTGCATCTATCCATCATAAAGGTGCATCCATCCATCCATCATAAAAGTGCATCCATCCACCCATCATAAAAGTGCATCTATCCATCATAATAGTGAATCCATCCATCATAAAAGTGCATCTATCCATCATAATAGTGTATCCATGCATCATAAAAGTGCATCTATCCATCATAAAAGTGCATCTATCCATCATAAAGGTGCATCCATCCATCCATCATAAAAGTGCATCCATCCACCCATCATAAAAGTGCATCTATCCATCCTAATAGTGTATCCATCCATCATAAAAGTGCATCCATCCATCATAAAAGTGCATCTATCCATCATAATAGTGTATCCATCCATCATAAAAGTGCATACATCCATCATAAAAGTGCATCTATCATCATAAAAGTGCATCTATCATCATAAAAGTGCATCTATCCATCCATCATAAAAGTGCATCTATCCACCCATCATAAAAGCGCATCTATCCATCCATCATAAAAGTGCATCTATCCATCCTAATAGTGTATCCATCCATCATAAAAGTGCATCTATCCATCATAAAAGTGCATCCATCCATCATAAAAGTGCATCTATGCATCATAATAGTGTATCCATCCATCATAAAAGTGCATCCATCCATCATAAAAGTGCATCTATCAATCATAAAAGTGCATCTATCCATCATAAAAGTGCATCCATCCATTATAAAAGTGCATCCATCCATCATAAAAGTGCATCTATTCCTCATCTGGTATTTGCGTTCACGAGAGACTGGCGCTCCACGTGATGCGAGGCGGAGTAAGAACCGTGACTTGATGAAGAAGCGCAGAGGACAGAGTAAAACAACACTTGGGTCTCTCGAGAACAAGCATATTCCCACAGGAGAGTCCTTGGGGTGCCCACCCATCCCGCTTTGCACTTTTATGATGGATAGATGCACTTTTATGATGGATAGATGCACTTTTATGATGGATGGATGCACTTTTATGATGATAGATGCACTTTTATGATAGATAGGGATGCACTTTTATGATGGATAGATGCACTTTTATGATGGATGGATGCACTTTTATGATGAATAGATGCACTTTTATGGGCTTCAAAACATAAGCGGCCATCACTGCCATTATAAAGCTTGGTAGAGCCAGGACATATTTATTATAACTCTGATTGTAGCCTATTCGTCTGAAAGAATAAAGTCATACACACCTAGGATGACTTGATGCTGAGTAGTCATTTTCATTTTTGGGTGAACTATCCCTTTAAATAACTGATGATTTCTACAACGGAATGGAATCAACACTGACTGAATTTAGCTGAACAACAGCCGAAATGCATTATTTTCCTGTTATCACTGAAAAAGGTATTGTATAAAGGGCTATTTAAATAATAAAAGTGACTTGACTTTTGACTTACACTAACGTTGCTTGCATATAGGCTAGAATATGTATTCTCCCTGAGGACAAACTCACAGCTCAAGCTGAAAAACTCATTATGAAAACGCAGAGCATCGGTTGAATCGGGAAGTTCGACTCCTTTTTTGGACGCGGTTCTTTTGAACAGTTAAAGTGATTCTTTTACGTCAGTGCGTTTTACGTTATCACGTGTTCGTTAGCATACTATTCTAAAACAGTCGTTACACTATTGTTTTAATACATTCATATTATTTTAATGTATTAATATTAAAATTATTTATATTAATATAAGTTATCCAGCACCCTAGTTGAGAACCACAGTTTCTAAAATCGATTACGTTTTATTAATAAGGGTGTTTAGCCTACTGCTGTGGTAACATGCTATTTATTAAAACCAACTCTGTTTATAAAACAATCAAATTTTGCAACATATTAAAGTAGTTTACTTGACGCCCCATCGGTCATCATCATAGCTGACTCCCAAAGCTTCAGGCTACTCAATAGTCTTCGATTGATTCAATTCAAGAGCGATTACCGGACAAGTTGCAATACAGCAGATACAGCCACATCATGAGCTCTCTTCTGAATTAATAATCTTCACAGAAGTCACAGAGAGAGGGTCATATCTCACTGTTTATTATGGTTTTGCACCTGTGTGTTCTTGTGGGCACCACTAGAGTTCAGTGTTGTCTGAGTTTAAATACCTATTCAATGCCCTAAAAGTACAGTTTTTGTGAAGAAAAAGTACATACTTTAGAGTGTCTAGGAGAAGATTGGTTATATTTTGTGACATACACTTCTTCGTCTTGCTCTGTCGCGTAAATACGTGCATCCTGCCAAACTGTCCTGTCAATCATCTTGTCACAGTTCAAATCCTCCCCATTCAATTGAATTTAATTTCTTACCGTTTCATATAATACATATATCAGGCTACTACACTGATATTTAACCCGTCCACATTGCTTTGGAAAGAATAACGCTTTTGGGGTTATTCATGGTCTGTTATACCTGTTGATGCTTGTACACGCAAACCTCTCGCACACCGGCCATATTTGTAGTTTTTAAACACTTTTTTTTTTTTTTTTTTTACAGTCTATGGTTTGTAAATATAATCGCCTCGTGCAATGCGCAGTGGATTGTGGGTCCCTGACAGGGCCTGACATGTTTATGGAAGCTCGTTTCCGCCACTAAGTAAAAAAGAGTAATTGCGACTTTTTACCTCAGACTTTTTTTCTCACAATTGCGAGTTATAAAGTCAGAATTAAGTCAGAATTTTGAGATTAAAAAGTCGCAATTTTTCAATTTTCTTTTATTTAGTGGCGGAAACGGGCTTCCAACCATAGATATACGATTTCAAATTTCATCATACTACTATTTGGGACAGACTAATTCTGATTTTTAATACTATTAATGACAGATAGTATGCCAATTGGGGCGCAGTGCAATTTTTTAACCACTCGAAGTAAATCAGGCGGACATCTGCCAGTAGATTTTTTATGTTAATATTATTTGAGTCAACATTTGCTCTTTTCAATTTTCAGCTATTTTGTACTGTACTGTTCAACCAAGTCTTAATTTATCCAGATTTAAGATTATATAATATGTTTTTCCTCTTTAAGTATCAATATGCTTCCTAACCTGACGATTCGTGTTTTATTGATTGTGGATAAAAGTTAAATGTGTGAGCTAGCCTGTAACCGTTCTGTTCTGGTTTCCGACATACTTCCAGTTCCTCTGTCAGATCTGTGCTGAAACTCACATCTCGCTGTTAGTCGATCTGCACCAGACATGGATCTTCCTCTTTCACTCTCTGGCACCCAAAACCAGCTTGATCTGATTGATTAGAAAGGTTTTCTTTTTTTTTCTTAAACAAACTTATTGTAGCCCTACTTCAGTTAGTTCTCAAGGCAACATTTGCAATTTTCTAATGTTTTATTTATGTTGTTAAAGCTGCAGTTCAAACGTTTTTTAATAAACATTACTGCGTGCGTCTTGTGGAAGAACATTGCAGCCGGAGCTACTTCTCTCTGTTTGTGTCTATGGCGAGTCAAGCAGGGACTCCTCCGCAGCGGTGCCTACCAGACCGCTCTGAAATAGTCCCAATATAAACACTTATCATTAGTGTACCATAATGATTCAGGGTAAGACAAGAACACGGTTTGGAAAATGAATTCATGTTGTACATTCACATTATATAATTTTTGTAAAAACTTGAAACCAAAAAAAGAGCTTTAAAGGGATACTCCACCGTTTTTTTTTTTTTTCATATTAAACTATCTTATTCCTTTAACTAAGACGAGTTGATACATACAAAAAGTCACGCCTGAAAACCTTTCCGTCAATAGAACCAACGTGAAGAGGATTTTTCAGGCGTGACTTTTTACTGCGCCGAGTCGAAGTACTCTCAAAAGTGCTATTCCGCCATACATTTTAGTTATCCTTTTTAACCCGCTTAGAAAAGCGCTATGTTTTATTTTGTGTCACCATACTTGGACCATACTACGCCAGATCTCTGTTTGGTACCTAATGAATGAACTGGGCTGAGTGGGCTAAGCAAAGTGTCTGCACGTCAGAGAGACGAGGGCGGAATGTATCAACTTGTCTTAGTTAAGGGAATAACATAGTTTAATATGAAAAAAACGTGGAGTATCCCTTTAATACAGGTTTCGCTGCGTCCGAAATCACATGTCTGAGTTTGTACTACATTTAAAAAGCTACACTGTGTGATATTTCCCCCCATCTAGCGGTGAAAAGGTATATGACCATCCAGGGAATAGTAGTTTCTGTTCCTCTCAATTCCGATTTCGTTTTAACTCCTACGGTGGCTGATTTAGTCCAAAATTAATATGGCTTCCAGTTCGATCAAGTGATGAGGTTACTTTAGAAAACTATTATAATTTGCAGTTATTTAATTAGTCAGTTAACATGTAGGTTATGACATCTATGTATAATGAATAATAGTTTTACCTTTTCATTATTTTTTACCATTTCATTGCTAACATCAGCGATCAGGATCCCAGACGAATGCAAGCTAATCTTAGTAAAGTAACTTTTATCGGTGCTATAGTTATTCTGTATATTGTACGACATCACTAGCGTAAGGCAAAGTTTACATTGTAGGCTATATCAGTCTCAAGCAATCCCCCTCTTCACATTCGACACGGTGCCATCGAGTGTTAAAACACCAAAGCCTTGAATTTACGGGTATGTCCCTCTTTGGCTACTGTACTTTCAAGATGGAGGGCAACATGGCGACGCATTCAAACCCCTCACCCGTATGTATTTTCAATGGCATACACTTACGAGAATACTTTATTACTTGAAGGAAGTAAATATACATTAATGAGCACATATATTTTTGAAAGAACGAAGTGTTTTTAGCTAAGAATAAACAAAAAAGTTACACAGTGTAGCTTTAAAGTACGCTCTATATCCACCTTATTCCTTTATTTATTATCTGTCAAAACAGCGGAAATCACTTTGAAATAGTATCACGCAATGCTGAAGTTAATGAACACCTTTGATTAAGGCAACGCATGTTATATAATACAGATATTAGGTTACTACAGTGATATTTAACCTGTCTGTTATTTCTGTGGAAAGAATTGTGCTTTCGGTTTATTCGTGGTCTGTTGGAAGGGCCTGTTGATGCTTTTACACTTAAATGTCGGATGGTTGAAGGGTGAGTAGAATGATGTCATCTCAATGTACCCAGTATAAAAAAAGGTATTGCACTCATAGAGCAAGCCTTTCACTGATTGAGTTATAGAAGTTATAGCCATAATTCGCACAAAGCGTCATGGGGCGTAGGAATAAGGTGGATAGTATGAATGATTCGCCTTGTTACGGTCTACTACAGACATCCCAACCTGCAAAAAGTCATTTCAGGGAGGTAGGACACTTTTGGCGTAAAATGTGTCTTATACTTTAGTTTTTTGGGGTACTCTCCGTCTGGCATGGCGCTACTGTTTCTAGACACACTGATTGAACTGAGAAGCGATAAAAGCCCGCCCACACTGACAAATGATTGGTTGACTTACCGAAACAAGCCAATCAGGATGCTCTCTGTCTTACATGCGCTTCATGAGGCACACACACGCAAGGTCTCTTGCTCACTCGCTCTAGATTCTGGAAGATTTTAACTAATTTGCAGGCATCAGGGAGCTGCTATCAATATGCGGGAGACTCACGGAACTTCCGGGAGACTTGGGATGTCTGCTACTAGCGTCAGTTGCATCTCTTCACTGCCATTCAAGGGTTAGTTTAGCCTGGTCTTTTCATTGACTCTGGTACATTTCATTTGTTCAGAGAGTCTGGCCACTCTCCATTGACAAGCGTTCTCTTCCTTGAAGGCGGGTACTCTGTTGAAGTTTTAAACTATTGGATCTGCCATAACCAATCGCTAACGTTTGAGCGTGACATACGTCATGCGTAAGTCTTGTCATGGTAACTCCTTCACCACTAATGGAGCGAGCTGGAAAATCAAACTTTTCCCAAACCCCGTGGGGAGGAGATAAACAAAACTCTTTAACTTCTGGATACTCGGCAGCATTGCCACAACAGACCGAATGGCTTCGCTCTCATCTTCCTTTCATCATGCACTACATCATTCTCAGCCACTCCCTCTGTTTGCTGATTGGACCGGTTAAAATTTGGCCAGAGAAAACCAGAGAATATACCGCAAACCCAGACAATGTGTTGAAGGAAAATGAAAATTGAGCAGACGTCAAGGGAGGGCGGAGCCAGTCTAGGGTTAGTTCACCCGAAAATAAAAATGACCCCATGATTTACTCCCCCTCAAGCCATCCTAGGTGTATATGACTTTCTTCTTTCAGGCGAATACAATTGGAGTTATATAAAAAATATCCTAGCTAATCCAAGCTTTATAATATAGTGAATGGTACCTTATATTTGAAGCCCCCCAAAAAGTGCATCCATCCATTATAAAAATGCTCCACACGGCTCCAGGGGTTAATGAAGGCCTTCTGAACCGAATAAAAATATCCGTGTTTATAACTTTATAAACTCTATAAGCACTGGCTTCAGGTAACGGCCATACGTGAGTATATAGTGGGGAAGTATTCGATTTTGGACACAGCATTTATTTCAATTAGTTTTAGTTCATAACACTGGTCCTAAGTTTTGTGTGTCCCAAATTTCGCCATAAACTTTTATTTTTTAAATGGAATATTGTAGACATTGTATTAAACATAACTTGAATAGAAAACAAACCGGCTAATAAACCATTTAGTTTGACTACCTGAGGTGGATGAAAAACATTTTCTGAAAGTTTTATTGTGGGGGAAAAAAGTGAACTTTTAGGAGTTTTAAGCTCTATGTTAACTATTCATGGGAAGTGCTGCTAATGTATGAATCCTTTACTGCGTCACATGACACTAAAACCCAAAGGTCCCCCCACAGCTGTTTAATGTCACGAATTGTGCTACTATTGAGTCTTTTCTCTTTGTTTGGAGATTGTTGTTGTCAAGGTACATATCTTAAAGTTTACAAATGCTTCTAAGAGCAGTCTCTAGATCAATTACTCTGACTTGGCACACAAGTTCTTTGGGGAAATGTGAGGCCCCTGAAGCAAACAGCACAGACACATTTAAATCAGTGATGACGTTGGCAATCCAGACAGACAGGCTTGTGTCCATGGTGATGGCAACCTGAGCAAGTGTTTTCAGAATTAAAGTCCCCATGAAATTAAAATTGAAGTTTTTTGGCTTTTAGTATGAATATGTTACTCTTATGAGCTAATGTGCTCCAAAACAATGACAATTCACATTTAGAAGATATAAGTAAAACTTACGGTCTCTCACTTCCACCAATGTGGGTCAATGATTTTGATGACATCACTCTGCACTTCAGATTTTCTTTCCAATCAAATGCTCTCTAAAGTCCGAAGCCACGCCCCCTATAAATAGACGCTGAAGCTGTGACTGAAATCAGTCACTTGTTCACGCATTTTCTATTTACTACATGGCACATAATGCACTATATAGGGGATGGGGAATGATTCAGTGCACTATATAGGGGATAGGGAATGATCAGATAGTGCACTATATAGGGGATAGGGAACGATCTGACAGTGCACTATATAGGGGATGAGGAATGATCAGACAGTGCACTATATAGGGGATGGGGAATGATTCAGTGCACTATATAGGGATAGGAACGATCAAACAGTGTACTATATTGGGGATGGGGAATGATTCAGTGCACTATATAGGGGATAGGGTATGATCAGACAGTGCACTATATAGGGGATGGGGAATGATTCAGTGCACTATATAGGGGATAGGGAATGATCAGACAGTGCACTATATAGGGGATAGGAAACGATCAGACAGTGCACTATATAGGGGATGGGGAATGATTCAGTGCACTATATAGGGATAGGGAACGATCTGACAGTGCACTATATAGGGGATAGGAATGATCAAACAGTGTACTATATAGGGATGGGGAATGATCTGACAGTGCACTATATAGGGGATGAGGAACGATCAAACAGTGTACTATAGGGGATGGGGAATGATTCAGTGCACTATATAGGGGATAGGGTATGATCAGACAGTGCACTATATAGGGGATAGGAAACGATCAAACAGTGTACTATATAGGGGATGGGGAATGATTCAGTGCACTATATAGGGGATAGGGTATGATCAGACAGTGCACTATATAGGGGATAGGAAACGATCAAACCGTGTACTATATAGGGGATAGGGAACGATCAAACCGTACTATATAGGATATAGGGATGGGGAATGATTCAGTGCACTATATATGGGATAGGGAACGATCAGACAGTGCACTATATAGGGATAGGAACGATCAGACAGTGCACTATATAGGGGATAGGGAACGATCAGACAGTGCACTATATAGGGGATGGGGAATGATTCAGTGCACTATATAGGGGATAGGGAACGATCAGACAGTGCACTATATAGGGGATGGGGAATGATTCAGTGCACTATATAGGGATAGGGAACGATCTGACAGTGCACTATATAGGGGATAGGGAACGATCAAACAGTGTACTATATAGGGGATGGGGAATGATTCAGTGCACTATATAGGGGATAAAGAACGATCAAACAGTGTACTATATTGGGGATGGGGAATGATTCAGTGCACTATATAGGGATAGTGTATGATCAGACAGTGCACTATATAGGGGATAGGAACAATCTGATCAAACCGTGCGCTATATAGGGATAGGGAACGATCAAACCGTGTACTATATAGGATATAGGGGATGGGGAATGATTCAGTGCACTATATAGGGGATAGGGTATGATCAGACAGTGCACTATATAGGGGATAGGGAACGATCAGACAGTGCACTATATAGGGGATAGGGAACGATCAGACAGTGCACTATATAGGGGATAGGGAACGATCTGACAGTGCACTATATAGGGGATGAGGGAACGATCAGACAGTGCACTATATAGGGGATGGGGAATGATTCAGTGCACTATATAGGGGATGGGGAATGATTCAGTGCACTATATAGGGGATAGGGAATGATCAAACAGTGTACTATATAGGGGATGGGGAATGATTCAGTGCACTATATAGGGGATAGGGAACGATCAGACAGTGCACTATATAGGGGATGGGGAATGATTCAGTGCACTATATAGGGGATAGGGTATGATCAGACAGTGCACTATATAGGGATAGGAACGATCAGACAGTGCACTATATAGGGGATGGGGAATGATTCAGTGCACACTATTTAGGGGATAGTGTATGATCAGACAGTGCACTATATAGGGATAGGAACAATCTGATCAAACCGTGTACTATATAGGGATAGGAACGATCAAACCGTGCACTATATAGGATATAGGGATGGGAATGATTCAGTGCACTATATAGAGGATGAGGGAACGATCTGACAGTGTACTATATAGGGATGGGGAATGATTCAGTGCACTATATAGGGATAGGGTATGATCAGACAGTGCACTATATTGGGGATAGGAAGCGATCTGACAGTGCACTATATAGAGGATGGAGAACGATCAGACAGTGCACTATATAGGGGATAGGGTATGATTAGACAGTGCACTATATAGGGGATAGGAACGATCTGACAGTGCACTATACAGGGATAGGGAATCGATCAGACAGTGCACTATATAGGGGATGGGAATGATTCAGACAGTGCACTATATAGGGGATAGGGACCGATCAGACAGTGCACTATATAGGGGATAGGGTATGATCAGACAGTGCACTATATAGGGGATAGGGTATGATCAGACAGTGCACTATACAGGGGATAGGGAACAATCTGACAGTGCGCTATACAGGGGATAGGGAACGATCAGACAGCGCACTATATAGGGGATAGGAAATGATCAGATAGCACACTATTTAGGGGAAAGGGAATGATCAGACAGTGCACTATATAGGGGATAGGGAACAATCTGACAGTGCGCTATACAGGGATGAGAATGATCAGACAGCGCACTATATAGGGGATAGGGAAGGATCAGATAGCACACTATTTAGGGGATAGGGAACGATCAGACAGTGCACTATACAGGGGATAGGGAATCGATCAGACAGTGCACTATATAGGGGATAGGAAACTATTCAGACAGTGCACTATATAGGGGATAAGGAACGATCTGACAGTGCACTATATAGGGGATGGGGAACGATCAGACAGTGCACTATATAGGGGATGGGGAATGATTCAGTGCACTATATAGGGGATAGGGAATGATCAGACAGTGCACTATATAGGGGATAGGGGAACGATCAGACAGTGCACTATATAGGGGATAGGAAATTATCAGATAGCACACTATTTAGGGGATAGGGAATGATCAGACAGTGCACTATATAGGGGATAGGGAACAATCTGACAGTGCGCTATACAGGGGATAGGGAACGATCAGACAGCGCACTATATAGGGGATAGGGAAGGATCAGATAGCACACTATTTAGGGATGAGGAGCGATCAGACAGTGCACTATACAGGGGATGAGGAATCGATCAGACAGTGCACTATATAGGGGATAGGAAACTATTCAGACAGTGCACTATATAGGGATAGGGAACAATCTGACAGTGCGCTATACAGGGATAGGAACGATCAGACAGCGCACTATATAGGGGATAGGGAAGGATTCAGATAGCACACTATTTAGGGATAGGAACGATCAGACAGTGCACTATACAGGGATAGGGAATCGATCTGACAGTGCACTATATAGGGGATGAGGAACGATTCAGACAGTGCACTATATAGGGGATGGGGAATGATTCAGTGCACTATATAGGGATGAGGTATGATCAGACAGTGCACTATATAGGGATGAGGAATGATTCAGTGCACTATATAGGGATAGGGAATGATCAGAGAGTGCACTATATAGGGGATAGCGATCAGACAGTGCACTATATAGGGATGAGAATGATCAGACAGTGCACTATATAGGGGATAGGGAAGGATCAGATAGCACACTATTTAGGGGATAGGGAACGATCAGACAGTGCACTATACAGGGGATAGGGAATCGATCAGACAGTGCACTATATAGGGGATAGGAAACTATTCAGACAGTGCACTATATAGGGATAGGGAGGATCAGACAGTGCACTATATAGGGACGGGAATGATCAGACAGTGCACTATATAGGGGATGGGGAATGATTCAGTGCACTATATAGGGGATAGGGTATGATCAGACAGTGCGCTATACAGGGGTTAGAAGCGATCAGACAGTGCACTATATAGGGGATAGGGAACAATCTGACAGTGCGCTATACAGGGGATAGGAAGCGATCAGACAGCGCACTATATAGGGGATAGGGAAGGATCAGATAGCACACTATTTAGGGCATAGGGCGATCAGACAGTGCACTATACAAGGGATAGAATCAATCAGACAGTGCACTATATAGGGAATAGGAAACTATTCAGACAGTGCACTATATAGGGGATAGGGAACGATCTGACAGTGCACTATATAGGGGACGGGAACGATCAGACAGTGCACTATATAGGGGATGGGGAATGATTCAGTGCACTATATAGGGGATAGGGAACGATCAGACAGTGCACTATATAGGGGATGGGGAACGATCAGACAGTGCACTATGTAAGGGATGGGGAATGATTCAGTGCACTATATAGGGGATAGGGTATGATCAGACAGTGCACTATATAGGGATAGGAGCGATCTGACAGTGCACTATATAGGGGATGAGACGATCAGACAGTGCACTATATAGGGGATGAGGAACGATCAGACAGCGCACTATATAGGGATAGGGAAGGATCAGATAGCACACTATTTAGGGGATAGGGAACGATCAGACAGTGCACTATACAGGGATGAGGAATCGATCAGACAGTGCACTATATAGGGGATAGGAAACTATTCAGACAGTGCACTATATAGGGGATAGGGAATGATCAGACAGTGCACTATATAGGGGATAGGGAATGATCAGACAGTGCACTATATAGGGGATGGGGAATGATTCAGTGCACTATATAGGGGATAGGGAACGATCAGACAGTGCACTATATAGGGGATGGGGAACGATCAGACAGTGCACTATGTAAGGGATGGGGAATGATTCAGTGCACTATATAGGGGATAGGGTATGATCAGACAGTGCACTATATAGGGATAGGGAACGATCTGACAGTGCACTATATAGGGGATGGGGAACGATCAGACAGTGCACTATATAGGGGATGGGGAATGATTCAGTGCACTATATAGGGGATAGGGTATGATCAGACAGTGCGCTATACAGGGGATAGGGAACGATCAGACAGTGCACTATATAGGGGATAGGAAATTATCAGATAGCACACTATTTAGGGGAAAGGGAATGATCAGACAGTGCACTATATAGGGGATAGGGAACAATCTGACAGTGCGCTATACAGGGGATAGGGAACGATCAGTGAGCGCACTATATAGGGGATAGGGAAGGATCAGATAGCACACTATTTAGGGGATAGGGAACGATCAGACAGTGCACTATACAGGGGATAGGGAATCGATCAGACAGTGCACTATATAGGGGATAGGAAACTATTCAGACAGTGCACTATATAGGGGATAAGGAACGAACAGACAGTGCATTTTATAGAGGATAGGGAACGATCAGACAGTGCACTATATAGGGGATAGGGAACGATCTGACAGTGCACTATATAGGGACGGGGAACGATCAGACAGTGCACTATATAGGGGATGAGAATGATTCAGTGCACTATATAGGGATAGGAAAGATCAGACAATGCACTATATAGGGGATAGGGAACGATCTGACAGTGCACTATATAGGGGATGAGGAACGATCAGACAGTGCACTATATAGGGGATGGGGAATGATTCAGTGCACTATATAGGGGATAGGGTATGATCAGACAGTGCACTATATAGGGGATAGGGAACGATCTGACAGTGCACTATATAGGGGATGGGGAATGATCAGACAGTGCACTATATAGGGGATGGGGAATGATTCAGTGCACTATATAGGGGATAGGGTATGATCAGACAGTGCCCTATACAGGGGATAGGGAACGATCAGACAGCGCACTATATAGGGGATAGGGAAGGATCAGATAGCACACTATTTAGGGGATAGGGAACGATCAGACAGTGCACTATATAGGGGATAGGGAACGATCAGACAGCGCACTATATAGGGGATAGGGAAGGATCAGATAGCACACTATATAGGGGATAGGGAACAATCTGACAGTGCGCTATACAGGGGATAGGGAACGATCAGACAGCGCACTATATAGGGGATAGGGAAGGATCAGATAGCACACTATTTAGGGATAGGGAACGATCAGACAGTGCACTATATAGGGGATGGGGAATGATTCAGTGCACTATATAGGGGATAGGGTATGATCAGACAGTGCACTATATAGGGATGGGAATGATTCAGTGCGCTATACAGGGGATAGAGCGATCAGACAGTGCACTATATAGGGGATAGGGAATGATCAGATAGCACACTATTTAGGGATAGGGCGATCAGACGGTGCACTATACAGGGGATAGGAAGCGATCAGACAGTGCACTATATAGGGGATAAGGAACGAACTGACAGTGCATTTTATAGAGGATAGGGAATGATCAGACAGTGCACTATATAGGGGATAGGGAACGATCAGACAGTACACTATATAGGGGATAAGGAACGAACAGACAGTGCATTTTATAGAGGATAGGGAACGATCAGACAGTGCACTATATAGGGATAGGGAACAATCAGACAGTGCAATACAGGGATAGGGAACAATCAGACAGTGCATTTTATAGAGGATAGGGAATAATCAGACAGTGCAGTATATAGGGCATAGGGAACAATCTGACAGTGCAATACAAGGAAAGGAAGGATCAGACAGTGCACTATAAAGGGGATAGGGAAGCGAACAGACAGTGCACTATATAGGGGATAGGGAACAATCTGACAGTGCGCTATACAGGGGATAGGGAAGGATCAGACAGTGCACAATATAGGGGATCGGGAATGAACAGACAGTGCACTATATAGGGGATAGGGATCAATCTGACAGTGCGCTATACAGGGGATAGGGAATGATCAGACAGTGCGCTATACAGGGGATAGGGAAGGATCAGACAGTGCACTATAAAGGGGATAGGGAACGAACAGACAGTGCACTATATAGGGGATAGGAAATGATCAGATAGCACACTATTTAGGGGATAGGGAACGATCAGACAGTGCACTATACAGGGGATAGGGAAGGATCAGACAGTGCACTATAAACGGGATAGGGAAGGATCAGATAGCACACTTTTTAGGGGATAGGGAACGATCAGACAGTGCACTATACAGGGGATAGAGCGATCAGACAGTGCGCTATACAGGGGATAGGGAACGATCAGACAGTGCACTATATAGGGGATAGGGAAGGATCAGATAGCACACTATTTAGGGGATAGGGAACGATCAGACAGTGCACTATACAGGGGATAGGGAACGATCAGACAGCGCACTATATAGGGGATAGGGAAGGATCAGATAGCACACTATATAGGGGATAGGGAACAATCTGACAGTGCGCTATACAGGGATAGGGAAGGATCAGACAGCGCACTATACAGGGATAGGGAATCGATCAGACAGTGCACTATATAGGGATAGGAAACTATTCAGAAAGTGCACTTTATAGGGATAAGGAACGAACAGACAGTGCATTTTATAGGGGATAGGGAACGATCAGACAGTACACTATATAGGGGATAAGGAACGAACAGACAGTGCATTTTATAGAGGATAGGGAACGATCAGACAGTGCACTATATAGGGGATAGGGAACAATCAGACAGTGCATTTTATAGAGGATAGGGAATAATCAGACAGTGCACTATATAGGGGATAGGGAACAATCTGACAGTGCGCTATACAGGGGATAGGGAAGGATCAGACAGTGCACTATATAGGGGATAGGGAAGGATCAGATAGCACACTATATAGGGGATAGGGAACAATCTGACAGTGCGCTATACAGGGGATAGGGAACGATCAGACAGCGCACTATATAGGGGATAGGGAAGGATCAGATAGCACACTATTTAGGGGATAGGGAACGATCAGACAGTGCACTATATAGGGGATGGGGAATGATTCAGTGCACTATATAGGGGATAGGGAATGATCAGACAGTGCACTATATAGGGGATGGGGAATGATTCAGTGCACTATACAGGGGATAGGGAACGATCAGACAGTGCACTATATAGGGGATAGGGAATTATCAGATAGCACACTATTTAGGGATGAGGGCGATCAGACGGTGCACTATATAGGGGATAGGGAACGATCAGACAGTGCACTATATAGGGGATAAGGAACGAACAGACAGTGCATTTTATAGAGGATAGGGAATGATCAGACAGTGCACTATATAGGGGATAGGGAACGATCAGACAGTACACTATATAGGGGATAAGGAACGAACAGACAGTGCATTTTATAGAGGATAGGGAACGATCAGACAGTGCACTATATAGGGGATAGGAACAATCAGACAGTGCGCAATACAGGGATAGGAAGGATCAGACAGTGCATTTTATAGAGGATAGGGAATAATCAGACAGTGCACTATATAGGCATAGGGAACAATCTGACAGTGCGCAATACAGGGGATAGGGAAGGATCAGACAGTGCACTATAAAGGGGATAGGGAACGAACAGACAGTGCACTATATAGGGGATAGGGAACAATCTGACAGTGCGCTATACAGGGGATAGGGAACGATCAGACAGTGCACTATATAGGGGATCGGGAATGAACAGACAGTGCACTATATAGGGGATAGGGATCAATCTGACAGTGCGCTATACAGGGGATAGGGAATGATCAGACAGTGCGCTATACAGGGGATAGGGAAGGATCAGACAGTGCGCTATACAGGGGATAGGGAACGATCAGACAGTGCACTATTTAGGGGATAGGAAATGATCAGATAGCACACTATTTAGGGGATAGGGAACGATCAGACAGTGCACTATACAGGGGATAGGGAAGGATCAGACAGTGCACTATAAACGGGATAGGGAAGGATCAGATAGCACACTATTTAGGGGATAGGGAACGATCAGACAGTGCACTATACAGGGGATAGGGAACGATCAGACAGTGCACTATACAGGGGATAGGGAACGATCAGACAGTGCACTATATAGGGGATAAGGAACGAACAGACAGTGCATTTTATAGAGGATAGGGAATGATCAGACAGTGCACTATATAGGGGATAGGGAACGATCAGACAGTACACTATATAGGGGATAAGGAACGAACAGACAGTGCATTTTATAGAGGATAGGAAGCGATCAGACAGTGCACTATATAGGGATAGGAACAATCAGACAGTGCGCAATACAGGGGATAGGGAAGGATCAGACAGTGCATTTTATAGAGGATAGGGAATAATCAGACAGTGCACTATATAGGGCATAGGAACAATCTGACAGTGCACTAATACAAGGGAAAGGGAAGGATCAGACAGTGCACTATAAAGGGGATAGGAGCGAACAGACAGTGCACTATATAGGGATAGGAACAATCTGACAGTGCGCTATACAGGGGATAGGGAAGGATCAGACAGTGCACAATATAGGGGATCGGGAATGAACAGACAGTGCACTATATAGGGGATAGGATCAATCTGACAGTGCGCTATACAGGGATAGGGAATGATCAGACAGTGCGCAATACAGGGGATAGGGAAGGATCAGACAGTGCACTATAAAGGGGATAGGGAACGAACAGACAGTGCACTATATAGGGATAGGGAATGATCAGATAGCACACTATTTAGGGATAGGAGCGATCAGACAGTGCACTATACAGGGGATAGGAAGGATCAGACAGTGCACTATAAACGGGATAGGGAAGGATCAGATAGCACACTATTTAGGGGATAGGGAACGATCAGACAGTGCACTATACAGGGGATAGGGAACGATCAGACAGTGCGCTATACAGGGGATAGGGAACGATCAGACAGCGCACTATATAGGGGATAGGGAAGGATCAGATAGCACACTATTTAGGGGATAGGGAACGATCAGACAGTGCGCTATACAGGGGATAGGGAACGATCAGACAGCGCACTATATAGGGGATAGGGAAGGATCAGATAGCACACTATATAGGGGATAGGAACAATCTGACAGTGCGCTATACAGGGATAGGGAACTATCAGACAGTGCACTATACAGGGGATAGGGAATCGATCAGACAGTGCACTATATAGGGGATAGGAAACTATTCAGACAGTGCACTATATAGGGGATAAGGAACGAACTGACAGTGCATTTTATATAGGATAGGAACGATCAGACAGTACACTATATAGGGGATAAGGAACGAACAGACAGTGCATTTTATAGAGGATAGGGAACGATCAGACAGTGCACTATATAGGGGATAGGGAACAATCAGACAGTGCATTTTATAGAGGATAGGGAATAATCAGACAGTGCAGTATATAGGGCATAGGGAACAATCTGACAGTGCGCAATACAGGGGATAGGGAAGGATCAGACAGTGCACTATAAAGGGGATCGGGAAGGATCAGATAGCACACTATATAGGGGATAGGAACAATCTGACAATCTGACAGTGCGCTATACAGGGGATAGGAGAACGATCAGACAGCAGCGCACTACATAGGGGATAGGAAGGATCAGATAGCACACTATTTAGGGATAGGAACGATCAGACAGTGCACTATATAGGGATGGGGAATGATTCAGTGCACTATATAGGGATAGGGTATGATCAGACAGTGCACTATATAGGGGATGGGGAATGATTCAGTGCACTATATAGGGGATAGGGAACGATCAGACAGTGCACTATATAGGGGATAGGAATGATCAGATAGCACACTATTTAGGGATAGGGAACGATCAGACGGTGCACTATACAGGGATAGGGAACGATCAGACAGTGCACTATATAGGGGATAAGCGAACAGACAGTGCATTTTATAGAGGATAGGGAACGATCAGACAGTGCACTATATAGGGATAGGAACAATCAGACAGTACACTATATAGGGATAAGGAACTAACAGACAGTGCATTTTATATAGGATAGGAAGCGATCAGACAGTACACTATATAGGGGATAAGGAACGAACAGACAGTGCATTTTATAGAGGATAGGGAACGATCAGACAGTGCACTATATAGGGGATAGGGAACAATCAGACAGTGCATTTTATAGAGGATAGGAATAATCAGACAGTGCACTATATAGGGCATAGGAACAATCTGACAGTGCGCAATACAGGGATAGGGAAGGATCAGACAGTGCACTATAGGGGATCGGGAAGGATCAGATAGCACACTATATAGGGGATAGGGAACAATCTGACAGTGCGCTATACAGGGGATAGGGAACGATCAGACAGCAAGGATCAGATAGCACACTATTTAGGGGAACAATCAGACAGTGCACTATATAGGGGATGGGGAATGATTCAGTGCACTATATAGGGGATAGGGTATGATCAGACAGTGCACTATATAGGGGATGGGGAATGATTCAGTGCGCTATACAGAGGATAGGGAACGATCAGACAGTGCACTATATAGGGGATAGGGAATGATCAGATAGCACACTATTTAGGGGATAGGGAACGATCAGACGGTGCACTATACAGGGGATAGGAACGATCAGACAGTGCACTATATAGGGATAAGGAACGAACAGACAGTGCATTTTATAGAGGATAGGAACGATCAGACAGTGCACTATATAGGGATAGGGAACAATCAGACAGTACACTATATAGGGATAAGGAAACAGACAGACAGTGCATTTTATAGAGGATAGAGAACGATCAGACAGTGCACTATATAGGGGATAGGGAACAATCAGACAGTGCGCAATACAGGGGATAGGGAAGGATCAGACAGTGCATTTTATAGAGGATAGGAATAATCAGACAGTGCACTATATAGGGCATAGAACAATCTGACAGTGCAATACAGGGGATAGGGAAGGATCAGACAGTGCACTATAAAGGGGATAGGGAACGAACAGACAGTGCACTATATAGGGGATAGGGAACAATCTGACAGTGCGCTATACAGGGAAAGGAAGGATCAGACAGTGCACTATATAGGGATCGGGAATGAACAGACAGTGCACTATATAGGGATAGGATCAATCTGACAGTGCGCTATACAGGGATAGGGAATGATCAGACAGTGCGCAATACAGGGGATAGGGAAGGATCAGACAGTGCACTATAAAGGGGATAGGGAACGAACAGACAGTGCACTATATAGGGGATAGGGAATGATCAGATAGCACACTATTTAGGATAGGAACGATCAGACAGTGCACTATACAGGGATAGGAAGGATCAGACAGTGCACTATAAACGGATAGGGAAGGATCAGATAGCACACTATTTAGGGATAGGAACGATCAGACAGTGCACTATACAGGGATAGGAACGATCAGACAGTGCGCTATACAGGGGATAGGAAACGATCAGACAGCGCACTATATAGGGATAGGAAGGATCAGATAGCACACTATTTAGGGATAGGGAACGATCAGACAGTGCACTATACAGGGATAGGGAATCGATCAGACAGTGCACTATATAGGGGATAGGAAACTATTCAGACAGTGCACTATATAGGGGATAAGGAACGAACAGACAGTGCATTTTATATAGGATAGGAACGATCAGACAGTACACTATATAGGGGATAAGGAACGAACAGACAGTGCATTTTATAGAGGATAGGAGCGATCAGACAGTGCACTATATAGGGATAGGGAACAATCAGACAGTGCATTTTATAGAGGATAGGGAATAATCAGACAGTGCACTATATAGGGCATAGGGAACAATCTGACAGTGCGCAATATAGGGGATAGGGAAGGATCAGACAGTGCACTATAAAGGGGATCGGGAAGGATCAGATAGCACACTATATAGGGATAGGGAACAATCTGACAGTGCGCTATACAGGGGATAGGGAACGATCAGACAGCGCACTATATAGGGGATAGGGAAGGATCAGATAGCACACTATTTAGGGGATAGGGAACGATCAGACAGTGCACTATATAGGGGATGGGGAATGATTCAGTGCACTATATAGGGGATAGGGTATGATCAGACAGTGCACTATATAGGGGATGGGGAATGATTCAGTGCACTATACAGGGGATGAGGAACGATCAGACAGTGCACTATATAGGGATAGGGAATGATCAGATAGCACACTATTTAGGGGATAGGGAACGATCAGACGGTGCACTATACAGGGATAGGAACGATCAGACAGTGCACTATATAGGGGATAAGGAAACGAACAGACAGTGCATTTTATAGAGGATAGGAACGATCAGACAGTGCACTATATAGGGATAGGGAACAATCAGACAGTACACTATATAGGGGATAAGGAACGAACAGACAGTGCATTTTATAGAGGATAGGGAATAATCAGACAGTGCACTATATAGGGATAGGGTATGATCAGACAGTGCACTATATAGGGGATGGGGAATGATTCAGTGCGCTATACAGGGGATAGGGAACGATCAGACAGTGCACTATATAGGGATAGGGAATGATCAGATAGCACACTATTTAGGGATAGGAACGATCAGACAGTGCACTATACAGGGATAGGGAACGATCAGACAGTGCACTATATAGGGATAAGGAACGAACAGACAGTGCATTTTATAGAGGATAGGGAACGATCAGACAGTGCACTATATAGGGGATAGGAACAATCAGACAGTACACTATATAGGGGATAAGGAACGAACAGACAGTGCATTTTATAGAGGATAGGGAACGATCAGACAGTGCACTATATAGGGGATAGGGAACAATCAGACAGTGCGCAATACAGGGATAGGAAGGATCAGACAGTGCATTTTATAGAGGATAGGGAATAATCAGACAGTGCACTATATAGGGCATAGGAACAATCTGACAGTGCAATACAGGGATAGGGAAGGATCAGACAGTGCACTATAAAGGGGATAGGAGCGAACAGACAGTGCACTATATAGGGATAGGAACAATCTGACAGTGCGCTATACAGGGGATAGGGAAGGATCAGACAGTGCACAATATAGGGGATCGGGAATGAACAGACAGTGCACTATATAGGGGATAGGGATCAATCTGACAGTGCGCTATACAGGGGATAGGGAATGATCAGACAGTGCACTATATAGGGGATAGGGAAGGATCAGACAGTGCACTATAAAGGGGATAGGAGAACGAACAGACAGTGCACTATATAGGGGATAGGGAATGATCAGATAGCACACTATTTAGGGATAGGGAACGATCAGACAGTGCACTATACAGGGGATAGGGAACGATCAGACAGTGCACTATAAACGGGATAGGGAAGGATCAGATAGCACACTTTTTAGGGATGAGGAAACGATCAGACAGTGCACTATACAGGGGATAGGAGAACGATCAGACAGTGCGCTATACAGGGATAGGGAACGATCAGACAGCGCACTATATAGGGGATAGGGAAGGATCAGATAGCACACTATTTAGGGATGAGGGAACGATCAGACAGTGCACTATACAGGGGATAGGGAATCGATCAGACAGTGCACTATATAGGGGATAGGAAACTATTCAGACAGTGCACTATATAGGGGATAAGGAACGAACAGACAGTGCATTTTATAAAGGATAGGGAAGCGATCAGACAGTACACTATATAGGGGATAAGGAACGAACAGACAGTGCATTTTATAGAGGATAGGAACGATCAGACAGTGCACTATATAGGGATAGGGAACAATCAGACAGTGCATTTTATAGAGGATAGGGAATAATCAGACAGTGCACTATATAGGGCATAGGAACAATCTGACAGTCAATACAGGGGATAGGGAAGGATCAGACAGTGCACTATATAGGGGATCGAAGGATCAGATAGCACACTATATAGGGATAGGGAACAATCTGACAGTGCGCTATACAGGGATAGGGAACGATCAGACAGCGCACTACATAGGGGATAGGGAAGGATCAGATAGCACACTATTTAGGGGATAGGGAACGATCAGACAGTGCACTATATAGGGGATGGGGAATGATTCAGTGCACTATATAGGGGATAGGGTATGATCAGACAGTGCACTATATAGGGATGGGGAATGATTCAGTGCGCTATACAGGGATAGGAACGATCAGACAGTGCACTATATAGGGATAGGGAATGATCAGATAGCACACTATTTAGGGATAGGAAGCGATCAGACGGTGCACTATACAGGGATAGGAACGATCAGACAGTGCACTATATAGGGATAAGGAACGAACAGACAGTGCATTTTATAGAGGATAGAACGATCAGACAGTGCACTATATAGGGGATAGGGAACAATCAGACAGTACACTATATAGGGATAAGGGCGAACAGACAGTGCATTTTATAGAGGATAGGAATAATCAGACAGTGCACTATATAGGGGATAGGGTATGATCAGACAGTGCACTATATAGGGGATGGGGAATGATTCAGTGCGCTATACAGGGGATAGGGAACGATCAGACAGTGCACTATATAGGGGATAGGGAATGATCAGATAGCACACTATTTAGGGGATAGGGAACGATCAGACAGTGCACTATACAGGGATAGGAACGATCAGACAGTGCACTATATAGGGGATAAGGAACGAACAGACAGTGCATTTTATAGAGGATAGAGCGATCAGACAGTGCACTATATAGGGATAGGGAACAATCAGACAGTACACTATATAGGGGATAAGGAGGAACAGACAGTGCATTTTATAGAGGATAGAGAACGATCAGACAGTGCACTATATAGGGATAGGGAACAATCAGACAGTGCGCAATACAGGGGATAGGGAAGGATCAGACAGTGCATTTTATAGAGGATAGGAATAATCAGACAGTGCACTATATAGGGCATAGGGAACAATCTGACAGTGCGCAATACAGGGGATAGGGAAGGATCAGACAGTGCACTATAAAGGGGATAGGGAACGAACAGACAGTGCACTATATAGGGGATAGGGAACAATCTGACAGTGCGCTATACAGAGGATAGGGAAGGATCAGACAGTGCACTATATAGGGGATAGGGAATGAACAGACAGTGCACTATAGGGATAGGATCAATCTGACAGTGCGCTATACAGGGGATAGGGAATGATCAGACAGTGCGCTATACAGGGGATAGGGAAGGATCAGACAGTGCACTATAAAGGGGATAGGAACGAACAGACAGTGCACTATATAGGGGATAGGGAATGATCAGATAGCACACTATTTAGGGGATAGGGAACGATCAGACAGTGCACTATACAGGGGATAGGGAAGGATCAGACAGTGCACTATAAACGGGATAGGGAAGGATCAGATAGCACACTTTTTAGGGGATAGGGAACGATTAGACAATGCACTATACAGGGGATAGGGAACGATCAGACAGTGCGCTATACAGGGGATAGGGAACGATCAGACAGCGCACTATATAGGGGATAGGGAAGGATCAGATAGCACACTATTTAGGGGATAGGGAACGATCAGACAGTGCACTATACAGGGGATAGGGAATCGATCAGACAGTGCACTATATAGGGGATAGGAAACTATTCAGACAGTGCACTATATAGGGGATAAGGAACGAACAGACAGTGCATTTTATAGAGGATAGGGAACGATCAGACAGTGCACTATATAGGGATAAGGCGAACAGACAGTGCATTTTATAGAGGATAGGGAATGATCAGACAGTGCACTATATAGGGGATAGGGAACAATCAGACAGTGCATTTTATAGAGGATAGGGAATAATCAGACAGTGCACTATATAGGGCATAGGGAACAATCTGACAGTGCGCAATATAGGGGATAGGAAGGATCAGACAGTGCACTATATAGGGGATCGAAGGATCAGATAGCACACTATAGGGGATAGGGAACAATCTGACAGTGCGCTATACAGGGATAGGGAAACGATCAGACAGCGCACTATATAGGGGATAGGGAAGGATCAGATAGCACACTATTTAGGGGATAGGGAACGATCAGACAGTGCACTATATAGGGGATGGGGAATGATTCAGTGCACTATATAGGGGATAGGTATGATCAGACAGTGCACTATATAGGGGATAGGGTATGATCAGACAGTGCGCTATACAGGGGATAGGGAACGATCAGACAGTGCACTATATAGGGGATAGGAAATGATCAGATAGCACACTATTTAGGGGATAGGGAACGATCAGGACGGTGCACTATACAGGGATAGGGAAGCGATCAGACAGTGCACTATATAGGGGATAAGGAAACGAACAGACAGTGCATTTTATAGAGGATAGGGAACGATCAGACAGTGCACTATATAGGGATAGGGAACAATCAGACAGTACACTATATAGGGGGTAAGGAACGAACAGACAGTGCATTTTATAGAGGATAGGGAATGATCAGACAGTGCACTATATAGGGGATAGGGAACAATCAGACAGTGCACTATATAGGGGATAGGGAACAATCAGACAGTGCATTTTATAGAGGATAGGGAATAATCAGACAGTGCAGTATATAGGGCATAGGGAACAATCTGACAGTGCGCAATACAGGGGATAGGGAAGGATCAGACAGTGCACTATAAAGGGGATAGGGAACGAACAGACAGTGCACTATATAGGGGATAGGGAACAATCTGACAGTGCGCTATACAGGGGATAGGGAAGGATCAGACAGTGCACAATATAGGGGATCGGGAATGAACAGACAGTGCACTATATAGGGATGAGGGATCAATCTGACAGTGCGCTATACAGGGATAGGGAATGATCAGACAGTGCAATACAGGTGATAGGGAAGGATCCGACAGTGCACTATAAAGGGGATAGGGAACGAACAGACAGTGCACTATATAGGGGATAGGGAATGATCAGATAGCACACTATTTAGGGATAGGAACGATCAGACAGTGCACTATACAGGGATAGGAAGGATCAGACAGTGCACTATAAACGGGATAGGGAAGGATCAGATAGCACACTTTTTAGGGGATAGGGAACGATTAGACAATGCACTATACAGGGGATAGGGAACGATCAGACAGTGCGCTATACAGGGATAGGAACGATCAGACAGCGCACTATATAGGGATAGGGAAGGATCAGATAGCACACTATTTAGGGGATAGGGAACGATCAGACAGTGCACTATACAGGGGATAGGGAATCGATCAGACAGTGCACTATATAGGGGATAGGAAACTATTCAGACAGTGCACTATATAGGGGATAAGGAACGAACTGACAGTGCATTTTATAAAGGATAGGGAACGATCAGACAGTACACTATATAGGGATAAGGAAAACGAACAGACAGTGCATTTTATAGAGGATAGGAACGATCAGACAGTGCACTATATAGGGGATAGGGAACAATCAGACAGTGCATTTTATAGAGGATAGGGAATAATCAGACAGTGCAGTATATAGGGCATAGGGAACAATCTGACAGTGCAATACAGGGGATAGGAAGGATCAGACAGTGCACTATATAGGGATCGGGAAGGATCAGATAGCACACTATATAGGGGATAGGGAACAATCTGACAGTGCGCTAAACAGGGGATAGGGAACGATCAGACAGCGCACTACATAGGGATAGGAAGGATCAGATAGCACACTATTTAGGGGATAGGGAACGATCAGACAGTGCACTATATAGGGATAGGGAATGATTCAGTGCACTATATAGGGGATAGGGTATGATCAGACAGTGCACTATATAGGGGATGGGGAATGATTCAGTGCGCTATACAGGGATAGGGAACGATCAGACAGTGCACTATATAGGGGATAGGGAATGATCAGATAGCACACTATTTAGGGGATAGGGAACGATCAGACAGTGCACTATATAGGGGATAGGGAACGATCAGACAGTACACTATATAGGGGATAAGGAACGAACAGACAGTGCATTTTATAGAGGATAGGGAACGATCAGACAGTGCACTATATAGGGGATAGGGAACGATCAGACAGTACACTATATAGGGGATAAGGAACGAACAGACAGTGCATTTTATAGAGGATAGGGAATAATCAGACAGTGCACTATATAGGGCATAGGGAACAATCTGACAGTGCGCAATACAGGGGATAGGGAAGGATCAGACAGTGCACTATAAAGGGGATAGGGAACGAACAGACAGTGCACTATATAGGGGATAGGGAACAATCTGACAGTGCGCTATACAGGGGATAGGGAAGGATCAGACAGTGCACTATATAGGGGATAGGGAAGGATCAGACAGTGCACTATATAGGGGATAGGGAACGATTCAGACAGTGCACTATATAGGGGATAGGGAACAATTAGACAGTGCACTATATAGGTGATAGGGAACAATTAGACAGTGCACTATATAGGAGGTGGGGAACGATTCAGACAGTGCACTATTTAGCGGATAGGGAACAATTCAATCAGACAGTGCACTATATAGGGGATAGGGAACGATTCAGACAGTGCACTATATAGGGGATAGGGAACAATTCGATCAGACAGTGCACTATATAGGGGATAGGGAACAAATAGACTGCACTATATAGGGGATTGGGAACAATTTGATCAGACAGTGCACTATATAGGGGATAGGGAACAATTTGATCAGACAGTGCACTATATAGGGGATATGTAACGATTCAGACAGTACACTATATAGGGGATAGGGAAGGATCAGACAGTGCACTATATAGGGATTAGGAAGGATCAGACAGTGCACTATATAGGGGATAGGGAAGGATCAGACAGTGCACTATATAGGGATAGGGAAGCATTCAGACAGTACACTTTATAGGGGATAGGAACAATTCAGACAGTACACTCTATAGGGGATAGGAAACGATTCAGATAGTGCACTATATAGGGGATAGGAAACGATTCAGAAATATGCTTTCCATTGGGGTGAATGAAGTCTGGTTTTACATTAGTGTCACACAAACCGCTGCAGCTCCAGTCCGATCGAGTCGGTCCAGAGACACGACAGAACAGAGCGGATCATGTGATGACATTTTAATTCTGCACAGAATGCTGTATTTTAAAGCGATATGGAGGAGATTAGGAGGAAACTGCAGCTTTACTGAGCTCAACGGCTCTGGTCAAGCTGTGATATAAACTAAACACTATTGGCTGTTTCAAAAAAGAGGAGGAGCTGTTTAAGGCGGCAGTGGCTCAGTGGTTCATGTAGATTGTCTACAAACTGGAAGGTTGGTGGTTCGATCCCGGTTCCACCTGACCAAGTGTCGAGGTGTCCATGAGCAACACACCTAACCCCAACTGCTCCCGGCGAGCTGGATGGCGCCTTGCATGGCTGACACCGCCGTCGGTGTGTGAATGAGTGAGTGAATGGTTGAATGTGAGGCAATATGTAAAGCGCTTTGGATGGCCATGGGTCTGTTAAAAGCGCTATATAAATGCAGTCCATTTTACCATTTACCATAATATGTCCCACCATGTCTTCCTGTTTCAGTGGAAATTACATCAACACATTAAATAACGTTGCACTTTTCAAGGCACTTCACTTCAGTTTATGTCCTTTCACACTACTATAAAGATAACTATATTAGCATCCACACCAGCGGATGATGTTGTCCTGTTTATTCCAAGTGTGCTGCAGTTTTGTCTTCTGTCTCTTTAATTGCTCGAGCTCATTACAGCAGAATGGATTCTGATTGGCTGCCAATGTTTTTATTTTTCATCAGCTGGAAAAAAATGTTCTGAAAGTGTTTCCAGCAATAGGCTATCTTTCCTCTGTGACGTTGGTTGAGCTGGACTGCTGTTCTTCTTTATTTAGAATGATTAGTTATCGTCCTTATTGTGAATAGGCGTTTATGTGGTTTGGGGTGTAGGGATCCTCTAACTGCATAAAGAGATGATCGAGGGCAATATGCATATGGATGTATGGAGGAAAAACAGCTTGGCAGAGAAGAGTGTGGAATTTGAAAGCCGGCTGTGATGTTTGTATTGCAAAGCCAAGAGAGTGTGAGACCTCAACCAACAGTCATTCTCTCTCTCTCTCTCTCTCTCTCTCTCTCTCTCTCTCTCTCTCTCTCTCTCTCTCTCTCTAGTCTGTCTGAAAATGTATTTGTTTTCCTTTCTTCATCTGACTTTCTTTTTGTCTATCTGGCAATAAAACCTTCCGACAATAAAGCCAACATCAAAGTTCACGACTCATTAGGTGAAAGACAGAAGAAGATCAACATCTACTTCATCATCTTAACTTTGGCCCCGCCCACTGGAGTGTTAGTGAGATGACAAGGAGAGACAAACAGACTAAAAATAACATAACCTTCCAAAGAATCCTAATGCTATAAAGTGCTTATCTATTTTCAACAATGTGAATGTCTCAGTTGAGCATTATTTATGTGTATTCGCTACATTTCACTGTGGATTCTTTGGGAAATCAGTCGTAATTTCAGCACAGGCTTTGCAAACAGACTTTTACTATATGGACTCGACAGTGATGCCATAACATGTCAGTAACCATGTTAATTCTAATGCCTGATCTGAGACCAGTGATTTCTGATATATAATGATTCATGTACAGTGAGATGTTCTCTGTCTGTGTGTCAGTAAATCAAACCAGTGACTAAACAATCAACTTCACATTGTTTCTCTATAGGATGACAATAATCTGTTATTTAAACTGAGATTAAATTATAGAAAGCGATCAAAGAATGCTCCCTTTCCAATCACTGGAGGTGTCAATCAAACAGCACGAGTTTATCAGTGACTGAGTGACTTGCACCAAAACTCCCGTTATAATCAACAAATCTCTTACTTACATCGTGTTTTCACTGTTAGTTATGATGAAAGCATTCGATAGTGTGCAGGAATCGAGTTACAATGACAGGATAGCAGTGCAGTCTCACAGCAGAGGCTAAAATCAGAGTATGAAAAATGCCTTTTATTTCTAAATTATGACATAAGTTGATGTAAAAATCATACTAACATTAAATGTGGACCCCAGGAAACATTAATAAAATAATGCAGTTCATGACCCCTTTAAATGTCCCAATTGAATTAAGGCCTAGTCGTAAATAATTTACTAAATTTACTAAACTTATTTTAAATATTTTTAAGTAATTCTTAAAGGAACACTCCACCGCTTAGAAATACTACTTAAGCAGATATCACATCAACATGCATCAACATATGCCGCATGTATGTTGGGATTTCATCCATCCATCATCTCTCTCTGTCTGTGCTTAATATAGTCCCAAGTTAATATCTGCCTAGGAAATCGCCTTGTCTTAATCTGCATCGCTATTTGTATTGGTTGTGAATACGCATCCATCAGAAGTAATTAGGTGGGGTTTTTTGGATCACTTTAACTCGGGACATGCTAGCTGGCAACATAGGATTCCATTCATTATGCTAAGCTAAGCTAGCGACGACCCTGCCAAACTAAAACAATGCATGCACTGAGACAAAAATGCATTTGCCCACATATCTAAATGTAGGAAAGAAGTTGAATAAGCCCTATTCCTAAAAACGGTGGAGTGTTCCTTTAAGTTTGGTGAGGTGCCGTAGTTGAGAACCGCAGAATTAATCAAACAAGCATTCTTCCTGAAAACTTTTTATTTTTTTTGTGACACAAATTGATCAGCAAAGTCATTTATATTCAACATCTTAACTATACAAACAGTCGTTCACTCCTATACAAGAGAGCGTCTAGTAATAATTAAAGTATGCCCCGAAAAATGAAGCAGTCTCAGAGAGTCACTCCACCGGTAGTGAAGCCTGTACACTTTACAGAAGACAAAGCCAGTCTCCGTCACACACACATCCTGCTTTCTTCTACACATAAACTCGTTAAAGACATCTGTATACAGAGTAAACACTCTGCAAATAAAGGGCAGGAAATATATTAGTTTAAAGCAACAAAAAAAAGTCTTATCTTCATTTTATCCCTTAATCAGGTAACTCATAATATCTCATTACTAGTGCATTTTCTTAACCGTTGAGCGCCAAATATATTCACTTATCCTTTAAGATACAAAAGCTAAAAATAGCAGAATAAATAAAATCAGAACGATTTTACAAACAGTATATGTCCAGGTGCCTATGAGGAGAGAGTTGGGCAAATCTCACAAAACATGTTTCGATGAGATTCACACTAAACCAGGCCAAAGCAAAAGAGAAATACATAAAGTGCAATAACTGTATAAAAATCTAGAACAGAAATGCGTCAGCTGAGAGAAGGTAAGTTTACTATTCTACAGTTCAGGAAACATCCCTGAGAACGAGGAACGTCCTTTGAGTTTCAAATAAGTGAGTTTTAGCCATTATGCAATGATGGCGCGTTGTGTGTTCAGTGGGAGAAGGTGTGTATGTCGTTGTGAAGGCTGACGGTGGGTGAGGAGCGCTCTCTCTGAACCCTGCACAAGCTCTTGCTGCACCGGCAGCGCTGGATCCACATGACATTACGTGTGATGTTCTCGCCATCCGGGCAGCGGAATCGCAGACGTACCGTACGGGACACGGATGGATGACAGCACCGGCCATCCACACACGATCCACACGTGCGAGGCCGGTAGCGGCGAGCCGTAGAGCAGCCGGCAAACGTGACCTGCTCTGGTTCCCGAGACCTCACTGTCCGTCGACACTTCTTTCCTCTCTGAATGACATAACAAAGCAAGAAACCATTAATAAGCCTAACTCAGTCAGGTCCACTTAAGTCAAAAACACCAACTTTTTATTCGCATATTTTGCTTAATTTATATTTGGCTATGTTCTAAATTCCCTCATGAGCTCCATGAAAAGCCAAAACAGGGAACAGCAGCAGCTTCTGGGGATAACCTCTTTTTTTTTTTTAACTGGGAGGGCACCGTAAATCCCCCTTTGAGAACAGAGCATGCCTCAATGACAACAGAATGACATTGATTAAGTAAAACACAAGTTTAAGGAGGAGCTGGGGAGGAGGTGGGTTGCAATGCATTGTGCAGTGGAAGCAGCAAGCCGGCAGACAGACTGAACTAAAGCTACGCTTGAGAGTTGCCAATTGAGTGCATAGGAATCGGATCAGATGATATGGGCGGGGTTGGAATTTTTCCAATCAGCTGATAGCGGAGCTTGACAACGTGGCCTGCCTGAACTAACGCAGAATGCTTGATTAATACATCCAGACAAAAATGTAATTAAGGTTTAAGGTACACCAGTTTCTCATGGTCAAAGATAGTTTGGAGTGGGTTTTACCACGGAAACTCTGTTCACTCGGCGGCCATATTTGCTACGACTCCTTGGCAGCGATTTCGGTCATTCAAGCCATATCAACTTGAATAGAGAAATCCTGAAATCTTAAAAACTGCCCACATCTTATTCTCAAATAGCGTTAAAAAGCAATTTCAGGCTAGACCAGCCAATGCGAACACTGTCCGAAATCGCCCCTTATACCCCCTTAATAAGCCACTATTTGAGGGAACAGCCCCACTATAAACCCTAATGCTCAAAATAATGAATCGGGTTTGAGTAGAGCCAACTCAAATTAAACAAATTAGATTAGAATTTTTTTGAGTATTTAGATCTTTCTTTATCTTTTGAATTCTCAAAATGGACACATTTTAAGTAATCAGAACTGCTTCATTGTTATGAGTTTTATAAACTTGTTTCTTTTAATTTAGACAAACTTAAATTTAACCAAAACTGGGCTGGGATTTCTATTTCCCAGCATGCTTTGCCATGACACTGAAATGGAAGAGTAAATGCTAAAATTATATGATGTTATATATGCACCACAATAATGAGTGTAGAAACGATGTACACTCAACCGCTAGAGAATACCCATAATGCACTGTGAGGGTTGTGTGGCGAATTAACTCCCAGGTCTGACCAGAAGATGGTGCCTAAATTATCCATTTATCCATTTTCCAAACCGCTGGTCCAGCGTTTAATTAAGGTTTTATGCTAGTTTCCATGAGTTCAAGATAAATCTGGTCATTACTACTGGAGCTGCCAGTTTGCTAAGTTTCATATGATTATTAAACAGCACAAACTGCAAAAGCGAAAGCTCTTCCGGCGCACTCAGTGTCCATATTCACTCACTCATTTTCATTCACTTCTTCAAGTGGACTATATTAGTGGAGCAATGGCTTTATCAGTTGGCGATAGGCTCTTTTATTTACAAGGCAGGACTTATTCTGCCATATTGCGTGTTGATTTTTTCCCCATTCATAGTAATATGATTGCACTGTCATGGTATATCTAAAGTTTCTCTGACCAGTGAGGGGAAATGGAAAACCCGGAGTGAATCCGGATTACAGTGTGCTTTTTGTGGAAATTGCTTTCACTCACAGCTCTGATCCGTTTGTTGCCTTGTGGCACGCATAGCTTGAGTCTTCGGCTTCTTATGGAATCATTTTAATTTAGGGAAATATGTGAACTAACTAGACAAATTTTGTCTGAAACATAAGCTACTCAATGTTTTTCACATCCTGATAGCAGTCAATAGTAGAAGTGGTCTAAATATAAAGTAAAAATTTACAATTGTAACCCTGGAGCACAAAAGCAGTCATAATCTCACGGGTATATCTGTGGCAATAGCCAACAATACATTAGATGGGTCAAAATTATCAATTTTTCTTTTATGCCAAAAATCATTAGGATATTAAGATCATGTTCCATAAAGATATGTTGTAAATTTCCTACCGTAAATATATCAAACATGTATTATTAGTAGTAATATGCGTTGCTAAGGACTTCAATTGGACAACTTTAAAGGAGATTTTCACAATATTTAGATTTTTTTGCACCCTCAGATTACAGATTTTCAAATAGTCGTATCCCAAATATTGTCCTAACAAACCATACATGGGAAGCTTATTTATTCAGCTTTCAGATGATGTCTAAATCTCCAAAATTGACCCTTATGACTGGTTTTGTGGTTCATGTTCACATACACTCACCTAAAGGATTATTAGGAACACCTGTTCAATTTCTCATTAATGCAATTATCTAATCAACCAATCACATGGCAGTTGCTTCAATGCATTTAGGGGTGTGGTCCTGGTCAAGACAATCTCCTGAACTCCAAACTGAATGTCAGAATGGGAAAGAAAGGGGATTTAAGCAATTTTGAGCGTGGCATGGTTGTTGGTGCCAGACGGGCGGGTCTGAGTATTTCACAATCTGCTCAGTTACTGGGATTTTCATGCACAACCATTTCTAGGGTTTACAAAGAATGGTGTGAAAAGGGAAAAACATCCAGTATGCGGCAGTCCTGTGGGAGAAAATGCCTTGTTGATGCTCGAGGTCAGAGGAGAATGGGCCGACTGATTCAAGCTGATAGAAGAGCAACTTTGACTGAAATAACCACTCGTTACAACCGAGGTATGAAGGAAAGCATTTGTGAAGCCAGAACACACACAACCTTGAGGCGGATGGGCTACAACAGCAGAAGACCCCACCGGGTACCACTCATCTCCACTACAAATAGGAAAAAGAGGCTACAATTTGCACAAGCTCACCAAAATTAGACAGTTGAAGACTGGAAAAATGTTGCCTGGTCTGATGAGTCTCGATTTCTGTTGAGACATTCAGATGGTAGAGTCAGAATTTGGCGTAAACAGAATGAGAACATGGATCCATCATGCCTTGTTACCACTGTGCAGGCTGGTGGTGGTGGTGTAATGGTGTGGGGGATGTTTTCTTGGCACACTTTAGGCCCCTTAGTGCCAATTGGGCACCGTTTAAAGGCCACGGCCTACTTGAGCATTGTTTCTGACCATGTCCATCCCTTTATGACCACCATGTACCCATCCTCTGATGGCTACTTCCAGCAGGATAATGCACCATGTCACAAAGCTCCAATCATTTCAAATTGGTTTCTTGAACATGACAATGAGTTCACTGTACTAAAATGGCCCCCACAGTCACCAGATCTCAACCCAATAGAGCATCTTTGGGATGTGGTGGAAATGGGAGCTTCGTGCCCTGGATGTGCATCCCACAAATCTCCATCAACTGCAAGATGCCATCCTATCAATATGGGCCAACATTTCTAAAGAATGCTTTCAGCTGCTTGTTGAATCAATGCCATGTAGAATTAAGGCAGTTCTGAAGGCGAAAGGGGGTCAAACACAGTATTAGTGTGTGCTCCTAATAATCCTTTAGGTGAGTGTATATCTACTGTGGAAGTCATTGGAACAAAGTATATTGGTATAAACTATATGTATGGGTGACTGAATTGTACACTGTACATATGTGTCCTCATTACATATATCTCACCTTTACAGCTGGAGTTATGTCACATTCTCGGATCTGGCAAAGGCGTGTCTCTTTAACCAGATTGCACTGTGCATTGCTATTGGTCACACGACTTGAGATGCCAAACCCGCAGGAAGTAGAACATTCTGACCAGTTGGTGATCTGTGGGAAACATTCGGATGACGGGAAGGGAACCATAGACACCGGCACAGACGCCCACTCTGCAGGGTTAATGAGAAAAGAAAGCCATAAAGAAAGCATTTCATCTTTGTGGTTGCTACGGTAGCTTAAGTGTGCTAAGTACACTCTGTACTTATACATGTAGTGTTTTAATTTGATTTTAATTGATTAGACAACATAATCGTAAAAATACACTAATTTGTCAAGGGTAGCATAATTAAGTTTAAACAAAACTTGTTTCCATTGTGGTCCTTAAAGCACAACTTCACTCCATAATACATAGGCATTGCATACTATGATCACAGCACAACATTAAGAACACACATTTCATCACAATTAATCATCCTGCCAAAAAACGCTAATAGAAATTCATCACTAAAACAACCTATATAGCCAAGTTTTAACTTTCATACTAAATCCAACCATATTTGACAAACTCTTTACATATAGAGGCAACTTATTCCACTCTTGAGCCCCTGAGTATTCGAAAAGGCCTACGACAACTCTATGACAGATTTTATATCCTATATTCTCTAAGGTTATTCCGTCATGCAACAGCCGAGTCTGTTAGCCCCTCCCCCTTCGCCATATAAGGAAAGCTGTGACAGTTGAGCGCATCAAAATTCCACACCTGATTAAGTGCATCATCATCATCATCATCATCATCATCATCATCATCATCATCTTCATCATCATCAGGGTATTTAAAGTACACTTTATCTTTTTGGAATATTCAGTGTGAACACACGACACGCACTATTTACATCACAAAACGACAGAAGAGTGCACAAGTATGCAAATTTGGACGCACCCATATATGTACTCTCCATTCTTATCAATAAAATGCTGTTTAATTCTATTCCGAGAGTTGTCATGATTGAACTTATCATAACTGATTATAAACCAATTTTATCTTAAAGGTGCAGTGTGTAGTATTTTCGAGGATCTATTGACAAAAATGCAATATAATATACATAGCTATGTTTTCAGTGGTGTATTACATAATGAACCGTTATGTTTTTATTACTTCTATCAACACACACCGCGAGTCCCTTACAGTGGCCGCCATGTTTCTACAGTAGCCCTAAAGGGACAAACTGCTCTACAGAGCGCTAGCTACTCTCTGCTGTCTCAAGCGAACACATCTTTGTCCTGTGTCGGCCACCGTAGCTTCGCTGTGTGCTTCGAAAGGGAGGGGTGAGCCTTGGGCAGGTGCAATTCACAACTTCACCACTAGATGACACTAACATTTACACACTGTACCTTTAACACTGTTCAAAGTGTTTAAAATTATTAATGTAATAATATTTTATTTTTCCATTATTAAATGTTTACTATTTATTCTCAGGAAGCCCAAAAATTAACACAGTAAAATCAATCTCATTAGAACATGAGGGTTATGAACCAGGGCTATTATAGTTAACTCAAACTAAAGCCATAACCTTAAAAACAATTCAATTATTTGAAATTAAATCATCATTTAATTAAATGTGCTAAAATAACTAAAACTCAAACTGAACTAATAAACTAATAAAAACGGTAAAACTAAATTACTTAAACAAATTATTTGAGTTAATACATTTAACAAATTTAAATGCATAAAATATAAAAATTTAGAACTCGAAATTGGAAATATTAATAAAAACCATAATCTTGAATATAATACCTTGAAAGGAGCCCGTCCTGGACAGGAAGCTGTGGGGGCCCTGCTGGAGTCTGCTGATGTGATTGGATAGGCTGTGGTGGGGTCGGGGGTCCAGTGGCTCCTCTCTGATGCTGTTCTCATGGTCGCACAGCCACTCCTCGCAGCAGCGGCCCGGCGGCGTCTCCAGACGAGGGTTGGCGCAGTGTGTGCTGGGCAGAGGGATGTTGTGTGGGCACAGAGGCATGCAGCCCACCACACCGTCCATACAGCTGCACTGGTGCTGGCAGCTGGACTGGAAGTCCTCTCCGTGCTGATACACACGCCCAGCAAACTCACACGGACGGCCCTGAGCGTCAGCTGACACACACACACACACACACACACACACACACACACACGATAGCGCTCATGAGTTGAGTCATTCACTCAAGAGTCTCTGATGGAGCAACTCTGTGCTAATTATTTAATATCACATACAAATAAGCAAATCACTTTAGGATCCCACTTTATTTGAATGTGTTACACTCATTACACAAAATAAGTACTTAGTCATATTAAAGCTGCAGTCCGTAAGTTATGCATCTTTGTCGCCATCTCTGTTTGAAACCTGCAATTGCAGTTATTTGTTGAATTATCATCTTTACATGGGTTGTGCGTCGGCACGGCTCCTCAGCGCGGATGAATCTCATGTTTTGAGGAGTTTGTGTGACTGTCATTCAGTTCCCACCCCTAGTATTTAGTGGGTATTAGCGTTACCTGTACATTTCCGTACAGTCTAATCTTTGGCTTTTGACAACGGTCGAATCTCCAGCTGTCACGGATGATTCATCCATCCATCATCCATCTCTCTGTCTGTCTATCATCCATCCATCATCCATCTCTCTGTCTGTCTATCATCCATCCATCATCCATCTCTCTGTCTGTCTATCATCCATCCATCATCCATCTCTCTGTCTGTCTATCATCCATCCATCATCCATCTCTCTGTCTGCCTATCATCCATCCATCATCCATCTCTCTGTCTGCCTATCATCCATCCATCATCCATCTCTCTGTCTGTCTATCATCCATCCATCATCCATCTCTCTGTCTGTCTATCATCCATCCATCATCCATCTCTCTGTCTGCCTATCATCCATCCATCATCCATCTCTCTGTCTGTCTATCATCCATCCATCATCCATCTCTCTGTCTGTCTATCATCCATCCAGCCATCTATCTATATTTCCATCCATTAATCTATCTATTCATCTATCCATCCTCTATCCATCAGTCCATCTCTCTGTCTATCATCCATTCATCCTTCATCATCTATCTATCTATCTATCTATCTATCTATCTATCTATCTATCTATCTATCTATCTATCTATCTATCTATCTATCCATCCATCTCTGTCTATCATCATCCATCCATCCATCCATCCATCCATCTATCCATCCATCCATCCATCCATCCATCCATCTATCCATCTATCCATCTATCTATCTATCTATCTATCTATCTATCTATCTATCTATCTATCTATCTATCTATCTATCTATCATCCATCTATCCATCTATCCATCCATCCATCTATCTATTTATCCATCCATCCATCATCTATCTATCTATCTATCTATCTATCTATCTATCTATCTATCTATCTATCTATCTATCTATCTATCTATCTATCTATCTATCTATCTATCTATCTATCTGTCCATCTATCCATCCATCTAATCCATATAAAAGTATATATTAAAATAATAATAATGAATAAAATCCTTTACACTTATTGACATGATGGTAATGACTTCATTATTAAGGACAGCAATTCTTTATGATTTATTTACATTACAAACAACCACCAAAGTGTTTTTTTTACCTTCTTAAGTTACACTGCAGTGAAATGAAAACATAATTTTTAAATAAATGTATAGTTTATTATAGACTAAGGCCTGGTTTCACAGACAATCTTAGATTAAGCCAGGGTTAGCTCATTTAGGACATTTAAGTAGCTTTTATAAACAAAATCTTGAAACAAAACCATTGCACTGACATATTTTAAGATAAATCAGTTCAAGTTGCTTTCAGTTAAAACAGCTCAAACATGCATTTTAGTCCGGGACTAGCTTAAGCCTAGTCTGTGAAACTGGGCATAATTTATCCAATATTATTTCATTTCTCATTAATGAGACGTTACCCTTTCTACATTACCAATGATGAAGTAAATAAAGAGCTTACCTCTACAGAGTCCGCGTCGAGGGTCCCCTCCGGCCCCTAGGTGGCAGCGCAGACCCTTGATGTGGTCACAGGGTCGGTCAGGCCCGCAGTCCTGGTTAAACTGCTGGGCACACACCTTACAGCAGCCACACTCATCCAACACCCAGCTGACCCCGAGCGGACAGGAGGGCGGAGACGGGGGGCACGAGCACGGACGGGAGCAGCCCCGGGCCTCCTGCTGGGACAGAGCGAGAGATGACAGAAGCACAGCCACATCCACTCAGTGTTGTGTTGTCAGGCCAATGTTTTTGTAAGTTTGTATGAGTGGGTCAGGCTGTGTTTATAAGATACGCTCGCTTAGGTGTCTGTGTTTGAAATGTGACTGTAGAATCGAATCATAAATATACACTGTAAGATAAACGGAGCCGTTGTTACCATTAGGAGCTATTTCTGATGTGATCGCCATAGAAATATTCTCCTGATGCAAGTCAAAAGGTCATGCTTATACTTTAAAAGGATTCTTAAAGTTCAAAAGAACAGCATTTATTTGAGATAGAAATATTTTGTATCGTTAGAAATATCACTTTTGATCAATGCATCCTTGCCAAATAACAGACTTCTGACCCCAAACTTTTGAACAATAGTTTATATTTTTTACTTTAAATTAAATATATAATATATATATATATATAAATCATATCAAATGTAACAGTTACCACATGGAATGCATTTTTTAGAATCTTTATATATATTTTTAGAATGTCTGAGAATAGAGCAGTTTGAATGACTCGCTGAAATCAAACAAATAATTTGTTAAAAAAATGTGTGACCCTGGACATAATAGTCATTTATACATCATCTGGAAGCAGCATAAATAAGTTAGGATATTTGTGTACAGCAATTTGAAAATCTGGAATCTGAGGGTGCAAAGAAATCTGAAATATTGAGAAAATCTCCTTTAAAGTTGTCCAAATTAAGTCCTTAGCAACGCATATTACTACTAATAATACATTTTTGATATATCTATGGTAGGGAATTTACTAAATATCTTTATGGAACACGATCTTTACTTAATATCCTAATGATTTTTGGCATAAAAGAAAAATGGATAATCCACAGATATGTGAGACTGCTTTTGTGTTCCAGGATCACATTTTTATTCTCAAGAAAGAGAAATGAATGAGCATTAGGACGTCTCAGAGTACAACAACCAACAATAATAGACTGTTTGTGAATTCCCAAAGACACATTTTTGGGATCACCCAACCATCAAAGATGAACAGATTTCTTATGCGATGTCTGTGATTTGACATACAGGATCAAATCTACTCACCTCTCCTTCAGATGAGCATACAACTAACAAGAAGACGATGCAAATAACTGTCCGGGTCCTTTGATTCCTTCCGGAACACATTTCCAAGCTGTCCCCAAAAAATGAATACCAAAAAAGTATTGAACAAAATCCCAGATGCAAAAAGAAGGTTTATCCACTTTCTAATGAACTCCAAAGATCTCAGAGGGTGTCCGCTTGTCTATTTGTTTAAGTGAGCGCATCAGTCAAACTAACTACTAAAGGTGCAGCGAGACTCAAACTCAGATGCTTGTCAGTTTTACAGAGCTTTTCCAAAGAGGCAGGACACCTTATAGAGAGAGAGAGAGAGAGAGAGAGAGAGAGAGAGAGAGCTGGTCTCTGACATCAGAGCAGTGGGAGTGTGTCTTCATAATGAGGGGGTCCCTTTTTTGTGTAGCGGGGCCTCTAGGGACCAGGGTGTGAATGCAAAACTGCAAGTCTCAGTAGTGTGGATTACAAATGACAATGAAATGAAATGAAACCACAGAGACACTTAATACAACTATCAAACACATTAATGTAGGGTGTTCACCTGCCCACACAATTTAATTGCGAAAGCCACACTGGAGTGCATAAAAACATTGTTATAATAGTGGAACAATTGAGAAAGGGAACTCCAGCCGTTTTCCGTTTGGATGGGAAGTCCTGATGCAGATGCGAAGGAAAATCCCCATAAACAACTCAGCTCACACACACACGTATACGAAGACTTTCTACTATCCTCGCAACCCTCCTGCTCCGAGTGCTTCCTGCTGCACTTTCCACACTCCCTCCAAGCGTTTCCTACAGCGGCCTCGTTCAGGAAAGCCTGGCCGTTCACACAGGTTCCAGTGTTTTTGTAGGAAAAACAAAACATTCTCATTGTCATCTTGTAAGGACATGAAAAGTGTTTTCTATTGAGTCGCAGGAAGAGCTCTCCGCTGGGCCTTGGGTCTGTGTTATGAAACCCAGGAAGAGAAACATGGGAAGGCAGGAAGATCTCTAGAGATTGTGTTCACAGAATTCATACAACCGCCCTAGAACATCTGAGACATTTCTGTAGACATTTTTCTCTGAATTAAACACCTGATCCAGTATGATGTGAATGATAATATGCAATGTTAAAAAATGACTCAAAGATACCCACATGAAAAAATACTATAGTATATTATAGTAAAATTACTCTAGTAAATACTATAGTGTTTTTGAACCGTACTATAGTAAATATACTACAGTAAATTAACAAAGTGTAGTAAATGCTATAATATACTACAATATACTACAATTTACTGTAGTATAGTATGGTTCAAAAACACTATAGTATTTACTAGAGTATTTTTACTGTAATTTTACTATAATATACTATAGTATACTATAGTATTTTTTCATGTGGGTAGAGTAAAAAGCCTTTAGCTTTAGAAAAATATGTTAGCCACGCTGTAAACACTAATGCTCAAAATAATGAATTGGTTGGAGCAAACTAGTTCACTCAAATCAACTTTTATGAGTATTTAGAAGTTTCTTTGTCTTTTAAGTTCAGAAAACTTCGGTACTGTTTCATTGTTTTGAGTTTTATGAATTTTGACATAAGAGGTCATCATACTATAAGAACATCCTGTATGTTTCAGAACGGAAAACTTCCTTGTTAATCCAAAAGCAGCTTTTATTGTAACCAAGCCCAGCGAACGACTCATTAGGTGAAAGACAGAAGAAGATCAACATCTACTTCATCGTTGCAACTTTGGCTCCGCCCACTGGAGTGTTAGTGAGATGACAAGGAGAGACGAACAGACTAAAAATAACATAACCTTCCATAGAATCCTAATGCTAGGAATGAGCTTATCTATTTTCAACAATGTGAATGTCTCAGTTGAGCTTATATATACACACACACACACACACACACACACATTAACTGAAAAATATTAATATTAACCAGTTAGAATTTATTTTGATGGTCCACTTTAGATATTATAAATTATTTTACATTATACTCATTATAAGTAACTATTGCAACTACATGTCAACTTACTCTCAGAGTATTAGCAGACTGTTAGGTTAGGGTTCGAGTTCATACAATAAGTTGACATGTTCTTGCAAAGTTACTAATAGTCAGTAGAATATCTGTTGGGGAGCATCAAAATAAAATGTTAGCAGATATTAAGCCGACAGTCTACTGATACTCTAATGAAAGTTAGTGGTAACGCTTTAGATTACGGCCCAGAAAGTATAATTAAAGCGAATTTACAGCATAACTTTCGGTAATTATAGTGTAACTATAAAGTAAGTTGTAGGTATAAGGGAACAATATGTAATATTTGGGGAATAAAGGGGTAACTAACAGTAAAATTTACAAATTATTTATACTGAAAGTATATTTTAATTAAGGGGTAATTATCCGTGTAATTATAACTGTTGTAAATCTGTTTTTTTTTTTTTTTAAATAAAGGTTTCCGAGTAATATCAGATTTTGTATGTGTTTTTATTGTACTTACTCTGTAACTACAAGAAACAAGAGGGGAACAAGAGCCACTTTAATTTACAGCCCGCAGATTCATACTTACCCTGTAACTACACTGATAATTACCCCTTAATTAAAAAATATTTACAGTATAAATAATTTGTTAATTTTCCTGATAGCTGCCCCCTTTATTCCCCAAATATTACATATTGTTCCCATATACCTACACATACTTACTTTATAGTTACACTATAATTACTGAAACTTATGCTGTAAATTCGTTTGAATTATGCAGTACTTTTCGGGCCGTAATCTAAAGTGTTACAGAGTTAGTTAACATGTAATTAATAGAACATCTAACGTGGACCATCCAAATAAAATGTTACCTACTAACCCAGTTGTCACAAGTGTTTGCAGGAAGACAGACGAAGACAGAAGAATCTAAACATCTCAAGGTTTAATAATCATGCCAAAGAGACAAACACTTGAACATAATGATGACCAGACAACGAAGGACTGCAAAAGTACAACTTATAAAGCAAACATAAACAATATGATTAATCAAACACAGCTGAAACACAGAACTCATAATGACGGTGACCATAGTAACTAAACAGTGGCGGGAAATCCTTGTGGTGTGAGAGTGTGACACCAGTGAAATCTGTTTTGTATCTTTTGTAATACATTTGTATCTTCTGCTATAACAACAGCTGGTAAAACTCATCACGAGAAGCTTTTCCCAAAAGATGATAATGCAATATACATTTATTTAACAACATAAGACGTTACATAAAACCCAAGAAATAGAAAGAAGAAACATAATTATTTAAATGAAGAACCATCAAATGTATCACTCAGGGAATTCTGGGAATGTCAATATATGTGTTCCCTGTCTGGGAACGAGACGCTGCGTCGAAACGCTGTGAGAACGCCTCTGCGTGATTGCGTCGTGAAGCGCGTGTAGAACCAGTCCAATCAGGAGATAGAACGTCATCGGCGGGGTGACGTCATCGACCGAAACTATAAAGCATCCGTGAATACAAACAGGAACTAGCTTCTGTGCCTTCAGCAAGCGATCTGTGTGAACCTGCCTGTCTATTTGGTGTTTTTGTCTGTCTGTAGAGAGAGTTTTTCCACCTTTGTTAAATATATCATTATATTATAACATAAAAAGAAAAAAGGAGATTATGGCGAGTGAACAGTTCACGAGGTGTGTTCATCCCTGCCCTCGCTACATCACGAGTGGGGATACACATTCTCTGTGTGTGGTCTGTTTGGGAGTGCAGCACGCTCAGGCATTGTCGAGCTTCCTTTAAAACGCTGCGCTCCCGCCGGGCACTCTTTGAGGAGAGTGCTTCGGCTCGTGTTCCCCGCGGCTCGGGTCCCACTGCTGCCGAGAAAGGAGCGGCGGCTTCAGTCGTGGGGTTCACAGATGGACCTTGCAGAGGGGTTTGAGACAGGCCCAGCCTTATCTCAGCCCTCACCTGCACCGCCCAGCGCCTGCCTCAGGGGTTGGAAGCCCGCCCTGCGGTTTCTTCCCCGGGCGGGCGCCGATGCTCCAACTATCCAGCTCTGAGGAGGTGGACATTGAGAGCATCGCGACTGAAGACTCGCCACTTCAATCACCAGCTAGTGAGGAGCTTATTGAGGTGCTCACGAGAGTGGTGGCCAGACTGAATATTGACTGGCCAGCGGAGAGATCGGAATCCCATCATAGACAGAAAAGTAAATTAGATGAGCGATTCCTGCCCTCTCGTGGAGCGGAGCCTCAACGTCGGGGCCTGCCGTTCTTTCCCGACCTGCACACCGAGGTGTCTAGGTCGTGGAAGAAGCCGGCTTCATATAGAGTGTTCAGCCCGCAGACGTCCACCTACAGCAACATCTTAGGGCTGAAACAAAGTGAATATGGGGTGATGCCGAAGGTCGAAGAGACGCTTGCGAGCCATCTCTCGCCTTCATCGGCATCGCCCCGACTTTACCCACCAAACCGCTCAAGACAACATCAGCGTTGGTGGGTAAAGCGTAGTCGGCGGCAGGTCAGGCCGCGGCATGCCTGCATACAATGGCGAAAATGCAGGCGTACCAGGCCGACCTGCTAAGGGACTTGGATGGTAGAGATGAGGTGGGGGGAGACTTAATAAATGAGCTTAGACACTCCGCCGATCTTGCTCTCCGGGCCACCAAGGAGACGGCCAGATGTGTGGGCCGCTCTATGGCAGCCTTGGTGGCCACGGAGAGGCATTTGTGGTTGAAACCCACCGAGATTAAGGAGAGGGAGAAGAGCTTTCTGCTCGATGCGCCGCTGTCCCCTGCGGGCCTCTTCGGTGACGCTGTACAGTCGGTCACTGAGAGGTTCCAGGAGTCAAAGAAGCAGGCAGCGGCGCTAAAACAGTTCCTCCCTCTCCGAGTCCAAGTTCCAGGGGCTGCTGCAGAAAAACAGCAGCCCAGGGATAAGCCGAGTACCAGCTTCTCACATCGGGCGCAACAGAGGCAGAGCGTCGCCACCCGTGCTCCTCCGCAAAGAGATTGGGAGGCGGGGCGGCGCTCTCAGACGAGGCCTTCAAGGGGTAGGGCTGATCTGAGGACAGTCCTTATCGCCAAGAAGGCCTCGTCAAAGCGTCCCTGATGCCAGAAGGGTCAGAACGCTGAGGGTTGTCCCCTCCGCAGGAAGACGGTGCTTACCTCAGTATACGGTACCCGTCTCCCTGCGGTGCCCTCTGGGGGCCACGCTGCTAACCCCGCCGCAATGTCGAGGCGCAGATGGTTCTAGAGGCTGGTTCCCTTAGTAGATTTTCTAGACGAGTGGAAACGTCTGTCGAATATTTCTTGTTGGGTCCTGCAGATAGTAGAGAGGGGGTACGTGAATCAGTTCAAAAGGCGTCCACCTCCTTTCAGTGGTGTCCTACCCACAGAGGTGGGCCGGAGCAGGCTCTGGTTATGGCACAGGAAGTAGAGACACTCCTGCGAAAGGGGGCTATAGAAAGGGTTCCTCCTCCCGGCAGGGAGTCAGGGTTTTACAGCCGTTACTTCATCGTGCCAAAGAAGGACTGGGGGTTGCGCCCGATATTAGATCTGCGCCTACTAAATCGCTCTGTGGCGAAGCTCAAGTTCAGGATGCTTACACTCAGACAGATCGTGTCCCAGATCAGATCCAAGGATTGGTTTGTGACCATAGACCTCAAAGACGCATACTTTCATGTCTCCATCCTTCCACATCACAGGAAGTTTCTGAGGTTTGCCTTCGGGGGAGAAGGATACCAATATTGAGTACTTCCTTCGGTCTAGCACTGTCACCCCGCACCTTCACCAAGTGTGTGGATGCAGCTCTGGCGCCGTATGCGCCTGCAGGGCATCCGCATACTAAATTATATCAACAATTGGTTGATTTAAGCTCAATCCGAGCAGATGGCGGTTCAGCATCGAGATGCTGTTCTCGCGCACATGTCGAGGTTGGGGTTGAGACTGAACGCAAAGAAAAGTGTGCTTTCTCCGGCTCAGAGGACCACCTTTCTAGGCGTGAAGTGGGATTCGATAATTATGCGGGCGCAATTATCGCCGACAAGCATAGCATCGATCCTCACAGCAGTAAAGGAACTGAAGCTAGACCGTGCTGTCACTGTAAAGCAGTTTCAGAAACTGTTAGGCCTCATGGCGACTGCGCCCAACGTGATACCTTTGGCCTGCTGAACATGAGGCCGTTACAGTGGTGGCTCAGAACAAGAGGAAATCCTCTGCGAAAAGTCACTTGTCGGAAAGATGCGGTGCGGCTTTGGTCAGGTGGAAAGATCCCGGGTTTCAGGCCCCTGACTGTGCTGGGGGCTCAGTTCATCAGCGTCACGCCTAACGACAGATGCTTGCTCCACAGGGTGGGGCGCACCATGAGTGGTCGCTCGTCAGGTCTATCAGCAGGAACATCAGCGGCTATGGCACATGTCGGCTGGCTGGCATTGAAACAGTTCCCGAGATGGTGGAGCTTCTGGCAAGAATTCGGGAAAGCAGAAGTGGGGCTGGACGCCATGGTACAGGAGTGGCCGAGGCTGTAACTGCACGCTTTTCCCCGATCGCTCTGCTTCCGGAGTTCTGGAGAGTGCGCCGGGACGGAGTCTGTGTGCTACTAGTGGCTCTGTGCTGGCCGACCAGAATCTGGTTTTCAGACCTGATATCTCTCCTGGAAGGCTCTCCCATGGAGATTCCGACCAGGAGGGACCTCCTTTCTCAAGCGGGGGAGATTTCTTCATCCCCGCCCGGAGTTATGGAAACTGTGGGCCTGGCCTCTGAGGGGGCTAGGCTCTTAGAAGAGGGTCTCTCGACTGAGGTCGTGGAGACCATCCTTCACTCCAGAGCTCCGTCCACGAGGAAACTGTACGCACAAAGATGGAGATTGTTCTCAGTATGGTGCAGAGAACGCCAGTTGACCCAGTTAACTGCCCGGTTGGTACAGTGCTGGACTTCCTGCAGGCGAGATTCTCAGCAGGGTTGACCCCCTCCACAATAAAGGTGTACGTGGCGGCCTTAGCTGCTTTCCACACTCCTTTGGGTGGAGTGTCAGAAGACACCGTTAGTTACACGCTTTCCTCCGTGGCACTTTGAGGTTGAGGCCGGGGTACATTCGAGGTCATTGTTGTGCGGGGCCTGGCTGAGGCCCCCTTTGAACCTTTGGAAGAAGTACCAGATACATTTCTGACACTTAAGACCATCTTTTTACTGGCCATTTCGTCCCTTAAAAGAGTTGGGGATATTCAGTCCCTGTCGGTAGGGCCCTCATGTTTAGAGTTTGCGCCTGGCATGGTGAAGGCTTTTCTTCACTCCGGACCAGGTTATATCCCCAAGGTTCCTACGAGCCCGAGGGGTCCTATTACTCTTCAAGCCTTCTGTCCTCCTCCTTTTGTGACGTCAGACCAGGAAAAATTGAATCTGCTTTGCCCGGTTAGGGCGCTTGACGCGTATGTCCACAGAGCTGCCCTGTGGAGAAAGACTGACCAACTATTTGTCTGTTTCGGAGCCCCAAGGAAAGGGGCACCAGTGTCTAAGCAGAGAATGAGCAAGTGGCTGGTCGAGGCCATCTCGCTTGCTTATGAAGCGGTCGGACAGCCGTCTCCTCTGGCTGTCCGGGCGCATTCTACCAGGGGTATGGCTGCTTCTAAAGCATTTCTGTCGGGGGTTTCCCTCCAGGATGTTGCTTGTCTGGCGGGTTAGTCTTGATGTAGCATCTACAGTTGGGGCGCAGGTGTTGTCGTAGGTGTTGTCGTAGTCGCAGCGCCACGGTTTCACACATACGAGCACTTGGTCCTATGGCGATGTGGGTATAGCGTTCTCACAGCGTTTCGACGCAGCTCGAGTTCCCAGATAGGGAACGTCTCGTTACGTATGTAACCCTAGTTCCCTGAGGGAACGACAGCGCCGTCGCCCGCCATACTCCCGGCATGCCCGTGATCACTTACTTCAGGCTGTTTCAGAAGCTAGTTCCTGTTTGTATTCACGGATGCTTTATAGTTTCCGGTCGATGACGTCACCCCGCCGATGACGTTCTATCTCCTGATTGGATTGGTTCTACACGCGCTTCACGACGCAATCACGCAGAGGCGTTCTCACAGCGTTTCGACGCAGCGTCTCATTCCCCTCAGGAAACTAGGGTTACATACATAACCGAGACGTTTTCTCTGTAAATTATAAAATGTCTTTTTCACTTCCAAAAAGTGTACATTTAACAGTATTTTACTGTAAAACGCCCCGTTGCATTAGAGTTTTTTCACCATATATAATAAGGGAACTTACTGTTGATAAATTAACAGGTTTTCACCATGGCATTTTTAAGGTGTTTTATCATTAAAATGCTGATCTTTTTTGCAGTTTTTTTTTTGCAGTTTATGCTTTTATATAATTTAAAAGGTGTTATGAATTTGGTCTTAACACTAGCTCTGTTACGCATACTGCTGCTGCAGAGTACTTTCTACTGCTATTAGATACACTGACACGCTGATGTGAGCATGTAAGATATGTTGCTGCTGCAAGAATAGACAGGAATAGATCCTGTAGCAGATCTAGGCAGGTGGAGCTGGGGAGGTGGAGGGGTTCAGAGGAACTAGCTTACAGCAAACTCCATACCAGAATATTTAAATGTTGAGCAAGCAATCTCATGGCTGCAGGATTAGCAGAGGCCAATCAGCTTGTGCAATGCAGTAATGATGTGATTGCAGATTTCATATAAAGACCTATTAGCCTGTCACATGTAGAGTTTCATGAGTGAACTAGATGAGAGTGAACTCGCCTGGTAATAAATACCCACATGCTATAGGACAGGGGCAATTCTTTTTTCACGGAAAAGTTTATTAGCCCTTTGTTAGCTGTGCTAAACTTGAGCTGAAAAACATTCTCTCTTACACCTTCAGAATGAGGGCAATCACACATATGGCCGCATTTATATCCTGTGGACGGGGAGGTCCGCCTCTGTCAATATGTGTCATTGGCTTTTCCCATTTGAATAATGTCTTCAGCGGGTGCCGCAAGAACACGATATCCCATAGTTATGTCTTGCACCGAGTGAACCGACAGAAAATCAGACAGAAAATCAAGCACTAGACATGCAGACGCTTCTACAAACATTTGTGAAAGAATGGCTCGCTCTCAGGAGCTCAGTGAACTCAAGCGTGGGACCGGGATAGGTTGACACCTGTGCAATAAGTCCATACCTGAAATTTCCTCACTACTAAATATTCCACGCTCAACTGTTAGTGGGATTATAACAAAGTGGAAGCAGTTGGGAACAACAGCAACCCAGCCACGAAGTGATAGGCCACGTAAAATCACAGAGCGGGGTCAGCGCATGCTGAGGGTCACAGTGCGCAGAAGTTTCTGCAGAGTCAATCGCTCCAGACCTCCAAACTCCTGTGGCCTTCAGATGAGCTCAAGAACAGTGCGGAGAGAGCTTCATGGAATGGGTTTCCATGGCCGAGCAGCTCATCCAAGCCTTACATCACCAAGTGCAATGCAAAGCGTGGGATGCAGTGGGGTAAAGCACGCCGCCACTGGACTCTAGAGCAGCGGAGACGTGTTCTCTGAGTGACCATTCACGCTTCTCTTTCTGGCAATCTACCGGTTACCAGGAGAACGGGACTCGGCTGACTGCATTGTGCCAAGTGTAAAGTTTGGTGGAGGAAGGATTATGGTGTGGGGTTGTTTTTCAGGGGTTGGGCTTGACCCCTTAGTTCCAGTGAAATACCAAGATATTTTGGACAATTCCATGCTCCCAACTTTGTGGGAACTGTTTGGGGACTGCCCCTTCCTGTTCCAACATGACTGCGCTCCAGTGCACAAAGCGTCCATAAAGACATGGATGAGTGAGTTTGGTGTGGAGGAACTTGACTGGTCTGCTCAGAGTCCTGACCTCTTCCCGATTAGGGATGAATTAGAGCGGAGACTGCGAGCCAGGCCTTCTCATCCAACATCAGTGCCTGACCTCATATTACTAACAATAAAATGTTGATTTTGAAAACATTGAAAATTATATTTTTGAGAATATATTTGAGTTTGCAAATATGAGCCAAATGCTGAAAAATAAAATGTGCTTTATTTTATTCTTTTGTAATTGTTATTAAAATATCAGGAGAGTTTTATACCACTGGAGCAGTTAAAGATCCATCTGTGTTAGCTATAGATCCGGGTCGCTAAAGACCCGAATGTGTAATAATGATTGGTGAAGCATTCATGCATTCAAGGGTTAATCTTGTAAACGGTTAATAGTTGGCCCCTGCTATGGGTGCTGTGCAGAGATACACACTAACTAAACAGGTGCTTGGCTTCATAGCTGTTACCATTTGGATACTGTAAAATTAATCATATGAGAGGGCGAGAAATGTGCGCGAGTAACTTTGAGAGACAGCTGAGGAGTGAAGCCAAACGTGATCTGCAGGTAAGAAGGGTACGTGTGTGTGAGTGTGTTTAAAGACAGGTATTGGAGGATTTTAGCACTGACAGTGTGAGTGTGATTGTGCATCTGTCAGCTCAGCTTGAGTGAGTGTGTGTGGACTGGTAATCCCTACGGTATGGGGACAAAATGTCCCCACAAAGATGGCAATATCCAAAATCCTTGTCCTTGTGGGGACATTTTTAGGTCCCCATGAGGAAAACATCTTATAAATCACACTAAGTGATGTTTTTTAAAAATGTAAAAATGCAGAATGTCTCCTGTGATGGGTAGGTTTAGGGGCAGGGGCAGGGGCAGGGGCAGGGGCAGGGGCAGTGTGTGTGTGTGTGTGTGTGTGTGTGTGTGTGTGTGTGTGTGTGTGTGTGTGTGTGTGTGTGTGTGTGTGTGTGTGTGTGTGTGTGTGTGTGTGTGTGTGATGGGTAGGTTTAGGGCAGGGGCAGTGTAGGGGATAGAAAATACGGTTTGTACAGTATAAAATGCATTACGCCTATAGGAATGTCCCCACTCCCAACATCAGGCTCTAACAGTAATGTGTGTGTGAATGTCCCTTAGTGTGTGTGTGTGTGCACAACATGTGTGTGTGTGTGTGTGTGTGTGTGTGTGTGTGTGTGTGTGTGTGTGTGTGTGTGTGTGTGTGTGTGTGTGTGTGTGTGTGTGTGTGTGGTATGCACTGCACACGCAGCCCTTTAAGCAAATACCCAGACATAGCAGTCACAAGAAAGTAGGGTCAGCACAGTAATTTTTGCACTATTTGGGAGAGCCATGTGTCGGCCTGGGAAGAAGAAGAAGAAGAAGAAGAAGAAGGAGAGAAGGAGGTGGTCAGAATTCCGGAGATTCCTGTCCCACAAAAGCAGGATATGTGTGCTGGCCCTCTCACGCTGAATGATGACGGAGAGAAGAGGTCATTAAAACTAGGGTTAGAGAGAGGGAGGGTGTTGTGAACATTTGCTATTAGATAGTCTGGCCCAATCCCAGCCATTGTTACTGGACAAACATTTCCAAAGGTGGACAAGGTTATGTAGTGCACACCTCCACAGGTTAAATAATATGCTCTCTATTGTCTGGTTCTCAAGAAAACATCTGTGCTAGTGCATTAAAGAGCCCAGAAACCAAAATAATGATCTGAGGAACCAAATATAGCCACCTCAAGTACCCTAGACCTTTCTATCTATCTTTCTATCTATCTATATATCTTTGAGCAAAGGTGGCTGTGAAAATAAATCTGCAATGTTTATTCTTTTGATCTATCATTAAACAAATTCATTTGATTTCAAAGGTTCAAAAGAACCTTTCATTAAAGTAAAACAATTAAAAGTAAGGGGAAAATCTCATTATAAAAAAATCGATGTTTTTCTCTAGTTCACATTGGCCACAATTATTGGCACCCAATTATTCAGGTCAGGGGACTGGGACGGCCATGGCAGCAGCTTCAGTTTGTGCTCAGTGACATGTCTGTGTGTTGATTTTGATTTTATGTTTATTTTGGATTATTGTCCTGATGGAAGATCCAACCAAGGCCCATTATTAGATTTCTAGCAGAAGCGTCAGGTTTAGATTTTTTGATTTGCTAGAATCCAAGAATCCATGAAGATGTCCAGGACCTCCACCAAAAAAAAAGAAAGAAAAAAGGCCTTAAAAGAAAAGAACATTAAAGATCTAGCGGTGTATTTACCCGTGGGCATGGGGTACTTTTTATCCCTGTTTGCACCATCTGGTGTGTTTTACCACCTAATCATCTGACCACAGAACCAGGTCCCGTTTGAAGTTCCAGTCGTGTCTGACTACTGAATATGCTGGAGTTTGTTTCTGGATGAGCCAGGAGGATTGTTCTTTAAACCCTCCCAAACAACATGTGGTGATGTAGGTGCGGTTTATATTTTTTTTTAGGCTTTCTAACCCCTAATCTCTGAGATTCTGCGATATGTGATCCTTGGAGAGTCTTTGTCCACTCAAACTCTCCTCCTCTCGTGCATTAGGGCGATATAGACGCATGTCCTCTTCCAGTCAGATTCAGAACATCTTTAGTTGATTGGAACTTCTTAATTATTGCCCTGATGGTGGAAATGGGGATTTTCAATGCTTTAGCTGTTTTCTTATTTTGTGAAGCTCAACAATCTTTTGCTGCACACCAGAACTATATTCATTAGCTTTACTCATTGTAATGAATGAAGGGAATTAGACCTTTGTGTGTCCTCACATTTATTGTCCTGTGAAACAAGACACCATGGCTGGACAAATTCATGTTCCCTGGTGTGCAAAAAAATTTAGGGGTGCCAATAATTGTGGCCAACATGTATTCGAGAAAAACATTTATTTCATAATGTGAATTTCCCCCCACTTTCAATTGTTTTACTTCAATAAAAGGTTGGAATTTTGTGAATTGTTTAAATAAAAGATCACAAGAATAAACGGTTTCACTTTATTTTGATGGTCCCTTTAACATAATCTGTTGACTATAAGTAGCATTGCACCTACATGTCCACTAAATATCATTAGGGTGTTAGTAGAATGTTAGTAGACTGGTAGGGTTAGGGTTAAAAAAAGTTGACATGTTGCAAAGTTACTAATAGTCAGTAAGATGCCTGTTGAAAGACCAATAAAGTGTTAGCAGATATTAAGCAGACAGTCTACTAATACTCTAATGAGAGTTAGTTGACATGTAGGTGCCACGTTACTTATAGTCAACAGAATGTTCAAAAGGGACCATCAAAATAAAGTGTTACCCAATAAACAATGCAGATTTATTTTCACAGTCGCCTTTGCTCATGTTTACCAGGGGTGCCACTATTAGTGGAGGCATCTATCGATCTATCTATCTATCGATCTATCTATCTATCTATCTATCTATCGATCTATCTATCTATCGATCTATCTATCGATAGATAGATCTATCTATCTATCTATCTATCTATCTATCTATCTATCTATCTATCTATCTATCTATCTATCTATCTATCTATCTATCTATCTATCTATCTATCTGTCCATATTCTGTCCATAAAAATGGAAGTCAATGGCAACCAAAACTGTTTGGTTACCAACATTCTTCAGAACATCACTGTTTGTGTTCCACAGTAGAAAGTTATTTGGGTTAGGAACAACATAAGGGCGAGAAAATGATGACAGAATCTTGATGTTTGGGTAAACTATACCAAAATTTACCTATCAAATTAAAAAAAGGCAAAAATTTCCATTGACGGAGGATCATAAATCCTATTTAGAGACCAGAATATCATATTCATGTATCATATTTTGGGGTGGGCTCTAAGTGACCACCTAGTAACCACCCACACACCCTACTGTTGGACAGCAAGCATCATTCACACTTACTTCAGAAATGTCTTGTAATGTCATCATTTAGAAACTGTCTTCCACCAAACTTACTAAAGAAATCTCATTAAAGGCTTTATGTGTTTGTGTCAGTCCAGTGATCTCTCTTCAGACCAGTGTTGTAAACACATCACACAATGCCAAAGATGGATAAGAGGGTGCAGTGAGTCAGCAAGACGTTGGGTGTGTGAAGTGTGTATGATGGAAGGCTTGTTTTTTCCACAGCACTGTAATGGAATTTGTGCTTCAATGACTGACTCACCGGGACAAGCAAAACAGAGTGCGAGGATATGTTTACAGAAAGAGATATTATAGCAACGCTGACACATTATAAACTCTTAAAAGAACCATCTGCAGGAATAGAACACAATTAAGTAATGTTAAAAACCCTCACTTAGGAACGCTTTTGCAATGTTCCTTTTTACAATTTCCAAAGATATGGACAATCTTTTAAGCTGAAGCTTCATCCCGCACACACTGGTGTCAGAAGTCCGGGTGAGTGGAATCAGCTGCGCTCCACAGAGCCCTCGCCCTGCAGCTGACACCCCCTCTACAGGTCAAAGATCACGCGCATTCCTCATGAGGACGTCCTGAAGATCTCCTAAGAGCATCGGTTCCCGGGACATGCATTAGAAAACACACTTTGAAACTGCTAAGACAAATATGTGTACTTGAAATGCTCATCTAGTTGTAGGCTACAGTAGTGAGCAACCTAGACAGCATTTTAAGGCACGCACTGTCTCATCATAAATGCCTAATTTGAGCCAATTTCTAAAGCAGCATGTATTCTTAAAGGGGACATATTATGCCCCTTTTCACAAGATGTAATATCAATCTCTGGTGTCCCCATAAAGTGTCTGTGAAGCTTCAGCTCAAAATACCCCCCAGATAATTTGTTATAGCTTGTCAAATTTGCACCTTGTAAAACGCACCTTGTTTGTTTGTGTTCCTTTAAATGCAAATGAGTTGCTGCTCCTAGCCCCCTTTCTTGAAGAGGGCAGATCCTATACATGAGCTTCGGATTCTCTGTCAACAACAAAACAGGCGAATATCACTCAGTTGTGGAGTGCCTTACATGTTTGAACCGGAGTCGGATACAGATGAGAGACTCTGGAAGAGGTTGCAGCTTTTAAGCTCACCTGGACGTTTCTGAATGATTAGTGGATGTTACGTTGATTCATCTCATCGACTAGCATGTACCGTCATGTTAATCTATATTTTGTTGTGCTCGTGTGGGAATGTAAAAAAGTCTGTCACCTGACTATACAATGCTCTGTGAACTTTAGACATATTAGCCATACAGCGTTCTAGAAAGCTCATTCTAAAGGGAAATATGCAAACTTTCACAGAATATGAAGTGCCATCCTCACTTGTTCTGGATATGAAGTTAAAGCACAAAGCGTTGGTATTGACAGGTCCTTCAGAAGCAACTTTTCACAAATCCAGCATTGTACTGACCCTCGTTGATGAAGCAGTCATGCGTAAATGTTTAACATTTTACCGACATTCTTCTGCACAATTCCTTCAAAATGAAACTCAACACAAACTCAACCATAAGTTGATTAAGTAACCTACTATCTACTATTATTTTGAGTGAGAAAGCAGTGTGCTTGCAGAGACTCCACCCACACACTCTTCTGATTGGCTGTGATTTTGGATTGATTTGGTTGCGTGTGCACTTGCAGAGACTCCGCCCACACACTCTTCTGATTGGCTGTGATTTTGGATTGATTTGGTTGCGTGTGCACTTGCAGAGACTCCACCCACACACTCTTCTGATTGGCTGTGATTTTGGATTGATTTGGTTGCGTGTGCACTTGCAGAGACTCCGCCCACACACTCTTCTGATTGGCTGTGATTTTGGATTGATTTGGTTGCGTGTGCACTTGCAGAGACTCCGCCCACACACTCTTCTGATTGTCTGTGATTTTGGATTGATTTGGTTGCGTGTGCACTTGCAGAGACTCCGCCCACACACTCTTCTGATTGGCTGTGATTTTGGATTGATTTGGTTGCGAGTGCACTTGCAGAGACTCCGCCCACACACTCTTCTGATTGGCTGTGATTTTGGATTGATTTGGTCGCTTTGTAAATTTAAAAAAAATAAAAAACGAAAAAAATCACATGTACATAAGAATTCACAGCCTTTGCCATGACACTCAAAATAAAATAAAAAATGTACGTTTCTACAACTTGATTGGACATGATTTGGAAAGGCACACACCTGTCTATATAAAGTCTCAGAGTTAACAGAGCACAAACCAAGCCATGAAGTCCAAGGAATTGTCTGTAGACCTCCGAGACAGGATTGTTTCGAGGCACAGATCTGGGGAAGGGTACAGAAACATTTCTGCAGCATTGAAGGTCCCAATGAGCACAGTGGCCTCCATCAATTTTGAACCACCAGGACTCGTCCTTGAACTGGCCGCCTGGCAAAACTGAGCGATCGGGGGAGAAGGGCCTTAGTCCCAAGAACCTGGTGGTCACTCTGACAGAGCTCCAACGTTTCTCTGTGGAGAGAGGAGAACCTTCCAGAAGAACAACCATCTCTGCAGCACTGCACCAATTAGGCCTGTATGGTAGAGTGGCCAGACGAAAGCCACTCCTCAGTAAAAGGCACATGACAGCCCACCTGGAGTTTTCCAAAAGGCATCTGAAGGACTCTCAGACCATGAGAAAATTAAAAAAAATTCTCTGGTCTGATGAAACAAAGATTGACCTCTGTGGGCTGAATGGCAAGCGTCATGTCTGGAGGAAACCAGGCACCGCTCATCACCTGGCCAATACCATACCAACAGTGAAACATGGTGGTGGCAGCATCATGCTGTGGGGATGTTTTTCAGTGTCAGGAACTAAGAGACTAGTCAAGATCGAGGGAAAGATGTAGCAATGTACAGAGACATCCTTGATGAAAACCTGCTCCAGAGCGCTCTGGACCTCAGACTGGGGCGAAGGTTCTTCTTCCAACAGGACCCCAAGCACACAGCCAAGATAACAAAGGATAGGCTACGGGACAACTGTGATGCGAATACTTTCTGGATGCACTGTACTTCACAGGATTCTTGCATGCATGTTCCCTGTATTTAATTAGTTTTATGTTAAAAATGCATCACATTTTAAGATGGTCTGTCAAATTAAACTTTTTTTTTTTTTAATGCATTCGTTCACTGTATTCTGTTCCATTTCTGTGTTTAGCTGTTAGCAGAATGGAACAATGCGTCCTATATGAACGTCTCCTTAGAAGGCAGCAGATTTGTTTTTTTGGAACAGAGATGTAGTCTTTTTGGTGAAAGATTATACACTCAAGACACAGTGCAAATATGGTATGAGGGCTGATTTCATAATGTTCCTTGGAATAATAACCAAAATCTAAATGTGGAAAGGGGTTTGATAGAGTAAAGAAGTTACTTTTTGACAACAGGCCAGTCCAAATAACCTTAATATTTCCATAATCTCAATTAATGATCAACATAAAGAAATGAAAGCTCTAGCGTAAAGTTCTGCCAGGAAGACTTAATTGTCACGTCACTTCTACTCTCTTATCTATCCAATCACATTCTAATACTTGGGTATAAAAGATCGGTACTTACCCATTTTGGTATTCGCAGATGCTGACGCGCCAATTCACCGCCATCCTCCCCTCCACCTCCAAGTCAAAATCCTTTTCTCTTCATCTAACCTACCACCACCAGGATGGTCCCTTCCAGACTCCACGGGGGGTCGGCTGCGCCTCTGCCTTCATCTTCAGGCAGGATATGCAGAGTCCGGACCTATGCCAAAATACTTGATTGCTTGCTGGGTTGTTAATAAATGGATAATTGTCACATTGTTCATTCTCCCGAGTCTTTCTGGTAGAAATAGTTATTATGATCATGTAGAGTTTTTAATGTGGCTTTATGTTGGCTTGACAGATGTGTGAAGATACAACATATGTCTCTTTCGCTCTAATAGCAGTGATGAAAGCGCCTCTGAGATCACCTCCTTCCTTCATCACTGCTGATGCACAGCAATAACTCGCCGTTCTTTCAGGAGACGAACAGGTGTGCTTAGTTCTGCACAGTGTGTTCAAGTGCTCAAAAATGCTAAGCACTTCCGAGCATAAGTGTGCATCTTTTTGGGCAAGCTGAGATCTATAATGGTTTGCTTTGATCTGAAAAAAAAAAAAACATCCCTCCTTCGCTTCTTTATCCACCTTATTTTTCATGGTCCTTTGTAACAAATGTCTCTGGCTTCCAGTGTCATCTGCTTCCAGTAGAAAAACAGCCCATTTTGCTGCTTTATATTGCAATTTTTGAATTGGTCTAATATTAAATTTATTTAAAAACATTTTTGAAAGTTTTATAAGCTTTAAATTTAGTGAAGTGGGAAAAGAAGGAAATAACACATTAATAGCATTTTGCTAGAATGAATTAGCAGGTTTTAACACATTGCTAACATGAATGCTCATTTTGTTAACGTTTTAGCACATTGTAGCACAAATTCGCATGTTGCTAGCATGATCTAACATGTTGCTAGCATGTTTTAACATTTTGTTAGCATGAATTAATGTTGCTAACATGTTTGACACATTGCTAGCATGAATTAGCATTTTGCTAGCATTTTTAGGATGTTGTTATCACAAATTAGCTTGTTTCAGTATGTTCTAACATGTTGCTACCATGATTTAGTACACTGATAGCCATGATTTAACATTTTGCATGAGTTATGTTTTGTTAACAATGTGCTAAATAAGGCTAGCAACATAATTCATAAATTAACATGTTGCTAGCATGATTTATCATGTTTTAACATTTTGTTAGCATCAATTATCAAGTTTGCTAACATGATTTAGTATGTTTAACATTAGCACATTTATACTTGTAACACTAGTACATTGCATGTTTGCTAGAATAACTTAACATGTTTTAACATTTTGTTAGCATCAATTAGCAAGTTGCAAGCATGTTTTACATTATTTAGAACATTTCTAACACGTTTTAACATGTTGCTAACATGATTTAGCATTTTTTAACATTATTAAGCACATTTCTAACACGTTGCTAGCATGATTTAATACATTTCGAACATGTTGCTAGCATGATTTAGCACTTTGCCAGTCCGTTAACATGATTAACATGTTTCCTGGATGGGAGACCTCCTGGGAAAACTAGGAGTCTGCTGGAAGAGGTGTTAGTGAGGCCAGCAGGGGGCGCTCACCCTGTGGTCTGTGTGGGTCCTAACATCCTAGTATAGTGATGGGGACACCATACTGTCAAAGAGCACCGTCCTTCGGATGAGACGTTAAACCGAGGTCCTGACTCTATATGTTCATAAAAAAATCCCAGGATGTTCTTCGGAAAAAGAGTAGGGATGTAACCCCGGCATCCTGGCCAAATTTGCCCATTGGCCCCTGTCCATCATGACCTCCTAATCATCCCCATATACCAATTGGTTTCATCACTCAGTCCAGGGCCGGCCCGCGGCATAGGCAAATGGGGCGCCACTTGTCCATAGGGGGGGCAACATTTTTCCGGTTTTCTTCCTGGTACTATTTTATTAATATTCATACGAAAAAAGAAAAGAAAATCTAGTGTAGACAGGATTGCTTTCATTTTTTTAGGGTGTTTGGTTGCTCGCGCCAGACAGTGAAAGTTGCCTGATTATGTCAGGGTTCTGCCCTGGCAGTCTTGTCTGTTTTGTCTTTGTTTAATGTTTCTATGTTTGTGTTGTATCTTAGTACATGGGTCTGTCTTTCTTTGTGTTTGTCATGTGTTCCTCTTGTCCTGCCTCCTTGTTTGCTGTTACCACGCCTCCTTGTCCTTATTTCACTAATTGTGCTCACCTGTTCCTCATGTGCTCTGGTCCCTTTATATTGTGCTACCTTTCCTCATGTCTTTGCTGGTTTGTTGCATTTGTGTGTACGTGCATAGTCTCTAGCTCTGTGTAAGTCGTTTCTAGATGTAGTGTCTCCGGTTTCTCTTGCTTTGGCTTTATTTTCAGTTTTTTCTTTGTTCCTGAATTTTTTAGTCTAGTTAAGTTTCTGACTTTATTTTTTGCTTATTCTTTCCAGGTTTTATTTTGGTATTCTCCCTAGCCTTTTGGTTCAGTTTTCTTGTTTTGATAATTACCTTTTATTTTATTTCTCTCCAGTTTTTCCTTTTTACTACAGGCTTTTATAGAGATTGGTTTTGTTTTATTTTTCTCTTTTTCTAGCTCCAGTTATTATTTAGGGTTCATTTTTCTTTAGCCACAGTGTTTGTTGGTCTGTTATTTCTTGTGGTCTTGTCTTGTGTGTGTTCTGTGTTGGTTCCTGCCCTGTTTTCCCTGGCCGCTGTCTCCACTGCCTGTCAGCTAAGACGGGAGCTGATTCTGGGAGTACATCAAGCCTCAGGTTCCTGCCTGGATTGTCCCACCATCGCCCTGCCTGGATTGTCCCACCATCGTCACTCATCCACTACCCCATTGTGTCTTGTTGATCTGTCTTGTTAATAAACCGTCTTTATTGTTCCCTCTGCATCTGGGTCCTCCATTCCTGATTCCTGACAGATTATTTATTACGGATGGCCAAATTCACAGTGTCAAAAAGACAGAAGCCCTCTGATGCTGGGAAGATAAGGGGGGATAAATACAGAGGTAAAGTGATGAATGAACAGTTTATCTGATTGCATAGTAAAATACAAATATTCGCTAATTAATTCCAGTTATTTTGACCTTAAACTTTATGAAGCAGCTGTTCTGGGTACACTTTTGTAAAAATTAATGTCAGTTTTTGTTAACACATTACTTTTTTAATAGCCTAATGTTTTTACAGTTGTGCAATTTTAAGGGGATATACATATATATATATATATATATATATATATATATATATATATATATATATATATATATATATATATATATATATATATATATATATATATATAATTTGGCATTTTTTAAATGTATTTTCCGAAATTAGTAATGATATTTATATACAGACTTATTTAAAATAGCAAAACATTTTGTAAAATGCACATTAAATATCTAAATTCCTCAGTTTAATACATGAAAACATGAATGTGCATAATTTAGTGGAAGATTGCTGCCATCTACTGGAAAACAAACACTTGTAATGTGGCATAGGTGTGTATATATACATATATAGGTAGAATGGACTGGATTCAGGGTAAAAATTTCTAAAACACAACCAACATATAAAACAACAACTTACATTACAAAAATAAAACAGTTCCAGTGTTTCCACAACTTAGACTGTTAACGTAACGTTACTGCTAAACCTTGACACAATGGGGCACCAAGTAAAATCTTGCCTAGGGCAGCAATTTGGTCAGGACCGGCCCTGACTCGGTCTCCTCTCCACCAATCAGCTGGTGTGTGGTGGGCGTTCTGGCACAATATGGCTGCCGCCGCATCATCCACAAAACATAAAAAATATGGGCATAGGGAAGATTTAAATATTCTACTATTATTAAATGTACAGTTGTTCTTCTATAGTCTCACACTGAACTGAACGACAGCTTCAGAGATTATAAAAGGAGCTCTTTACTTTACTGTGCAATTCAGTCACAATTTGAAGAAACTTTTTTTTCATTTTCTTTGTGACTTCCTACTTTTTTCCATATATTAAAGGATTAGTTCACTTCAAAATGAAAATTCCCTGATATTTTACTCACCCCCATCTCATCCAAGATGTTCATGTCTTTCTTTTTTCAGAGGAAAAGAAATTATGTTTTTTGAGGAAAACATTCCTGGATTTTTCTCCACACCATTGACTTCCATGGCAACCAAAATGGTAAAGGTCCAAATCAATGCACTTTTCCCCCGCGTGCGAGGGGCGATGGGGGTATGTGGCGAGGTGGACGAGCGAGAGACGTGGGAGGAGCGAGCTGTTGTCCTCTCATGAGGGAGCTCGGAGGCATATAAGGACGAGCGACACCAGTGAAGGACGAGAGAGGACCAGGCCTGGACTTTACGTTGTGTTGGTAACACTTTACAATAAGGTTGTATTAGTTAATGCATTAGTTAACATGAACTAATGATGAACTGCACTTATAAAGCATTTATTTATCTTTGTTAATGTTAATTTCAACATTTACTAATGCATGAATAAAATCTTGTTAGCATTAGTTAATGCACTGTGAACTAACATGAACAGCTGTATTTTTATTAACTAACGTTAACAAAGATTAACTAATGCTGAACAGAGGTGCTGTTCATGGTTAGTTCATGTAAACTAATGCATTAACTAATGTTAACTAATACAACCTTATTGTAAAGTGTTACTGTTGTGTTTTGTTTATGTTTTATTATGTGTTTGCACGGCAGCCGTCCGTGAAGGGCACGCGCTACTTTCGTTTTGTTTAGTTATTAAGTCTTTTTGCCCCACTTTATATTAGGTGGCCTTAACTACTATGTACTTACATAAAAAAATAAGTACAATGTACTTACTGTGTTCATATTCCTTTGCTGATATTGAGGTGGGATACGGGTAGGTTAGGGACAGGTGTGGTGGGATGGGTAAGTTTAAGGGTAGGGTTAGGGACAGGTGTGGTGGGATGGGTAAGTTTAAGGGTAGGGTTAGGGACAGGTGTGGTGGGATGGGTAAGTTTAAGGGTAGGGTTAGGGACAGGTGTGGTGAGATGGGTCAGTTTAAGGGTTAGGGACAGGTGTGGTGGGATGGGTAAGTTTAAGGGTAGGGTTAGGGACAGGTGTGGTGGGATGGGTCAGTTTAAGGGTAGGGTTAGGGACAGGTGTGGTGGGATGGGTCAGTTTAAGGGTAGGGTTAGGGACAGGTGTGGTGGGATGGGTAAGTTTAAGGGTAGGGTTAGGGACAGGTGTGGTGGGATGGGTAAGTTTAAGGGTAGGGTTTGGGACAGGTGTGGTGGGATGGGTCAGTTTAAGGGTAGGGTTAGGGACAGGTGTGGTGGGATGGGTAAGTTTAAGGGTAGGGTTAGGGACAGGTGTGGTGTATGGGTAAGTTTAAGGGTAGGGTTAGGGACAGGTGTGGTGTATGGGTAAGTTTAAGGGTAGGGTTTGGGACAGGTGTGGTGAGATGGGTAAGTTTAAGGGTAGGGTTAGGGACAGGTGTGGTGTATGGGTAAGTTTAAGGGTAGGGTTAGGGACAGGTGTGGTGTATGGGTAAGTTTAAGGGTAGGGTTAGGGACAGGTGTGGTGGGATGGGTAAGTTTAAGGGTAGGGTTAGGGACAGGTGTGGTGTATGGGTAAGTTTAACAGGGTTAGGGACAGGTGTGGTGTATGGGTAAGTTTAAGGGTAGGGTTAGGGACAGGTGTGGTGGGATGGGTAAGTTTAAGGGTAGGGTTAGGTGTAAGGGAAGTGTCAACTGTGTAGTTACAAATGTAACTACAGAAATTAATTACAGATGTAATTACATGCAGGTATTTTTTAAAATGTAAGTACAATGTAAAAACATGTATGTACACAATAAGTGCAATGTATCAAATTATTAACTAAAATTTTAGTACATAGTAGTTAAGGACACCTAATATAAAGTGGGTCCAGTCTTTTAAATGTTCGCCAGTTCCTGCCTCTTTCTTCCCATATCTAAGAACTGTATTACATATACATATTGCTAAATGTACCTGAATTTTCATATCAATAGAAAAATAGAAAACAATCTGGCTTCTCTTGAGACTCCCTGCTTCAGAGAATAGTTAAAGCCCACATTAAAAAATACTATAGTATATTATAGTCAAATTACTCTAATAAATTCTATAGTGTTTTTGAACCATACTATAGTAAAGATACTACAGTAAATTGTAGTATAGTATAGTATTTACTACACTTTGTTAATTTACTGTAGTATATTTACTATAGTACGGTTCAAAAACACTATAGAATTTATTAGAGTAATTTGACTATAATATACTATAGCAGGGGTTTTCAAATTGGGTGAATGTGAGCCTCCCCTTAGAGTAGGTAAGGACAGCCGAGCCCCCCCTTACCCAAAATCCTGTCCGCCTGCTCTAACCCACACACGCCTCGGCAGTAAATGCCATCTTCTGTGTGTTCCTGGCAATGATGAGTTTCAATAACAACTAATAAAATGTAAATATTTTCTCATATTGTATTTTATTTCCTTTTTTTTTTTTAAGAAGTGCATTCATAAATCTTTGCAACAGCAAATAACTTCAAACTTTATGCAGGCCTATTTGAGGCTACTTTTAAAAATCACAGAACATCAGTAGGCCTAACCATAAGTCAACAAAACATGCTTAACATGTGAATGTTACAAGTGTGAAACTTGTGTCTCGGTCTTAAAGGGATAATTCTGTCATCATATACTCACCCTCAATTTGTTTCAAGCCTGTATGAATTTCTTCTGCTGCACACAAAGCAAGATATTTTGAAGAATGTTAGTAACCAAACAGTTAACTGGTCCCATTGACTTCCATAGTAAGAAAAATATATATACTATGGAGGTGAGTATATGATGACAGAATTTTCATTTTAAAGTGAACTATCTCTTTAAGCGCACATTTTAAAGCTACACTGTAACTTTTTTAGTTTATTCTTAGCTAAAAACACTTAGTTCTTTCAAAAATATATGTGCTCATTAATGTATATTTACTTCTTTCAAGTAATAAAGTATTCTCGTAAGTGTATAATATGCCATTGAAAATACATACGGGTGAGGGGTTCGAATGCGCGTCGCCATGTTGCCCCTCCATCTTGAAAGTACATTAGCCAAAGAGGGACATACGAAATTCAAGCTTCGCTTTGGCGCTTTAACACTCGATGGCACCGTGTCGAATGTGAAGAGGGGATTGCTTGAGACTGATATAGCCTACAATGTAAACTTTGCCTTACGCTAGTGATGTCGTACAATATACAGAATAACGATAGCACCGATAAAAGTTACTTTACTAAGATTAGCTTGCATTCGTCTGGGAACCTGATCGCTGATGTTAGCAATGAAATGGTAAAAATAATGAAAAGGTAAAAGTATTATTCATTTTACATAGATGTCATAACCTACATGTTAACTGACAAATTAAATAACTGCAAATTATAATAGTTTTCTAAAGTAACGTCATCACTTGATCGAACTGGAAGCCATATTAATCTTGGACTAAATCGGCCACCGTAGGAGTTAAAACGAAATCGGAATTGAGAGGAACAGAAACTAATATTCCCTGGATTGTCATATACCTTTTCACCGCTAGATGGGGAAAATATCACACAGTGTAGCTTTAATGCATCATCTTGAACAAAATCAGCACAATGGACAGCTCTCTGATCAATGAACGACAACGCTTTTTGTTCATGTAGCGCATAACACATAACAGTCAACTGCATTGAGGGCATGTTATCAGATCAAAAAGATTTGCATTACAATTTTTTTTTCATTAAAATTATTTAAAATCATACATTCAGATTTAAACAATAAACAAAAATGCACCATTCACGTCATTTGCACGTGTCATTCACATCATTTGAATTTTGAATTTTGAACTTTGAATAACCGCATATCAGTAGGAACAAGGATGCGCTTTTGACACGCAGAGGTGTTAGATGCGGGGCTGCACTGCAGAGAGAAATAAACGCAAGTCGCCCTCCACCTGCAGCCTTGATGGTGTTCACTTTTCATAATCAACATATAGATGGAAAAAATAACATGTAATATTTTAACATATGAAACTAAATGCGCTTATTTAATGGCTACAACTCATAGGCTATTAGGCACATTCAAGTTCATTCTCCAATTAATTTTAAAATGATTGAAAAAAATAAACATAGCCTACCCCTAGGGTTGGGCGATGTCCCCTAAATTGGCAGTTGACAATGTTTACAGTAAAACATTGCGATGGACGATGATATCGTCGTTTTTTTTTTTTTTTATAAAAATATATAATTTACTATATCTGTATTTTACTATCTCTTTACATGAATACTATTTTCTATTTCGTTATTAAGCTAACCCAAATAAGGAGGTTGCAGTGAGGGGAAACAAAGTAAAGAGTTGTGCACTTTTTATTTTAATATACCTCCTTACATAAATACTATTTTCTATTTTAAACTATAATTTCGTTATAATAATATAGATGATGATATCGCCCATCGGCACAACCCTACCTACCCCTTAAAAATAATTGTATTGCAGTTTTTCTAAGTACAAGAAACACTCTTTCATGTAGAGTGTTTGTGTTGAAAACAGGTGCCATTCATAAAAACCTTCAGTTTTCGAGTAGGCCTATTGTTTGAGCACCTGTGCACACGTTGAGCCAGAAGGAGCCATTGCTTAATCTGTCAGCATACGAGTATCCCGCGTTGCTTTTACCCAGTATACATGCGACGCGAGTATATGGTTTATTTTATTTTTTCGCGCGCTCCCCTGTGGCTCTTTGGCGCCCCAGGGGAGGCGCGCTCACCTATTGAAAACCGCTGTACTATAGTATTTTTCATGTGGGAGGGAAGGTCTATTTCATGCATTCTGACTTATTTTCACTCTTAAAGAGTTGATGCTCATCAAAAAATGTGTTGGACGTATGACTGTGTGTATTTCTGTGCCAAATACACTCCTTCAGGATTTGAACAAGTTTCGATTTTTTTGAGATATGAAGGATGCAATACTACTCTATAGGTACTCAAGATTAACATGAGATAATGATATGCTAAGCCCCGCTCCCTCGTGACCTGATTGGTTAAAAGGTTGTGACGTCAGAAACATCAGCGATTTCAAACCACGTTTTTGAGACTGTGTTTGGTTCACTGCAGTTTTAAAGAGAAAATACTCAGAAATGGTGTTGACTTATGAATTTGCACATGGTTTGTCTTATTAAAAACACCACATATAAACAACATTAAAAAACTTGATTTTAACCACAAGTGTTTTCTGGAAGACCTCACCCTGACCTCAAGAAATCACACAGAATCAAGCCAACTTGCAATTTTGTAGCACAAGGATGATCTGGATGTCTGTGGGTTTGTCAGACCTTCTCCCTATTCATCTGTAATTCGAAGTTGATTCATTTCACTGTGAGAATCTAGTGTCTAAAAACCCAATTGGTCATTTTACTGGTGAATCTGAGGTGGCTTCGTATGCAGTGCTGAGCACACAGAAAATAAGGTAAACAGTGTTTTCAAAGCGGGTAAAGTGTTGGGGTTTCTGAGGCAATGCGCTCTCACACAGGCCTGGCTGTTTGCGGAGGAACGCAGCGGGGAAAACCACTTTCTCTTACAGAGCACAGCCTGTTGATTTCACGAGGAAAAATGTTATCACAGAGAGTTCCAGAACTACCAGCAAACAAGCACGGCTGAGAACACATCCTCACAGTGAAAGCCTGCTTGTGAACGTTGACCTTATGGCCATACCTTTATCAAACCATCCGAATTCACAAGACCCGGGACATTTTCTATGGGTGAGCCCCTTCACCTCTAGGCCCAAATGAGTAATGAAAGCAGCGTTTTCCTTTGAACCGTCAAACCTTCCGTTTACAAGTGTTTTTCAAAAGTTTCTTGTCCACACTGAAATGTCATAAAATGCTAAAATCATCTTACTGTGCATGCGTAAATGAGCAATATCATACGAGTAGCAGTGCGATAGGGATATCATAACAGCTGGGATTCAGCTGTAAGTAATCATATCTGAGCTGATACACAGCCAGTGTTGTGCAAGTTATTTCCATACCAATTATAGGTTACTTACTGTTATTTAAAAGTAATTATTTACCTCAGGATTGTAATGCGTTACATTACTCCTGTATTACTTTTCAGTTACTTTCACCAAAATAACTACAGAAGTAGAACTTCACAATCTAAAATGACCAAATGTGCAACTACAGAGCATTTCACATCCAGTAGAGGCGATATGATGGAGCGTAATGACTGTGGGCTACTAACAATATAGCATATAACTGGCAAAGTCAAGGCTCAAGACAATGCAAGAAAGGACGACAAATGATCCAAGTATGGTAGAGGTAAAGTGAATATCCAACACGACCTCATGACAATGCATATAAATAGTACGAGTGTGCAATCTCGTTGAATGTATACGCCAAAATGAGTTTTGGCGTGCATATGATACGCACTTTATGGCGTGTATATGACACGCTTTTGGGTATGGTGAGGGTGGGGGTGTTCGGGGTTCGTATATATAATACACCATAAAGTGCGTATCATATGCACGCCAAAAATGGCGTACCATTTGGCGTACACATTCTACGAGATTGCACACTCATACTATTGATACGCATTTTCGTGAGATCGGGCTCGAATATCTGGCAATATCTGGGAATAGCTTGGGTCTGTTCATAGACACAACAGAACTGTATGTAAGCTCTAATGATGCTCATTTGTTATTTTCTTATTGTTGTCATTATTTTATTCTCTTTGAATTCAAGAGCTTCACAACACAAAACCGCCATGCACAAAGAGCAAGAGATGTTTTTTAAATTGCTAGTGCTATTTCACGACGATAGTTCTTTCGGTTTTAGACAAAGGTTTGCATTTGACTATTACGTTCTTCTTGTCCTTTTCTCTGACAAACTTGAAGTAAGGCATGAATGTACGGTCTTCTTCTGCCATCTTCACCCATTAAGCCCTGTTCATACTTTCGTCTGGCTCCGCAGTGCGAGCCTCCGCTGACCGCGCGCGCCTTGTCTGTTTGGGGAGGTGTTTATACTCGACGTGCACGCTGTTGTGCTATCATTTGAAACGTCAGAGACTTTAAGCCTTCTTTAGCTGCTTTTCCACTGACCAGTGCGAGCACAGAGGCTGAAATAATGCCTCGCGGCACTCCTGTAAAACACACCTTCACTGGATACAAAGGTACACCAGCGAGAGGGAGATGAATTATAATAAATCGCTATACAAATATATCAGAAGCTATCATTTTATCTTTATTTACAAATTTGGAAACCACACGCGGCTATTGACTGACCACGAACAGGTAATAACTTTTATTCGTTAATGTCTCAGTTTGTCTTGTCTAAAAGTGCATTGTAACGCAAGCGTTACTGAACAAGTACACATGTTAATATTATTGAAAATGGATTAGTAATGCCTTACACTACTGCGTTACAGCAAAAAGTAATACGTTACTGTAATGCATTACTTTTGTAACAACAACGGAGTGTCTTTAAAAAGCCTCTTTTGTGCAGAACTACTTCCTTCCGCCATGGGTTTACATCTCAAGTTGACAGTTTGACAGTCGAGTCCTAGCCTCCGTTACTAATTCAGAAACGCCACTTTACTACAACTAGTAACGAAGAAACGCGGAGTCGCTTCATTGAAGATGATTGTATTATGTAGAGGATTATTGTTATGAAAGAGAGATCGACTAAACGAGTGTATTACCTGCATCTGATATAGCATTCATTCTTCAGCTTGATGTCCATGATATTATATCCGTTAAAAATCAGTTTGAATGTCCGCTGAGGAAAGCGATATCTTTGTCCTTTTAAAAGATTGATCACGTCACGTCACGTGATATGCAGTTACGTTGGAAAGGTCACGCTTGCCGTAGGTGGAAGCACCGAGTCAGTGTTTACAAATGAGCGGAAGGAGGATTCAAAATCGTCCGACATAGTTGTTTTACCTTTTAACTCCCTTTTTTGTAAACGGCGTTTGACTGAGTATGTGCATGTTCAACACTGACTCGGTACTTCCACCTACGACAAGCGTGACCTTTTCAACGTAACTGCGTATCACGTCACGTACACACATCACAGAACGGAGCAAGGCCAACATTTGTGCTTATAAAACTTAAACTTTTGATTTTTTTATTTTTATGTTTCGTTAGATAAGACCCTTATTCATCGTCTGGTATCGTCTAAAGCCCTTCGAAGCTGCACTGAAACTGTCATTCGGACCTTGACCCGTTTGGGGTCCATTGCCTCATTTATAAGGAGAAATGTTTGCATCAAAAACCTTAATTTATTTTCGACTGAAGAAAGAAAGACATTGACATCTTGGATGACATGGGGGTGAGTAAATTATCAGCAAAAGTTTTTTTAAAAGTGAACTAATCCTTTAAGTTCTAAAATCTAATTTTCTAAAATAAACACTTGGTGGTTCTTCAATATCTTGACTCTAGCCTATTTCTACAGGTTTTTTTCTCAATACAGTTAATGTTAGTTTCATTTCTACAAATGGTACAAACTCTGCAAGATTATAGATAAAAAATTCCCATTCCCCTGCCATTCTGTGATCGGCAATCGGTGATCGGCCCCAAAAATGCTGATCGGAGCATCTCTACCAAATACGCCATATTTATATAAAATAATATTTATTGAATAATACTATTTAAATTAACAACAAAAGCCATAAAAGACAATAAGAAATAAACACAAGCAAACAATTCAGTCAAACAAATATCTTATTAAGCATACATATGTATACACTTTTTGTTTGTTACTGTAAGATAAATTATAACGAGAGGATTTGAGTGTGCAGATCTCAGCACTGGACAAAACCTCCAGCGTTTTTGGGGTGAAGGGACAATTTAACACGTCTGATTGGCCATTGCGTTCAAGAAATCATCAGATATCATCAGTTTGTGATTGGCTACATTGCTCAACTGCAAAAATAGGTTGTAAATAGAAACCGATTTATATTAGTTTCGACGCTCGCAGGAGCACAATCACCAAATATGTTTATCAGTTTATGGTGAGAGTATTCGTGAAAGTACATTTATATATGAGTTACATATTTGAGGTCTAATTAACTACATTCTCGCCCCCAAAAAATCTAGTGATACAACAACCGTGGTATTTTTAAAAGTTATGGTGGATTTGCTCGACCGTCATGACAGTCACCGCTAGCGGAGTGACGTAAACGGTGAAACGGCTTGAGTGCCGATATTGGGTGAATATCACACGGCTGGAAACGGGACTCAGCCAATCAGATTCGAGAACCAGAAAGAACTGATGTATAAAACACAATAAAAGCTCCCTGAGCTAGAGACAAAACATAATAACGTTATGCTGTTCTTCTGTTCTGACACAATCATTTCATTAGCATATGACCTTTATGTTGCACTCATGTTTTGATGCATTTGCTTTTACATTTTCAAACATATCCAGATGAATGTAGCCTGTATCATAGAGGACCATTTTCCTGATTGCCCTCTATAATCCTGCTTGACAATTATGGCAATAGGAGCAAACAGCAATGAAATCTGGAAATACAAGAAATGCACGACTCTGATTCACGTCACCGCCATGGCACTTTTACAATCCCACAAGCAGTTATTTATTTCACTTCCTGCTCTACCCATCAGGTCATCTGTTTGCTTAAACGGCTTGCTTGGTTCTTACGCTAATTTAACTATGAGAGCTGACGGCCGGGCTGAATGAAATCTGTTTGCCTGTGGAGGCTCTCAGTCTTTCCCTGAGTCACCGGCCATCAAAAGACGCCTTTATCCTCCGCACAGTCAGCGTTTACCTGCTGCAATGAGGTCAACACACACACACACACACATGTTGTGTTTCCATGTTTTATGGACATTCCATAGGCGTAATGCATTTTATACTGTACAAACCGTATTTTCTATCCCCCTACACTGCCCCTGCCCCTAAACCTACCCATCACACACACACACACACACACACACACACACACACACACACACACACACACACACACACACACACACACACACACACACACACACACACACACACACACACACACACACACACACACACTGCCCCTGCCCCTAAACCTACCCATCACAGGAGACATGCTGCATTTTTACATGTTCAAAAAACATCACTTAGTGTGATTTATAAGATGTTTTCCTCATGGGGACCAAAAAATGTCCCCACAAGGACAAGGATTTTGGATATTGCCATCTTTGTGGGGACATTTTGTCCCCATACCGTAGGGATTACCAGTCCACACACACACACACACACACACACACACACACACACACACACACACACACACACACACGTTTGTTTTTGTGAAATGTGGGGACATTCCATAGGCGTAATGCATTTTATACTGTACAAACCATATTTTCTATCCCCCTACACTGCCCCTGCCCCTAAACCTACCCATCAATCAATCAATCAACTTTATTTATATAGCGCTTTTACAATGACGATTGTTTCAAAGCAGCTTCACAGTGTTAAACAGGACAACATTGCAACAAAATTTGATTTGGCTAGTTTAATTTGGATAGTTTATAGAATTATATATGACCAAATTAATAAATTCTATTTGTATATTTAGTTGAGTAACTTGGATCATAATTTGAGTGTCCCCAACTGAGCAAGCCAAGCCAAAGCGACAGTGGCAAGGAACCAAAACTCCATCAGGGCATGATGGAGAAAAATAAACAGGAGAAACCAGACTCAGTCGGGTGCCAGTTCTCCTCTGGCCTATTATTAACAGTGTATAATTATTACTCTGGCAACCTTGCAGGTCTTAAATCATATTAGATAGGAATATTCGAAATTTTGGGTATGGCCTTGCGAGGCGGGCTCATTTAGGATGGCGCGTCGATTACACAAGAATATGAATACTTGAAAGATCGGAGTTATTGCGCGGAGGCGGGTTAATTGAGGATCACGTTCGGTGAGGCGAATTCAGAGGAGACACTAATGGACACGGTCTCAGCAGACACTCCAGGATGAGCTGGTCATGTCAGATGCAGGTCCACCATCCGATCCGGACACGGCCTGGATCCGCCGACTGCAGTAAACCTCGGGATAAACAGAGAGACTAACATTAGTGTGGATGCCACTCTTTTTATGATGTAACGAGTACATCAGGTGTTATGGGAAGTGTTCGGTTCCGGCTGACCTAGTTAATGCAGCCTAATAATCAGTCATTTGATTTGAATAAAGAAAGTTAAAAATGTTCTATGTGTATGCCATAGTAAAGAGATGTGTTTTTAGTCTAGATTTAAACTGACAGAGTGTGTCTGCTTCCCGAACAATGCTAGGAAGACTGTTCCAGAGTTTAGGTGCTAAATAGGAAAGGATCGACCGCCTGCAGTTGATTTAGATATTCTAGGTATTTTCAACTGGCCAGAGTTTAGAGACCGCAATTGGCGTGATGGAGTATATTGCGTTAAGAGCTCGCTTAAGTACTGGGGAGCTAAACCATTTATTGCTTTATAAGTAATAAGCAAGATTTTAAAATTTATGCGATGTTTAATAGGGAGCCAGTGCAGTGTTGACAGAACTGGACTAATATGATCGTACTTCCTGGTTCTAGTAAGAACTCGAGCTGCTGCGTTTTGGACCAGCTGGAGTTTATTTATTAGGCGAGCAGGGCAACCACCCAGTAGAGCATTACAATAATCTAGCCTTGAGCTCATGAGCATGTACTAGTTGTTCAGCATTTTGCATTGAAAGCATGTGACGTAATTTAGATATATTTTTAAGATGGTAGAATGCAGTTTTACAGATGCTAGAAACGTGGCTTTCAAATGAAAGATTGGTATCAAAGAGCACACCCAGGTTCCTCACTGACGACGAGGACTTGACAGAGCAGCCATCGAGGTTAGACAGTATTCTAGGGCACTCTTTGTGGAGCTTTTCTGTCCAATAATTAAAAATTCAGTTTTATCTGAATTAAGTTGCAGAAATTACTATTCATCCAATTTTTAATATCAGCTATGCATTCCGTTAATCTTGTGAATTGGTAAGTTTCGTCAGGGTGTGAAGAAATATAGAGCTGAGTATCATCAGCATAACAATGAAAACTAACGCCATGCTTCCTAATGATATCTCCCAGTGGTAGCATATACAGGGTGAAAAGCAACGGTCCTAACACTGAGCCTTGCGGTACTCCATACTGAACTTGTGATCGGTGTGACATCTCTTCATTTACTGCTACAAACTGATAACGGTCAGATAAGTAAGATTTAAACCATGCCAATGCAGTTCCACTAATGCCAACATAATTTTCGAGTCTATTCAAAAGAATATTGTGATCGATAGTATCGAATGCAGCGCTAAGATCGAGTAACACTAATAGAGAGATACAACCACGATCAGATGATAAGAGTAAATCATTTGTAACTCTAATTAGAGCAGTCTCAGTACTATGATACGGTCTAAATCCTGACTGGAAATCCTCACATATACAATTTCTTTCTAAAAGGAACATAATTGTGAAGACACTGCCTTTTCTAATATTTTTGATAGAAGCGGTAGATTCGAGATTGGTCTGTAATTGACTAATTCTTTAGGATCAAGTTGCGGTTTTTAATAAGTGGTTTAATTACAGCCAACTTAAAAGTTTTTGGAACATATCCTAATGTCAAGGATGAATTAATAATATTAAGCAGAGGATCTATGACCTCTGGAAGCATCTCTTTTAATAGCCTAGTCGGTATAGGGTCAAGCATACATGTTGTTGATTTTGATGATTTGACAAGTTTAGCCAATTCTTCTCCTCCTATAGCAGTGAATGAGTGTAATTTTTCCTCAGTGAGACTACAATGTTCTGTCTGAAGTGATACTGTAGTAGCGGCTGCATGGTTATAATTTTATTCCTAATGTTATCAATCTTACTAGTAAAGAAGTTCATAAAGTCATTACTGCTGTGTTGTTTACAAGCGTCAGAAGTTGAAGCTTTATCCTTTGTTAATTTAGCCACTGTATCGAATAAATACCTAGGGTTGTGTTTGTTTTCTTCTAAAGAGTTGAGAAATAAGCAGATCTAGCAGTTTTATGGCCTTTCTGTATGCAATCATGCTCTCTTTCCACAAATTGCGAAAAACCTCCAGTTTTGTTTTCTTCCAGCTGCGCTCCATTTTCTGGCTGCTGTTTTAAGGGCCAGTGTGCTCGTTGTACCGCGTTGGATTATTTGCTTTAATCTTCTTTAGCGCTGAGGAGCAACTATGTCTAAAGTGCTAGTAAAGAGAGAGTCAGTAGTTTCTGTTGCAACATCAAGTTCCTCTTGGCTATCTGTAATTCTGAGGAGATGGAACTGATGAGGAAGATTATGTATAAAGCAATCTTTAGTCATGCGGTTATAGTCCTGCCATATTTGAAGCGAGGGATGGCTTTGCAGCCTTAGCTATATTAAGTATACATGATATTAGGTAATGATCTGAGATGTCATCGCTCTGCTGCAGGATTTTAATGGTATCAACATTTAGTCCATGTGACAGTATTAGATCTAAAGTATGATTAAGGCGATGAGTGGGTCCAGATACGTGTTGTCTAACTCCAATAGAGTTTATAATGTCTTTAAATGCCAATCCCAATGCGTCTTTTCATTGTCAACATGGATATTAAAATCACCAACAATTAGTACTTTATCTGCAGCCAGTACTAACTCTGATAGAAAACCAGCAAATTCTTTGATAAAGTCTGTATTGTGCCCTGGTGGCCTGTATACAGTAGCCAACACAAATGTCAAAGCGGGATTTATCATTTACACTACACAATGTTACATAAAGCACCAAAACTTCAAAGGAATTATATTTGAAACTAGACTTCTGAGTAATACTGAAGTTATCATTATAAATTACAGCAACACCTCCCCTTTTCCTTTCAGACGCGGCTCGTGTTTATAACAATAATCTTGGGAGTGGACTCATTTAAAGTAATGTAGTCGTCAGGTTTTAGCCAGGTTTCTGTCAAACACAGCACATCTAGGTTATGATCTATAATCATATCATTAACAATAAGCGTTTTTGGCGAAAGGGATCGAATATTCAGCAACCGAGATTTATCAATTGTTCATCCGTATTATATCTGTTGTTTATTTGTTGGACATCAATTAAATTTTTACTGTTGAATGGTTTTGATGGTTTTTGTATTTACTGATTCGGGGAACAGACACAGTCTCTATGTGATAATATCTAGGTGAAAGCGTCTCTATGTGCTGGGATTTAGCTGACTCTGGTGACGTGAGACAGCTAGCAGACGGTTAGTTTAGCCAGTTTGTCTGCTTCCTGACCTGGGCCCCAGTGAGTCAAGGTTCACACACACACACACACACACACACACACACACACACACACACACACACACACACACACACACACACACTACCCATCACACACACACACACACACACTACCCATCACAGGAGACTGCAGTTTACGTTCTGTGAAAAACCTCATCCTGTGTGATTTATAAGCATTTTGAAAAGTGAGGACATGGGGAACGTCCTCATATTTCACCCTCTTTTGTAATACCTGTGTCATACATGTCATTATACACATTTGTGTCCTGATATTTCACAAAAACATGCCCACACACACACACACACACACACACACACACACATTAGAATTCTTCATAAAGAAGCTTCACTTAAACCCAACCTCATTGGGAATGTAGTGCACTGCTAACTGAAGTGCAGTATGTACTGAATATAGTCTATTATCTTAAAAAGTGAAACAGTATGCAATGACAAATATTTCAAACCAAGCAGTAGTTTTGTGTAAAGATGATTTTACTTCTGGCAGTCACATCAAATAAATGAGTCAAGAAAAATAAATGTTGCAATTGCTTTCGCCCGCTAAATTGAGTTTAATTGAAGAACTCAAAATGACTGCTAAAAGAAATGATGGTAACACTTTCTATGAAGCTCATGCTAATTATTAGTCCGTTGTATGATTCCATTAATGTATTAATGAAGATTTAGCCTGCATTGCTATAAGGTTATTTTATAGTTACAATGACTTTTTAGTTTTTCATATTTATTTCTGTTAAATAAGTGAATATATTGTTATTAAGGTAACACTTTACAATAAGGTTGTATTAGTTAATGCATTAGTTAACATGAACTAATGCTGAACTGCACTTATAAAGCATTTTTTTATCTTTGTTAATGTTAATTTCAACATTTACTAATGCATTAATAAAATCTTGTTAACATTAGTTAATGCACTGTGAACTAACATGAACAGCTGTATTTTATTAACTAACGTTAACAAAGATTAACTAATGCTGAACAGAGGTGTTGTTCATGGTTAGTTCATGTAAACTAATGCGTTAACTAATGTTAACTAATACAACCTTATTGTAAAGTGTTACCGTTATTAATAGTGTTGTGTTCTCATAAATACAGTTACTAACCTCTATAAATGCATCATTGATGGCTTTAAGTGAAAACATTAGATGCAATAAAGCAAATGTTAAGAAATCATGCTAATATACGCTATATGGACAGAAGTATTGGGACACCTGACCATTACACACTGTAAAATCTAATTAGTTAGACATATTTAAAAAAGCATGCAAACCGATTGCCTTAAAGGGTTTGTTCACCCAAAAATTAAACTTCTGTTATTAATAACTCACCCTCATGTCGTTCGACACCCGTAAGACCTTCATCTTCAGAACACAAATGAAGATATGAGTGTTGAGATCAGAAACGCCTCCTTTGACACCAATGACATTTCCTCATCGCTTCATGAAATGATTGCAAATCCACTGTAGAGAGACGGACTTTGTAACGATGTCTTTAGTGCCTGTTATGGGTCATGAGAGAGGAAATGACATCACTGTCAATGGAGGCTTTTCTGAACTCACCGGTGTCAGAATGAACCCAGAACAACCAAATCTCAAACCTTTCATTGTATATGTAGGTGAAGTTACTTATGTTGTATCAGCTGTGGTCTGGATGTTAATGAATTTGAGACACCCCATTGTCTGAGATGGTTCTCGGTGTCCCACACTCATTCCTATTCTACTAATTGATTACCATTTGCTCAGGAAGTGATCAACCCAAATGGTACATAAACAATATAACTTGACTTTCTTCCTCTCTATGATAATTACGCCATTTTGGGGATGAGCTCATTCTAAAATATACTTTGGAGTGAAATCGGGGAAATTTTTTACAGTCACACCATAGGACTAAATAAAAAATAATAATGTAAGACAGGTAAGACAAAAAAATGTTTAATCATTTCCTGCATTTTAAATGATGACAATACTAATTATATTCATTTTAATCTTGTATGACAATAAAATATTAAAATATGAATGCATAGCTCAATGCTTGATTTGGAGTGGTAAATGGCAATAGGTCTGATTGAATTAAGATTGAATCCATATAGTGTAGTTATCTTTATAGTTCTAATTGTTACTAATTGTTGGCGATTTTAATATCCATGTAGACAATGAAAAAGACACATTGGGAGTGGCATTTAAAGACATTCTTAACTCTATTGGAGTTAGGCAACACGTGTCAGCTCGCCGTAATCATACTTTAGACCTAATATTGTCACATGGAATAAATGTTGATACCGTTGAAATTCTGCAGCGACGACATCTCAGATCATTACCTAGTATCATGTATACTTAATTTAGCTAAAGCTACAAAGCCATCCACCCATTTAAAAAATGGCAGGACTATCACCGCTGCGACTAAAGATTGCTTTTTAAATAATCTTCCCAATCAGTTTCATCTCCTCAGCTTTCCAGATAGCTTAGAGGAACTCGATGTTGCAACAGAAACTATTGACTCTCTCTTTTCCAGTACTTTAGACACAGTCGCTCCCCTGCGGTTAAAGAAGATTAAAGCAAATAATCCAACGCCGTGGTACAACGAGCACACCCGGGCCCTTAAAACAGCAGCCAGAAAAATGGAGCGCAGCTGGAAGAAAACAAAACTAAAGGGTCTTTCGTAATTCGTGGAAAGAATGTATGATCGCATACAGAAAGGCCGTAAAAACGGCTAGATCTGCTTATTTCTCTACTCTCTTGGAAGAAAACAAACACAAACCTAGGTATTTATTCGATACAGTGGCTAAATTAACCAAGAATAAAGCTTCAACTTCTGATGTTTGTAAACAGCGCAGCAGTAATGACTTTATGAACTTCTTTTACCGAGTCAGTGTTGAACGTGCACATACTCAGTCAAACGGCGTTTACAAAAAAAGGGAGTTAAAAGGTAAAACAACGATGTCGGGAGATTTTGAATCCTCCTTCTGCACATTTGTAAACACTGCCTACGGCAAGCGTGACCTTTTCAACGTAAATGCGTATCACTTGACACACATCACAGAACGGAGTAAGGCCAACATTTGTGCTTATAAAACTTAAACTTTTTATTTTTATTTTTAAATGACCGATCATTTCGTTAGATAAGACCCTTATTCATCGTCTGGTATAGTCTAAAGCCCTTTGAAGCTGCACTGAAACTGAACACGGACAGTGAACCGTTTGGGGTCCATTGACTATTATAAGGAGAAATGTTTGCATCAAAAACCTTAAAGGGGTACTTCAGCGCTGGGAAGATGAATCTGTATATAAACTGGGTCATTAATGTAGTAGAAATGTGAAATTATTTTTGAATTTGGTGCCTTCTAGACTGAGAAAACACAGAAAAATTTAATTTTGTCTCATGGGGATGAAAGACAACAATTCCCAGAATGCACTTCGCTGCCCTACGCTAGGCAGGACATGGTTTACTTGCCCACCGCGTTCATTTTCAGAAAATCAGTTCAGTTAGAGACACTACAATTAAAAACTGAACGTGTCTGTTCGATATATTGTGAGTGAGCCGAACGATTGTCGTGGGCCGGCACGGCACAAACGCAGAAGGAGTCGGATTACATTCATCACGTGAGCTGAGGTAATCGCGGGATTCACGGCTGCGGCCGCTTTCACAGCGCCGTGTTCAGTCTAATGCAGTTTCAGTTCATGTCTTTGGAAGCTTAACTTTCATAGGAATTTATTTGAACAGTTGAAACCCTCACTTTGCTCTCCACCGCTCCGTTTACATGAATCTCTGCAGCTCCGGAGCCGAGTGCTGTGAGTGCGATGTTGAAAACATGTGGAAATAGCGCCTCCTGCTGGCTGTAGTCTTCAGCCTCTGGACAAAAACTCCTCCGATGACGCAAAATGACGATATTTGCGTCATCGGAGGAATTTTTCCAGAAATAAAATACATAATTCTCTCGTCTCAGGGGGATATGAGGCGGGAAAGTACGATAATTTGAATATACTCCCGGGTTTCTACTGATACAAAGCTTAATGCTAATCGCTGAAGTAACCCTTTAATTTATTTTCGACTGAAGAAAGAAAGACATGGACATCTTGGATGACATGGGGTGAGTAAATTATCAGCAACGTTTTTTTTAAAAAGTGAACTAATCCTTTAAGAGTGGTATGTTGGTTGTGAGGTCCTCGACACATATCTCTCTGGTATTGTCATTTTATCACATTTCTCTTTTAAGTGTGTTTAAAGGTCAGTCCGATGGCTTTGAGCATCCGTTCAGAACAAACACTGTCAGTGAATGGCGTGTCTAGGCCCGTTGTGTGTGTAGCTCTTTACTGCAGCTCTATTCAGGAGTAGAGCTGCGGCTCTGTTTGTCTTTCTGACTTGTTTGTTCCAGTCATGCATTGCCACCTGACTAAATTAGGAGACACAGGCTCTTTCAAATGTATGAACAAACCTTAGTAAGAATAAAAGAAACATATTATGCAAAGTTCACTTTTATAAGGCGTTTGAACAAAAATGTGTGTGTGAACAACCTATAATGGTAAAAATCCACCCAATACTTTTATAATCCCCATTAATCCTTATCAATCTGTATAAGCGCTAGAGTATTACAATGTTCTGCGCCAAAAACTTAATTTAAGAAAATTACTAATGTTCTGTTGTTGATATAGCAAAGAGTCTACATAGACTCCCGGCATTAGAGCCACTAAAAACGTTTTGTTTTCAAGGAAATGTGCTGAAGAATGTCAGTGAAATGTTATATATACTGTATTTGTGCAAATCATTTTACGCACGACTGCTTCACCAACAAGGATCTGAAGGTACCACCGTATGCCATACATCCGGATTTTGGCCAGACAGTACGGATGTTAAAGGAACACTCCACCGTTTTTAGAAATAGGGCTTATTCAACTTCTTTCCTACATTTAGATATGTGGGCAAATGCATTTTTGTCTCAGTGCATGCATTGTTTTAGTTTGGTAGGGTCACCGCTAGCTTAGCTTAGCATAATGAATGGAATCCTATGTTGCCAGCTAGCATGTCCTGAGTAAAAGTGATCCAAAAAACTAAAAAAAACCCACCTAATTACTTCTTGTGGCCTGCGTATTCACAACGAGTACAAATAGCGATGCAGATTAAGACTAGATGATTTCTTAGGCAGATATTAACTTGGGACTATTTTATGGGGAAGCACAGGCGAAGCACTGCTACTGCAGAGATATCACACAACACATGCACAACATATGCCGGTATGTTGACGGAAGTTGTGGGCTTTCATGTGTTGTGTGATATCTCTGCAGTGCTTCCCCATAATATAGTCCCAAGTTAATATCTGCCTAGGAAATTGCCTAGTCTTAATCTGATATATAAAATAAAAACGGTGAAGTGTTCCTTTAAGCCCCCTGTCCGGCGTCCAGCGCACCCTCAAGCCGGACACTAATTTGGCTTTTTTACGTTTTAATCAATGATATATCAGATATTTATTTGACACTGCTTTCAGCCAATCATTTGATTGACCAGTGGCCTGTTGCACAAAGCTGGTTTCAGTTGCTACCCAGGTAAGTTTGAGATTAGTTTGAGTTTTTTCGGGCTCAAGAAGGTGGATTGGTTTTTAGCAGTGTTAATCACCATGGTAACTTACACTACACAGCTAACCTGCTCTGGAGCCGGTTTTATTCTGGGTTAGAGATCGCAAACCCAAACTGGACCAATCAGCTGCAAGTAAAACTCACACCACCTGTATCTCTCAAATTAAAGTAGTTTATAGTGAAAAAACTTTAGAGACAAAATTGCTCATATTTTGGTGCAAATTATTTATTATATTTATAATATATGAATTATAATTACTTTTAATTCACATAATATATTCATATAATTATATTATATTGACAAGTAGCCAAATATTAATATAAATATAAAACATGCATTCATAATTCTTTTAAACAACGTGTATTTATTTAAACTCTTTGTGAACCTATAATTATTAGGCATATTTCTTTGCTTCACATCATGCATTGATATAGTCAGATATTCTTTCAGCTGCCTTCTTAAATTGACGCTGCAGCATAAGTGTTTATTCCTGCTTTAAACACATTTAATTTCATGATAATTTTCAGAAGAGAAGTGGATCAAACGGACTCTGTGATTGGCTGTTTGCACGTGTCACACTTTCAGGTGCACGCGCTTCAGTGTTAATCGCAAACTCTGGATTAAACCTGAGTTGACAGAGAAAGTTTATACCAAGCTTTGAGAAACAATTGAACTTGATCTAAACCAGGTTGGATTTATCTGGATTTGTCAACTCTAAACCTACTCTGAAACTCAGAGTTTGTTCAGCTAGCTTCATGCAACAGGCCTCAGAGCTCTTACGGCTTTAGACGCTATGCTAATGCATCCCAATAAAGATTATAAAGCGGGTTTTTTAGGTTGATTCAGCGCAACTCCAAAAAGGAGGACAAATGAGTGTCCGTCTTGAGGCTGCGCTGGACACCGGACTCATTGCTACATCAACAACAGAACATTAGTAATGTTTTTGGAGCAGACATTGTAATACTCTAGCATTGACACAGCAAGTAAACAGAAATGGCGTCTTACGGAGTTAATCACACATTTTAGGGGGGCTGGGTGGAAATGTAGGGGGGCTAAAGCGATGCCCCAGTACTATTCACAATTACAACTTATAATAACACTGCTTTTATCATAATTCTTATATATTCAAATTACCTAAATTATCAAATGACTATTTTTACTACAATAGAGTGTTTACAAATACTTATTATTCAGTAAGTAGCAAACAAATATTTAATTCATAATAAATGATTTGATTCAAATGCATAATTAAAGGAAACACCTGCACACATGGAGGAACCTCGCTGACAAATAAATGTCATGCAGAAAGTGACCTTTTCATTTGGGTGGATGTTGCATGTATCCCTAGTCGGAGCACAGTTTTTGGGTCACACCTGGCTTGTGCCACAAACATTATGTTTATGGTGTCTTAGCATCTGTGAGAAGTGAGGAACAAACTGTATCCTCCCTTGGATGTCAACTGTGGAAATCCCAGCGCACAGAACCCACTCTCTCAGTGTTTTTTGCCCATTCTCTCCTATATAAACACACTCAAACTCTCTGGGCTAATGGAAAAACAAGTGCAATGGGTGTGTGGTCATGCGTGCGGTGAGACGGGAGGTTACCTGGAACAGAGACAGGCGCTGGGTGTGAGAAGCGACCCGGGGTGGACAGCTGTGCGTGTGTGTTTGCACCAAAGGCTCAAGGTTTGGCTTGCTAGCAATAGCATGCCAGTCGATGTACAACATCTGGACCCAAAAAGCCACTGGCAGCCAATCAAAAGTAGCTGTGTTTTCTGATTAAGCAACAAATGCATTACATCATTTTATTATATCATATTAGATGTTTCACCAATTCATATTTTCATTATTATTAGTATTAAAAGTTTAAAAAGGGTGGGTTTCTTAATCAAGGATTTAAAAAAAAAAAAATTATAATATGCTGTGCACTACTACTTTAAAAACAGTATTAGAATTCTAGCCTGTGATTTAATGGCACAATATGTAAGATTTTTGGATCAAAATATACAAAAAACACTTTATATAACAGTTATATATTTTGTTGACTTGTGTCCTTACATAATCCCAAATGTTTCCAAGAATGTTTAAATCCAGAGAAATAAGCAAGTTCAACCAGGACACGGACCGTGTGTCGCCTATCAATGACATCATACCCGCGTTACCCTCGATTTCCGGTTTTATTTTGTAGAAACCAATGAAACCCCAAAGCCGCTTTAATATCTGATGTGTTTTATTAGACACTGTTTGGATCATTGATGGACAGAAACTAATCATTGTTCTCCAGCTCAACACAGTTAGTCTTATTGTTTAAATCTGCTGTTCATGTTTTATCGCCTGATATGATCTCGCTCACTGCAGTGTGAACAAGTGTCTCATTGCAGCGCCGAGCCGACGCACAGAGGAGCATTATAACATCACTTTAACACACTCACATGTGTCTGATATGATAAACAGCGCTGCGTTACCACACACACACACATGAGCAGAAGAAGTGGAAGCGCTCGACTGTGGCAGAATAAAAGCTCTGTCAAATCATGGCATCATCAAGATACGCCTTTGTTTTGAACAAGCGACCTATAGCGGCGAAAAAATACATATTGTGGCTTTAATTTAGTCACTTTGCGAATTCAGTTCAGTTCGGATTTGAATCTGCCACCTGCTGTCTGTTATAATTAGGGTACAATTTAATTATTTGTTAAAGTTAGTTTATATGAAAACATGAATAGCCTTTGGTTCACTGAATCACTGGACGCAACTGCCTACTTATGACTTTTACTGTTAAAAACCTTTGGCTTAAGTACGTATAGGTTTGTTTGAGTGGCCTCTCCAGCACTTCACTGATCCTAGACTCAGGCTTAAGGCTGGACTGAGACCACTGCTATGGTTTGGGTGTGGTGTGGTTAGGCTTGGCAGTTTTTGGTCCAGTGATCCACACCCACTATCTGTGGAGAGATGAGTGGGAGAGACAGAAACAAAAGGAAAGAATACATACACAAACAGACATATTATGAAATCCTGTAAAATTGGAACATAAAAGATCACATTGAGAAATTGAACATTAAGGCACAGATTTACTAACAGCTTGCACCAGCACAAACCCTCTTTTGATGTTAATAACTAGTCAGGATTTACTAAAGACACGCAGTGATAAATTAGCGCTGAAAAGGTGTGGTCAGGGTTATTTCTGGGGCTGACCGTATTGCATATGCATATGTAGGAGTTTCTCTTTCAGACGCAGTATTTATGTGAGGAGAGTCTTTAAATGAATCATGCGAGGTGATTTACTGAGGTTTGCACTCATCAATTTACTGGTGTTTGCGCCATTATTTACCACCCAAAATAAGTCTTAAACCAGACGCTAACTGGTAGATTGTGTTTGTCATTATGGAAATTATTCGGCTGTGTCTGTGTTCATTAATGTGCGTGTCGTCAGTAGATCACAAGCTGAATTTTCCATCTCCGCTTTTATAGGTTTGTGCTCTCACACTAATTTGCCATGTTTAGTAAATCTGGCCCTATATGCATAGACATGCTGCTCTAGATGATTTGGTCAAAAAAGTGAACTGGTTTACCTGGCTTCACCCTGTGGGAAGCATCTGGTGCAAGTAGTGAAAATACTAGCTTCTGCGATCAAAGCAGAATGTGTTTTTTTTTTTCAAGTGTGTTCACACTTGGCATGTTTGGTTGGGTTTAAAACTAACTCTGGTGCGATTGCTCTGTTAGTGCGGTTGAACGTGTGAACGCTGGTGTGCACCAAACAATCGCGTGTTCACACTTGCAATTCGATTCACTTGGTTTTTTTTGGTCTGGACCAAAAAACTAAAAAGGTGTGGACAGGGTTTCATTTAGTTCTGGTCCACTTAGTGTTCACATCGACATTTTGACACCGAACCTAAAGTCATAGGGATATGTTCACAACCTGATTGGTCGGTATAATGTATAATTTCATGCCCAATCAATGCTGTGTTCTGGTCTAAATGCAGTAGTTTTATATGCGTAGCTACATATAATGGTATTTTGAGCAGCTGAGAACTCATAAAGAGCTTATAAAATGTGTAAAGGAGTCAAAACAGCGTCAGGAATCCCTCCGTCACACACACAGATGAAGATCTGCTGCGAGGAGACGTGGCTCTGACGCCTGTACCGAACTCTGATGGGCAACATCACGACTATAGCGAGAAAAAAGAGCATTCTGTCCGATTTAGGGTCGTATGACATCACATCCTGTTTTTGGCCCTTGTTGCGTTCATATTTAATTCGCACCGGAGTTCATGTGATGCCAGGCGCAACGCAGGTGTTTTTTGCTTGTTTCAGCCCGGCGCAGTTCTCATTTTCACGTCCAGTGTCACGTTGTTTAAATAGCAAATGCACTGGCGCATCTGTTCACCCATTGGCGTCTGGTCTGAACACCAGGTGTGTGTGTGTGTGTGTGTGAACACCAGGTGTGAGTGTGTGTGAACACCAGGTGTGTGTGTGTGTGTGTGTGAACACCAGGTGTGAGTGTGTGTGAACACCAGGTGGGCATGTTTTTGTGAAATATCAGGACACAAATGTGTATAATGACATGGGTATGACATAGGTATTACAAAAAGAGGGTGAAATATGAGGACGTTCCCCATGTCCTCACTTTTCAAAATGCTTATAAATCACACAGGATGAGGTTTTTTTCACAGAAAGTAAACTGCGCAGTCTCCTGTGATGGGTAGGTTTAGGGGCAGGGGCAGTGTGTGTGTGTGTGTGTGTGTGTGTGTGTGATGGGTAGGTTTAGGGGCAGGGGCAGTGTAGGGGGATAGAAAATACGGTTTGTACAGTATAAAATGCATTACGCCTATGGAATGTCCCCACATTTCACAAAAACAAACATGTGTGTGCGTGTGTGTGTGTGTGTGTGTGTGTGTGTGTGTGTGAACACCAGGTGTGTGTGTGTCTGAACACCAGGTGTGTGTGTGTGTACCTCCAGTCTATGCACATATAATGAGCACATTTATCCCAGAACACAGCATTTTTTGGGATGTTCGGTTAGTTCCGTTGCAATATGTATAATTTTCCTTTTTTAGTCTGGACCAAAAGAATCAAGAGAACCGAACACCCTAAACTAGTTCTACATCATTTTATAATATGCTGTGGCCATTTATATATAAATACAGATGATACACAAAGTGGTGTTGTGCTCTGGAGGCTGACAGGCCACATGCATTCATTTTGTTAAGTTGGTGGTGCTCTAATATTGCATTTAAATGACAAAACTCAGTTAGGCAAAGGGCAGCTGTATCCCAAAAAAGCTTCCGTGCTCACCTTTGAAGGTAATCCTGCGGGAGAGACGTGGGATGGGTTTAGGGATGGGATTAAAGCCAATGCCCACCCACCGTGGGGTGCCAGCGCCCTCTAGTGTAGAGTTACTCCCTCTCTGCTCCCTCCTTTTACACACGTTACACCTCATCCGCAGGTTGGCCTGGATATTAACAACAAAATGGACAAATAAAAGAACAGGAGTCCACATTAAATGAAAGGAATAATAGAGATTTTTTTTTTTTTGCATTTACCAATGCTATGTTCTCTAAAACACTGCTCTGTGTGGATAAAGTATAAATGTGTCAGACACCTTCCCTAGTTACTCACCACTTTGGATGACTTGGACGTTTGGAAAGATGGAAGGCAGATTAACTCTTTTATAGCAATGTTTGGAGTTTTAGACCTTTATGGTGAAAAGCAGATGCCAAACATCAGTTAAATATGAATAAAGATCATTGCAAATATAAAAAAGTACATTGTACATGTGAATTATAATAAATATACATTACATGCTCATAAATTACTTACAGACAAGGTTGAAAGTGCTATAGTATGCAGTACAATAAGATTGCATAATACTTTCATGTTTTTTTTTTAAATCTAATGATAAAGTATGTTTATGAGCTGTTTAATTCATAAAAAATTAAAACACTAACTAAGACAAAATTAATTATATAAAACTAAATCCATAAAATGATCCAATGATGGAACCCCTAAAAGGTTCTTTATATGAAGCGCCTGAAGGAACCTTTAAGCTTCTATTTAGAACCTTTTTTTCTAAGAGTGATAGTCCCAGAACATTCTAGCAACCGCATAGCAACACCCTAGCAACCACCCAGAGTACCCTAGCAACCACCCGACTAACATAGCAACCACATAGCAACACCCTAGCAACCTACTAAACTAAAACTATTTCAAACTTTCTGGCTTTAAGCCAACTTAAAGTTTGTCTACAAACTTCTTTATCTAGTTTCTTGATACAATGGGAAGCAATTATTGATATAATTATGGTGAGGTCAGGCCTACTTGTTTTGATGCAGCCACTGAGGCTTGTGGTGCGGGTTGGGAATCCATGTGACCACTGGACACTGTGGCAACTCAGAGCAGCCCATGAGAGGACTGATGTGAACTGTATTTAACTGCAATAACAAGTCATGATTTAATACTCATTATCAGGGCTTGAGATTAACTTTTTGCTCACCAGTCACTGTGGCTAGTGGTTTTCCAAAGTAATTAGACACTCAGCATTTTCACTGGCCACAAATACCATGGGGGAAAACTGGTATATAGATGTTTTTAATATTATCTCATAATTAGGCAGCAGTTTTATTAGGCAGCTGTCACTTTAAGAGCTGACCCACTGATCCAATATACTGTTACACGCAGGGCTTGACATTAACACCCGCCCGCCCAACAAATGCGGGTAGATTTCAGCAGTGGCGGGTAAGGCAGCCGCTCCACTAGCCACTTTAACGGGTTGAATATAATTTCAGCCTACAGCCAAATGAAATGCCAAGACCGTCGTATCACAAAATTACAATTCAATTACAATTCTTTATCGATTAACTTTCAGTTAGTGAAGGTGGGATAGACAGAATTGCGCAGAATGACACACAACAGAAGCTCTCTCTCTCTCTCTCTCTCTCTCTCTCTCTCTCCATCAGTTCTTCTTGCGCCTGAAAAGTCAAACACACGCGCACACATATGTGACAATGTCCATCGTGTGGAATATCTCGCATGAACACAGTCGATTATGGCTTAAGTGTATATAAACAGGTGGGTAATAACTGGATATGTGTCAGAATATTACGCCCATGCATTCAGCAGCCCAGTTGAAAATCTGTCAGTCATTAATGCTAATTAAACAACTACAGATGTTAAACAAATGTATACATTTTATTTAATAAACCTTCTGTCTGAATAATAAAATAAAAAAAAACAATTTACTATTGTTTTTTAAATTTACTAATTTGTTCTTTTATATAGCCTAACATATAATAACTCATCTCATATTAAATTTCTCATATTAGCCTGTGTTCATCTTGCCCACCCGCTCATCCCAGCTGATATACAGTGTAGTGTTGATTTGGGAGGTCACTCTGCATTTGAAAGTTTGAAAATCAAGTAAAATGACTCAAAACCAAGCAATTTAAGCATGCCAAAGTCAACTTTAATCATATAATGTAATTTCCAAACAGCAAAACTGTGGCCAGTGAAAATGCTGAGTGGCTAGTAACTTTGTAAAACCACTAGCCACAGCGGCTGCTGAGCAAAACAGTTCATGTCAAGCCCTGCCTACACGTGTTTTCTTTCTCAACTGTTTATGTTCACTTTTAACAGAACTGACTGTGTTTACGTGAATAAGCCAAGACCGGCATATTGATATTATTTCATGTGTATTTGACGGTTTAATCTCAACAAGCAGCGAAAAAAACTCAATTAGTGCTGAGAGGCGCTTTATGTGCACGCACTTTTGAGCACAAAATCTGCGGCAATGAGTAAAATTATGAGCAATACACCGAAATTCAAGCCCTGTAACAGCAACAATATTCTTCCAGAGCACATGAAGCGAGTGTGTGAGGGGAGGAGGGTGTGTGTGTCACTCGCTGTCGGAGAGATGAGAGAGAGAGAGAGAGAGAGAGAGAGAGAGAGAGAGAAGAGACGCTGGTGTCGTGCGTCTATTCTGAGGAAAATAGTATTGGAAGTATTGGAAATTTATATTGGAAGGGTTTCAGATATTTCAGTATCGATATATAGCGATTTTTGACAACACTACATTGCATTTAGTTATTATTTCAGGTGCCTTTTTAAAAGACTACAGTTGACAAATGTAACTATTTATATATAGAATTCAATCTGCAAAAATGGCTAGTAGGCTAGTAGTACACACACACATTTGGCGAATGTTAATGTCCAGATCATTATACAGAATAAAGGTCATTTCACACCAGCAGATGCTGAGCAATCACCAGATTACAGTACATCACTTCTCAGATATTCCACGGCCTGACAAGCGCCAAAAACACACATATTTGAAAATGTACTATATTTTGGAAGTCAAGTGTACCTCCACATACCTTTATTTTGTCTTGAGTATCAGTGGGCATGCTGGAAATAGACAACATGGATTCTGGGAAGAAAATATCTGCCCTGCCAGAAAATAACCAGAGATGGAACAATAATATTTTTGATGACTTTACTGATTTCCTAATGCCATGCCGGATAAGACTCACCTCTCAGTCTTCCCAGTGTCTTTAGTCTGTCTGGTGAGATCATTCAAAGAAGCCTCTGTGTCAGCGCTGTACACTGGCCTTTCTTTAATCGCTCTCCTCCGTCCCGTCCATTCAGAGGCGTTGACAATACTCAGAGACGGAAAGATCTCTGTTGGTATTGCAAGAAAGCAGAATAACATTATGGTATACTTACCATAGGTGACACAAGGACATGATGCAGAAATCAAAGGCATTCAGTGAGTTCCAGTGAGAAAGTCGACGTGCAGAAGTTATCAGAAATGCAAGGCAAACGCACGGTGTTTGAGAGAGCTTCTCTTCACACGTGCTGGAGTGAGGTGTGTGGTTGCTCTGATTCCTCTGTGCTCAGTGTCCCAACAGCACGGGTGCGAACACAGCGCCCTAAAACAGTGAGCTCCATCCAGATCACTGAAAGATGAATAGATGAGCTTTCAAACAAGTGCATCAGATTTGTGAGTGAAAAGACATGCTTTTAGCCTATGAAAATGATATTTTATATTTCTAGAGTTTTAGTCTATACATATTAAATGTTATACAGGCATAACATTATGACCTAATATTGTGTTGGTCCCCCTTTTGTTGCCAAAACAACCCTGACCCATCGAGGCATGGACTCCACTAGACCCCTGAAGGTGTGCAGTGGTATCTGGCACCAAGATGTTAGCAGCAGATCCGTTAAATCCTGTAAGTTGCGAGGTGGGGCCTCCAAGGATCAGACCACACGGGCCAGCCTTCACTCCCCACGTGAATCAATGAGCCTGGGCCGCCCATGACCCTGTGGCCGGTTCTCCACTGTTCCTTCCTTGGAGCACTTTTGATAGATCCTGACCACTGCAGACCGGGAACACCCCACAAGAGCTGCAGTTTTGGAGATGCTCTGACCCAGTCGTCTAGCCATCACAATCTGGCCCTTGTCAAACTCGCTCAAATCCTTACGCTTGCCCATTTTTCCTGCTTCTAACACATCAACTTTGAGGACAAAATGTTCACTTGCTGCCTAATATATCCCACCCACTAACAGGAGCCATGATGAAGAGATCATCAGTGTTATTCACTTCACCTGTCAGTGGTTATAATGTTATGCCTGATCGGTGTATATGTATATATATAATATTTCTAAATTAGTTTTCAAAGAAGTACATTGAACCTGATCAGATTTGAGTGTGAGAATAACTTACGTATTTTTAAGTTGGCTGTAGGCTATATTAAATATTTCTTGCCAACAATGAATCCACAGGCTTTTATAAATTCAGTCACTGAATAAAAATGACAATGTGACGCCAACCAAACAAAACGACAATCCCTCAGCTCTCTAATATTGTGGTATTCATTTGTTTACCATTTAAAATGATTCGTGAAACTTAAAGCTGAATTGGATTCGTTCTAAAACTCATTTGTTCATATTCAATGCAGGTTTAATCGCACTAACGTTACACACAAACAAGAAATACTCTTTTAAACACTTACCTCATTTGTTAAAAGCACATATCCCACAGTACATACTCGCAGTCGGGTCTTTGCTTGTGTAAAGTTTGGTTGCTTAGCAGCAGCAGTAGTTCACGGGTTACTTTCACTTTCCGCGCGCCAATGCAAATCGTATACTATTTAAATAATTTAATTGTTTTTAATTATTTCAATCTACTATGGTATTTGCCATTGAAAATCAAACAAAACTATAAAACAAAGCTGTAAGACAAAATAAAGTAGATTCGTTCCTAAAGGTTAACCGAGTATTACAATTGTTACTATAGTAAAAACATGGTATTTTTCTCATAAAATGATATAAGTCATATAAAACTGTAATAACAAAAATGATAATTAAAGTATCATTGTTATAACTACATACATATTACGCTATCATAAATTATTTTAAAAAACATAAATTATAATATTATTATTAATCATAATATTATAAATTATTTTAGATTTTTTAAAATAGGTTTAATTACCGTTTTTGTTTGTTTTTTGTAATGAATGTTTTTTATTTTATTTTATACAGCTTTACAGATTTCAACATTTACCAATAGAAAGGTGGTACATAAAGACAATTTTAGAGAAAAAAAATGCAATAAATAAATAAATTAAAAATAAAAATAAAACGTTTCTCTCGCGCAGATCCGTTGGAAGTGTCGAGTGACGTAGGGCGCGCGTGATCATGTGGCGGGTCAGCTGACGCCAGCAGAACCAGGAAGCGACTTGGAAATAATTATTATATGTTAATATTTACTCCCCGCATGCTGGCGATCATTGCTTCATATCTGTAATATAAGTATTGCTGTAGTGGCGTGACGATCAGTCAGAGCTATGTTCGCGACAGACGACGAGGACGGAGATTTTCTGTCTCCCACCGGAGGGTGAGTGAGTTCCTGACGGTCAAACACACAACCATGCAGGAAAACACTGTTCACCTTATTTATCTAAATTAAGTTTAGTTAGATGTATAGCACGGAGACAACTCGAATGCACTTATAGTGCAAAATAAATCGAAAGTGAAGTGTCACTCATTGGCTACTACTATTATAACTTTGTGGCGGCAAAAGTACATTAACAGTCAAGTGAACAGTTTGTTGTGTTAAAAACAACGAGTTGTTTTCAATATTCATCCCTTGATTGTTACATTTGCTCTGGCAGGACCTCTTGATCATATGATATCTGATCTTTCAACACTCGTGCTGAAGGTGACTCTTGGTTGGGGTGTTTCCTTCTCCAGTTTCATTCAAATCATCTCAGCCTACTAAGTTACACACAGAGAAAATGGTGTCAAAACTGTACCTTTAGGGGAACAACAGCTTGTCACTGAGGCAGTACCCTAAAAACATTCCTTTGTACCTTTTTTAACTACTAAGTACAGTCCTAGAGTACCTTAAGGTACTACTTTAGTGGTAAAAGGGGTACAAAGATGTCCTTTACTTCCCCAGTGACAAGCTGTTTTACCCCTAAAGGTATATTTTCTCTGTGTGTATGAAGTAATCTAAACTAACAACTCCTAAATCTCACAGCCCACCTTAAAGGACCACTAGTGGCCCCGAAAACACTATAAAGCATTAAAGGGGTCATAACACACACAGTTTGTGCCAGTCTCGTGTTAATCTGGAGTATCTATAGAGTAGTGTTGATCCTTCATATCTCCCAAGAGTCTTTAGTTTATCAGATTTATAAAAGACAGATACGCTGTACCGATTCTTTATGAAAACAGTCGAGTCTGTGGAGGCTTGCAGTGGGCGGAGCTAAAGAGACACACACACACACACACACACACACACACACACACACACACATTAGTCTGGGGACGTCGGACAGCGTAGCATGGCATGGGAAATTGGGAATGTAATGACATGCCATTAATCGATCTATGTTCTATAACATGTCAAACGTGAACATGAGCGGAATATTCTAAAAGCAACTCATGTAAACACCATAATCAGAATATTGTCTTATTCAGAATAAGGTCAATAATTGGATCACTGCTGTCCATGTAAACGTAGTCATTGTTGATTTTTGTGGTCTATAATCAAAATGGCAGCGCCACTGCCTCCCGTAATCCGAACGAAGCTAGATGATGGACACGCTCCTGATCTCAGTGTGTGTGTGTGTGTGCGTGTGTGCGCTCATCCGGGAGAAGTGCACATACAAGGAATCCCGCCCTTTATGATGTCATACATGGCCATACTCGAAAAACCTTTCTGAATCCTGAAGGAGTGTATTTGGCACAGAAATACTCCATGCACCCAACTGTCACATGTCTGTCCTGTCTTGTGGAGCACATGTCGGGCCTATACCATGAAGCCGGTTTAGCTAGCTAGCCAGATATGTTTAAGCTTAGTTTGTACCAATCCTGGGTTTTAAGTACCATTAAAGTGGTTTGGCTTTTAGCAGTGTTCTTCTCCATAGTAACTTACGCTCCGCAGCTAACCTGCTCCGGAGCAGGTTATGTTCGGGATAAGAGATCTCAAACTGAATTTGAACCAATCAGCTGTGAGCAAAGTGACTCATCTCTGATTCAATAAAGCCACTCCCCCTGGTTCTCCTGCTCCAAATTAAAGGTCACTAAATGATATATATATATATATATATATATATATATATATATATATATATATATATATATATATATATATATATATATATATATATTGCCTAATGATGATTACTTAATATAGTAATTGTACAATTATAAATTACATAGTAAAATATGTTCAAATAGAAATAAGTTATTTTACAATTTAATAATATTTCACAATATTAAAGTTTTATATATAGATATAACAAATGCAGACTTGGTGAGCACAAGAGACTGCTTAAATATATATATATATATATATATATATATATATATATATATATATATATATATATATATATATATATATATATATATATATATATATATATATACTTCTTTCACAACTATTTTCTTTATTTATCCTCTTACATGGAAAATTATTTTCTTCTTTGTAAATGCTTTTAAATTCTTTATATACACTTCAATGTCTTTATCTTCAGCAAAAGAGTTTTTAATCACGTTAGCTCTCTCTCTCGAGAAATGAGTCACACTTTGCGTTGAAAGGCATGTGATTGGCTGCTCACTGCTGATGTCACACTTTCTCATGCACGCGCTCCACAAACTCAGGATCAAAGCCTGAGTTGACAGAGAAAGTTGATGATCAGCATCATGGGACCAACAAAGCCTGAATTGATTGGTTTGGTTTTGTCAACTCAAAACTAATCCTATAACCCTGAGTTTGTTGATCTACCATCATGGTACAGGCCCACGGTGTTTTGTTAGTTTAGGCCATTTGCTAGTGTCATTGTCTGATCCTTCCCCCTTGTTATCTGATTACACTTTGATTTCATCCACCTGTTCCCCCTTGATTAGTTCCCTTTATAAGTTCCTGTGTGTTTGCAGTCCTTGTCGTGATCGTTGTATTGTCTACGTCTCCCAGTTCCCTGTGATCTCTGTTGGTTTGTTTGAGTTTATGTATTTTCTAGTTTATGTCCCCCCTCGTGGGTTTTGTTTTGTGTTTATGTTTTATTTTAGTAATAAATCTTCATAATCCTGCACTTGAGTCTTCGCACCAGTTTTCCTTTGTGTTATACGTGACAGAACGATCCGACCAAAGAGAGGACTCCGCAAGATGAAGACATTCCTATTCCCATCTCCTGGCCCTTCCACTGCTCTGACTGATTTACGACGGAGCGAACTCCTCTCCCTTCGGCAGGAGGGAGACAGCCTGAAGGAGTTTGCTTACCGGTTCGCCTTCACAGCGGAGGGGCTTAACATCAGCCACCCTGAACTCAAGGACACTTTTAACAACTGCCTTAATCAGCCGGTCAGTGCGTGGGAGTTGGGAATGCTGGGGACATTATCATTTTGGCAGTTTGTGAGATTTACTTACAATCGGGATGGGGAAGGAACGCCGTGGAAGGGTGGTCTTCCACCTCTTGATCCTCGCCCATTCTTTCTCACAGACTGCCAAGTCCCCAGTCCTCTGATGACCCCTTCGGGGAGAGGGAGGAGGAAAGACGGGGTCACCGTTCCGGTGGTCCCCGTTCCGGTGGACTCTGTGCCAATGGACTCTGTTCCGGTGGTCAAGGTTCCGGTGGTCTCTAAGCGGAGGAGGAGAAGGAAGGCGCCATCCAGGACTGCTCCGGTGGTCGCTGTTCCAATGGATTATGTTCCGGTGGACTCCGTTCCAGTGGACTCCGTTGATTCCGTTCCAGTGATCCCAGTTCCAGTGGATCGGAACTGGGACCACCGGCAAACGATCCACCGAACTGGGACCAAAGTTTTCCTTTGTGTTATACGTGACACCAACTCGCTTTTTGAAACTTTTGTAAAATTTTATTTATTATTTAATTCCAATTTTTTAAATACATTTTATCATGGGCGTCGGAACCATTGTGTGGTCTTACGACCAGTGATATTGGACCCACTCACTTTTATCGTCTCTAATTCAGCGCATGTCTGTTTACCTACCCCTAATATTGTGTTGGTCCCCTTTTGTTGCCAAAACAACCCTGACCCATCGAGGCATGGACTCCACTAGACCCTGAAGGTGTGCGGTGGTATCTGGCACCAAGATGTTAGCAGCAGATCCGTTAAATCCTGTAAGTTGCGGTGGGGCCTCCAAGGATCAGACCACACGGGCCAGCCTTCACTCCCCACGTGTATCAATGAGCCTGGGCCGCCCATGAGCCTGTGGCCGGTTCTCCACTGTTCCTTCCTTGGAGCACTTTTGATAGATCCTGACCACTGCAGACCGGGAACACCCCACAAGAGCTGCAGTTTTGGAGATGCTCTGACCCAGTCGTCTAGCCATCACAATCTGGCCCTTGTCAAACTCGCTCAAATCCTTACGCTTGCCCATTTTCCCTGCTTCTAACACATCAACTTTGAGGACAAAATGTTCACTTGCTGCCTAATATATCCCACCCACTAACAGGAGCCATGATGAAGAGATCATCAGAGTTATTCACTTCACCTGTCAGTGGTTATAATGTTATGCCTGTTCCCTGTGATCTCTGTTGGTTTGTTTGAGTTTATGTATTTTCTAGTTTATGTCCCCCTCGTGGGTTTTGTTTTGTGTTTATGTTTTATTTTAGTAATAAATCTTCATAATCCTGCACTTGAGTCTTCGCACCAGTTTTCCTTTGTGTTATACGTGACAGAACGATCCGACCAAAGAGAGGACTCCGCAAGATGAAGACATTCCTATTCCCATCTCCTGGCCCTTCCACTGCTCTGACTGATTTACGACGGAGCGAACTCCTCTCCCTTCGGCAGGAGGGAGACAGCCTGAAGGAGTTTGCTTACCGGTTCGCCTTCACAGCGGAGGGGCTTAACATCAGCCACCCTGAACTCAAGGACACTTTTAACAACTGCCTTAATCAGCCGGTCAGTGCGTGGGAGTTGGGAATGCTGGGGACATTATCATTTTGGCAGTTTGTGAGATTTACTTACAATCGGGATGGGGAAGGAACGCCGTGGAAGGGTGGTCTTCCACCTCTTGATCCTCGCCCATTCTTTCTCACAGACTGCCAAGTCCCCAGTCCTCTGATGACCCCTTCGGGGAGAGGGAGGAGGAAAGACGGGGTCACCGTTCCGGTGGTCCCCGTTCCGGTGGACTCTGTGCCAATGGACTCTGTTCCGGTGGTCAAGGTTCCGGTGGTCTCTAAGCGGAGGAGGAGAAGGAAGGCGCCATCCAGGACTGCTCCGGTGGTCGCTGTTCCAATGGATTATGTTCCGGTGGACTCCGTTCCAGTGGACTCCGTTGATTCCGTTCCAGTGATCCCAGTTCCAGTGGATCGGAACTGGGACCACCGGCAAACGATCCACCGAACTGGGACCAAAGTTTTCCTTTGTGTTATACGTGACACCAACTCGCTTTTTGAAACTTTTGTAAAATTTTATTTATTATTTAATTCCAATTTTTTAAATACATTTTATCATGGGCGTCGGAACCATTGTGTGGTCTTACGACCAGTGATATTGGACCCACTCACTTTTATCGTCTCTAATTCAGCGCATGTCTGTTTACCTACCCCTAACCTATAAACACTTATTATTAAACACATGTTAGACGCTTTATTTCCACTTTTCTAATATTTTCTTAATTTTTATGCAAAATTAATGCCTTTCCGATCTAATATGTGATGGGAAAAGAGAGTAGAGCGAGTTTGGCAAAAGGCGTTTTCGAACCTCTGTTCGATTTGCGTCCAAACTTGAAGCCATGCATCTTACCCCTACAGTGCACTATTACCACAGTAAATAACTAAGGGATTTCTGTCAATTTACCTGCCACAATCAATCGTTTAATAAATGGCGGTATATTAATATGTAATGTAAATGGCATCCAATAAAAAAAAATTCTGAGAGAGGACCAACCCACATTTTATTTGCTTCCGACGCCCATGCATTTTATACATTTCCCTCAGCACCCGCTTGTGACCCCTTTCAGTTTAAAGCTTTTAAGTGTCTTAATACTATAATTGACAGCATATACAATCAAAAAATCTACTTTTTTTTAAATTACTTTTTTTAAATTAATTTTCATAAAAAACAGCACTTTGTGTTTTCTTTTCTTAAACCTAGGGCTGGGCGATATCTAAAAAAAAATTATATCTCGATATTGTCAACATTTTTACGATATTCTATATATAAATATATATCTCGATATGTTTGCAATTGCTTTTAAATAAAAACTATTTTTCTTTTCCCCCCATTAAAAACAACAAAAACTATTTAGATAGAACCAAATTAAATACAAAATGTTTACTTTTACTGAACAGGTTGGGATGACCAAAAACTTAAATCATGATAGGAGTAATTTAATAATTTTTAAAATGTACTTTTATAATTACAATATAGATTTCTTATTGGATCTTTTTTAAAAAAACTTAAGCAAAGCATGCATATTACAAACAATATGACATAAACAGTGCTTTATTTTCAGCTACAGTGGGTCTATTTAACAGTAAGAAACAAATAAAAAATCTAATATATAGTAAAAAAAACTTCTCAGTCTTCCCTCTATAGATTAACTATAGGCTACACTGATTCTTAATAAATATATTAAAGTTGTTTAGCCAAGCATGGGGTGGTTTTCTATTTTTCGTTGTTGTTTGATGAACATTAAATCACTGAATATGAGCTCCGGCCCTTTAAGAGCTGCACGGACCAAACTCATCGTAACACACGATTTCTCACTCAACTCTGTGTACGTTCACTAAAGACACACTACTGTGTTTAATACTCGCCAGGACGTGCATTTTTACATTTGTTTGACCATTGAAACCCAATAATCCATGAAGGAACTGAATCCCAATCGTATGTTGTCTGAAAGGCGTGTGCGCTTCAGGTCAGAGTCCCGCGCCGCGCTGTTATTTCCCTAATGTGTGCTTGTTTCTGTTGCTTTCTTTGTCATGCGCTGTGCGTATATATTTAACTCTTCAGCTTCCGATGTTTAGTGAACGGTGGAAGCAGACCTCTGCGTTATCTGGTAATGTTTTTTGGGAATGCATGTTGAATTTGAAATATTCGATATTCACGATATTTTCAAATTTTACATCGTCGTCAAAATTTTTGCGATATTATCGCTAATATTTGATATATCGCCCAGCCCTACTTAAACCCTCGACAAACAAGAGGCGTGATCAATGAGCATAGTTCAAATGACTCTACGCAATTGGATAGTCCTTCAACCAATCAGACCACAAGAGGCGTGATCAATGGGCAACGACCCATCGCTTCTCAATCCGTCATCATGTTAAACCCGCCAATAGCACGCCAGGCGGATAAGTGATTGGTCTTTCATTGGTTCCTGTAAGGTTCCTGTATAACATAAGCAGTAGAAATGAATGTACAGGTTTCCAGACTGAGCTGCAGGGAGAAATAAAATCACAGCAGATCAGGCTGGCTTTACCCAATCTAGCCCAGCAAAACAACATAGTAAAATTCTAATAGTATTTTTATTTTTCAAATTTTAATTACAGATTAACACTTGTTTATTTGGGAAGCTGAACAAGGTTATCTTTCCCTCACAACCACAAACACACTTCCTTGCAAGTGCAACATTTTATTTGCAAAATTGTATTTTCATAAAAAAACAAGTAAAAAGACTAATAAAGTAAGAACAAATAAACAAATTTCAAACAGTCAGATAGTGTCCATTGTACAAATTAAATACTTTAACTTAATACTCACCAAGACGAGCATTTTGACATCATGTTGTGTGTGTTTGACCGTTAGCGCAGTAAGACACTCATGGTACTTGCTTCAAAGTTAATGATATGCTAAAGCCCCGTCCCCCTTGTGCCGTGATTGGTCAGAAACACCGGCGATTTCAAACCGCGTTTTTAAGACCATCTTTTTCCACTCCAGTTTTAAGGAGAATATGCTCAGCAATGGTGTTGACTTATGAATTTGCACATGGTTTGTTTTAAAGGGCACCTATATTACAATATGTAATATAAGTCTCGGGTGTCCCCAGAGTGTGCCTGTGAAGTTTCAGATCAGAATTCCTAACAGATCATTTAATATACCATTTTGAAAATGGCAATTTTGGGGTTGAAGAAAAGTGAGCTGTTCTGTGTGTGGCTCATTTAATGCAAATGAGCTGCTGCTCCCCACCCGAGAGGGCGGAGCCTACACAGCTCAGTCACAGCAGTGAACACCGAATGAAAACTGAAACATGATATCTGTGTGTTTTGATGATCATATCTATCACAGATACGGTCATGTGACATAGCAGTTCTTCATCATAATGTAATATTATCATCTGCATGCGTTTTACAGCCTTATCGCTCTCAACTTAAACACACACACACACACACGCTCCTGTCGCATGCGCACAGAGCTGATGTCAGCACATCCGTGAGTAGTCATTAAACTAGACTAGTTCTCTATCAAACAACAGAAGATCAGCAGAAGTTCCCTCCCTGCTCTTCACTGACTGAACTTTAGTAGCTTTAATAAGAACACATCTCTGACTTGAGTGCTGCTGTTAATGCTCTGGAGGAGATAAACATGGCGGACTGTGAACAGCTGAGCTCTCTGAGGGAGGGGTCTGTGCTAGTATGTCAGTGTCCATCAACACGTGTGGGCGGGGCCTCTGCAGTGTGACATCACAGGAAGCTGCAAACAGCTTGTTCTGAGACACTGCTTATGATTTATGGGGATTAAAAAAAAAGGAGTGTGTGGGTTTTTACCATTATAGGGTGGATGTGTGCACACACTGCCAACACACATTAATGCTCAAACACCTTATAAAAGTGAATTTTGCATAATAGGTGCCCTTTAAAGCATATTAAAAACACCACATAGACATATAAACAACACTTGAGTTTCACCACAGGGGTCTTTTAAAAACTTTTTCATGCATGCATGCTACAAGTATATATTTACATACCGCAATATACAAAATATTGCAAAATCTCTAATGGTACACATTTTATACCGTCGGTAAGATATGTCGTCATACCGCCCGGCCCCAGCGTGCATGTGTGTTAACTGGGGAATACGAAGCTGTTGGACAGATTGTGGAGAGGTGGAGACTGGAGTCGGCGTGTTAATGCGGCTCACATGCTGGTCGTTAGACGTCCCGGATCAAAGCAGGGCTGCAGTCTGGGAACGGGGCACCCACAGTCACGAGGAGCTCCTGTGTGGATGTTGACACTGCCAGACCTGCTAAAGAGATCTGATATTACATGCAATTGAAATAGTGGCATGAAGCTCACATGCACATGTGGGGAACTTTGCTGGTTACCATTGCATAGCTTTTAGCTTTGGAAACAGGTCAAAATGCACACAAGGGTTAGCATGGCAGGACAGCAGGACAATGACTACAAGTGGAGAGAGATCCACGGGTCAGTGGCGCACGCGTTTATTACCGTATGGAGGTTACTGGTGATGTGTTTTGGGTTTCATTTATGTTGTTCCTGGTGTTCATTGATGTTCGTTTGACGTTTAATCAAAAACAGGTCAGCTTTAATTTGAGATTCGAGCATCGGTCAGAGACTCATGTGATCTTGCACAAGTGGAGAAGTGTAATAATGGATTTACTTGCTGCTTTTTTGTGATTTCAGAGCAAAGTTAGCCTCTCTCTTTGGACTGGATCAGACAGCAAGCAAGGGGAATGAGTCTTTCCAGTACACGGCACCCAAACAGCCCCGCAAGAGCTCTGCCAACTCAGGTGAGACTAGAGCAACCCAATGAGGAATCAAGGTTTCCTCTTTTTTTTTTTTTAAGATAAAATAACTTGATCAGGGCTTTATGCTCAGTTTTTAGTGCTCCTTAGTTGAAAAATGTAGGAGCGCATTTAGAAACTTTAGGGGCTCAACTAACAATTATATGTAAAACACACTGTAACAGATTTTGCCATTCTAGTGTTATTTTAGTATCACTGAGATACTGTATAGTTTTTTTTTTATATTTTCATCTGAATTAAATTTAATTCTGCTTTCATTCGAAGTTTTAGTATCTTTTTCTATAGTTTTTTTATTTTTAAAATGTCTATAGGTTTTATACATTTTTATTTCGGTTTTAGTTTGGTACATCAGGTTAATTTCAACTAAATGAAAAAAAAAAGTTTAAGCTTTTTTTATACCGTATATAGCCGAATATAAGACGGGGTTTGTGTCCCATAAATAGGCTGAAAAATGGGGGGTCGTCTTATATTCGCGATATAGACCAAATCACGGGGGAAACAGTAGAGGGCGCCAACACGATAGGCTACGTAATTAGTGACAGTAACCAGTTTTCCCCGTTTACATGCAAACCTTTAAAATTTTTCTGGGTCTTAAAAGAGTCTGTGTTTGTGATACGTGTCCTTATATAATGCAAAACACTACCTCGCTCTGTCTGGATGCATTTAATGTTTACTCTCGCACTTCAATAAGCCGACAGAAAGCAGGTTAATGTGTTTACATGCCGCCCGAAATCGGGATAAGAGACAAAAAACTCCCTGTCCCGACCGGTTTATGCTTAAGCCGTTTATCACCTTAGTCTGATAAAAGAAAACGGGTCACCGCGTTTACATGAGCATGTTCATTGTTGTCTTATTAGGCAGAAAGAACGTGCATTTAAACACACTCATTGTTATGAATGAAATAAACAGTAAAGTGCCGTCACCATAAAGGCCCATCGGCACTGCTGTTCTTAGACTTTAATGTCAGATGTGTTTGATTAAAAGCAGATGGTTATTTTCTATCTTCACAGTACCACAATTACATACATAATTATTGTATTTTTGTGAAAAAGGTATTCATTTTTGTCACTCATTCATTCATTTCTGAACTCATTGACAGAGTGCACTTTATTTTGTGACAAATTAATCCAAGTATTTAATGAATGGTGTTAAAATGCTTTTTTACAATGAATTTTCAGTAGAATTTTCAAATAAAATTATTTTCTGTTGAAAACCAGATTTTTTTCAAAAATAAGTCTGGAAAATGGTGGGGGGTTTGTCTTATATTCGGGTATATACAGTATTTTATTTTATGTCAGTTAACATTGATTTATTTCAAGTAAAGAGTTTTTTTAATGCTTTTAGTTTTTGTTAACTATAATAACACTGATACTAGTAGCATCTATATATTTAATAATACGTGTCAAATCATGTTCTTAATCTTTCCTTCCTGTGACGGGGCGTCCCAGACAGAAGTGACAAAAGTTTACTGTAAATTAAATGGAAATTAAATTAAATTACACACAGTTTGTGTAACCAAATAATAGCCGTATTGGACACACGGCGTGACTTTTATTGAATAAACAAGCCTGAAATACAACGGGACTCTTATTTTGAAATGTTTATTCTTTATTATTGCAGCTCAAATTCAGATGAGGGAGATAAAATATGCATTCTTACAACCGTATACACATATTACAATATAAACATGTACAGTAAACATTGTCATAATGAATCAGCATTAGTTCATAATCATCCGCTTGGCATAAATGTGCGATACTCATGGGTCCTGTCCGAAATGGCCAGGAAGAAGTCTGCTGTGGAGCACACAAAGCTTGCGAGCACCCTTCTGAGACATAAAATGACGAATGAGATGCCCTACAGTCTCGTAGACTTAATGGACATGCACACGCGGCAGCCATTGTCTAAGTTCACAAGACCGAAAGTGAATATGAAGTGTTTGATTTGGGGCAGGGCCATTGATTGCGTGAGCCTGTCGAACATCAACACCAGCGCCACCTTCAGGCTTTGAAACGTGAAGCTCTCACAATTATTTAATGAAATCATAGCCCTTTGAAGTTTAATAATCACATTAGGCAGTATCGCTATTTATGTTTTCCATCCCCAAAATACAAGGCGCCTTAAAATGATCATTAAGACGCTTGTCACACCATTTAAGATATTGAAGAATTTTGATCTTACATTTAAGAAAACATTCGCACACATGCTCAAAAATACATTGTACAGTTAGCACATCTATTTTTAGTCGCAAATGTGAGTGAAATGCTCGCACTGTCAAATAAAATGTCAGAACTTATAATTTCCACCCTCATCCAAATAAAATGTTTTAAAACTAAAAGTACCGCAACTTTCAGACAACTTTTCCGCAACTCGTTGATTGTATCAAACCATAAACCATCCCTGTTTACATGTCAGGGATGTCTATTACAGTGCATCAGTGCCCGCCACTTTTTTAATAGGATTTTAAAAAGTCTTTGTTTAAAGTTTAATTTAGCTGTTTTTCAAAACGGCAGTAGTATATGTAAATGAACCATGTTCTTTCTTTTTCTGTGTTACCTGGACTGAGAAATGCCTGTTTATTTGTCAGCAAAAGTCTGCTGGATGATGCAAAATGTAACTTTTGACAGCTCGTGAAAACTACAGATTATACTTAGCTAGAGGTCTATTCAACGTACGTTCATTTAATGCCAGGTTTCATTTGACAATAATAGCTTGATTGCACTGGACATTTTTTGTGACAATTTCCAATGAGCCTACTTTACATAGGAGCCGTGTTTGAATGTAAATGACTTCAATATTAAAGATGCTACACAATTTCAGTACTTTCTATATTTCAAGTGTTTAAGACACCAATGTTTGTGCTGAGCAAAAGTGGCAAAATTGTTTATTGGATTTCCCCCCAAGTAGAGTTTATGGGGACAAAAACTATAAAAAAAAGTATGATGCTACTCCTTTAATGCAGATTTTTCTGCCATTTTTTTTTACAGGACCCCCAACCCATAAGCCAGCCCCTGCTCAGAATCCTCCTGCTGTTCTCTTTGCTACTGCAGTACATGCCTACAGATAGTAAGTTGAAAAAAAAAAAAAAATAATAATATTATTATTATTTTTATTTATTATTTTGCCTGTTTATTGTCAGAGTCATGGTATTGGTAGGGTATGCTGTGAAAACCGTTCTGAAATTGGACATGACTTTACCATGGAAATGGTACTTTAAAATCTTTTAGCATGCTCAATTTTTGTCATATGAACTTCAAATTTGGAACACAACTTGGTTAGACATATTAGGGGTGTCGAAATTAATCGTTTCTTCGATGCATCGCGATGCAGACGTGGGTGATTCGGTATATATCAGTAATAGACCATAACCGGTTATGTACTGATTATTTTCTGACGTCATTTGTCATGCATTCGATGGCAGAGGCGAGGCGCGAGTGAGAGTAATTAAAAATGCTCCAACTACTTTAAAAGTCGACAACTGGGCACATTTCAGCTTGTATGAACAACCTGCACGACCTGGAGAACACACACGCTGTGTGTAAATCAAAGCTGTCTGATCTGATTTATCAAAACGATTTCATTTACACATGGGCACATAAATGTGTCTCCGCAAAACGGATATAAAAATGTTAAATTCCCGCACTATATGCCGATTTAATGGAGTTCACGTCCCCGAAAACAACAGATATTCAGTTTCTTTACTTTTAATGAAGATGATTGAGTGTTGAGCACCTACGACTTTACTTTCAGTTTAATTTGCAGTAGTTTGTGCGTTGGCTTAATGAAGAGATGCTCGTCTGTAGTGATGCGTGCTGCGGTAGCGCTGTCATATAGCCTATAACACGCTCTCATACGTTTATTTATTTTTCTTTTTTACGTATGTCGTTTTAACAGCCATATGCATTTCACTTTAGTTTTGACTGTAAGGCGGCCCAAACCACCTCTTATGGTGCGTTCACACCAGACGTGTTAAAGTGGCTTTTAGTATTTCCATTTGTGTATTTGTTCTAACTGCTCCTGTTGTCTTCTATGCCCAGCCTTGAGTTTTTTTGATGTTTGATACATTTAAGAAGCTTGTTTTCTTTGAACAGGTCAAATTAAAGGTTCAGTTCATATATCTGACTGCTTGTATTGACAAAATTGTATACATGAGGATGCAGTGCATCGTGATTGAAACAAATCGATGACATGATAATCGTAATCGAACCGAACCGTGAGACCAGTGTAGGTTCACACCACTAAGACATTTGGCCAAATTATTGAGGGCTAATTGCCTGTGATTCGATTGCAGACTGATGTTATGAATCTCTATTTTTTTTCTGTGCAGTGTTAACGGACAGTATGTGAAACAAGGCAAGCTGGGAGCTGCGGTCCTTGGAAGTCATACAACTAAAGAGGTTAGAACGACCACATGTTTTTGTGTCCTAAATGGGGATGTTTATAACACACACACACTTACACACACGTCTAAACTCTTCTTCAGTACAAGATCCTGCTGTACGTCAGTCAACAGAAACCAGTGACGGCCGCCAGGATCCACAGAGGCTTCATCCTCACTGTGAGCTCTTATTCACATAGTTAAAGACAGGCAACATGTTGGTTTTCTGTACGTTGTTTGTAATGGCCTCTCTCACATTCAGGTCCAGCCCAGTAACTACTGCACGTTTTATGATGACCAGAGACAGAATTGGTCGCTGATGTTTGAATCAGAGAAAGCAGCTACAGACTTTTCTAAAGAGGTTTGTGTTTTATGGGTTCTTCGTCACCTTGTATTGTGTAAGGAGATTCTTACGCAGTAATGTAATTGTTTCAGGTGTGTCTTGCCAAAGTGAACTGCGGCGGTCCGGTCGACTCTGTCCTGACCCAGGATCTTCTTCTTGGTGAGGGTCAGGCTGTGGAGAATGGAGACTCTTTAGAAGTGGCCTACACTGGCTGGCTGCTTCAAAACCACACCATCGGACAGGTAAAGATGTTTTATCAATGATCACGTTTATGTGCGCACAGGGCCCAATATGGACATGGCTTAGGCGAGTTAATGATCTGTTAACAAAAAGTTAACCAAATCACTGACCCACAGAAACCTTATAGCAAGAATTGTAGTCAGCATCTTTATTTTCATAAAATAAGTAAACTGAAAACAAACTATACTAATTGCAAAAACTGCACTGTCGAACTACAGTCTCCCCACAGAAATAAAGAACTGGTAATCGGTTACCTTAATATCACAGAATTCTGTGTACAACAATATTTGGAAAAACTACAATTTGAAAGGACTAAATATATAACGTTATGTATATTAACTGAAAGGTAAACTTATAAGAGCGTGAGGCTGAAACGCGGGCTAGTGAGAGATTTCCTGTTTATCACGATGACGTCTAAAGTCCCCGCCAATGGATGTAGTCCCTTTTAGCAACTTGTTAGCAACCACCGTTTTTAAGACATAATAAACTTTAAAAAAAATCACAAGCAGGTTATAACTAGTGTGTTTTATGTCATAGATCAACACGTGAAAATATTTAGAGGCTTTGTTAAAACCCTTTAAGGTACTACTCAACCATTCGGTAGACCACACTTTAAGTCACTATATTTCATTGAAAAATGCATCAAGCTTAACTCAACCTGAATGAGCCATCTCTATGGTTTGGTGTAGTTGTGCAATGCTAGAAAAATCAACTAGATGGCACTGTGTCTGTGAGCAGCATGCCTTTTCAGTGTTCCTTCAAACACATGACACAGCGAACGTTGACTCATCCTTTGATAACGCATATTGGCGGGACTTTTCAATGTAAGACTATTTTGTTGACATATTATCATTTCAGAGGAGTTGTTAAACAGAATTACAGGTCCTTCTAAAAAAATTAGCATATTGTGATAAAAGTTCATTATTTTCCATAATGTAATGATAAAATTAAAATTTCATATATTTTAGATTCATTGCACACCAACTGTTTGTTTGAAATATTTCAGGTCTTTTATTGTTTTAATACTGATGATTTTGGCATACAACTCATGAAAACCTTCACAAAAATTAGCATATTTCATCCGACCAATAAAAGAATCATTTTTTTAAGTGTTTTTAATACAAAAAAAGTCAACCTTCAAATAATTATGTTCAGTTATGCACTCAATACTTGGTGGGGAATCCTTTTGCAGAAATGACTGCTTCAATGCGGCGTGGCATGGAGGCGATCAGCCTGTGGCACTGCTGAGGTGTTATGGAGGCCCAGGATGCTTCGATAGCGGCCTTAAGCTCATCCAGAGTGTTGGGTCTTGCGTCTCTCAACTTTCTCTTCACAATATCCCACAGATTCTCTATGGGGTTCAGGTCAGGAGAGTTGAGCACAGTAATACCATGGTCAGTAAACCATTTACCAGTGGTTTTGGCACTGTGAGCTGGTGCCAGGTCGTGCTGAAAACGAAATCTTCATCTCCATAAAGCTTTTCAGCAGATGGAAGCATGAAGTGCTTCAAAATCTCCTGATAGCTAGCTGCATTGACCCTGCCCTTGATAAAACACAGTGGACCAACACCAGCAGCTGACATGGCACCCCAGACCATCACTGACTGTGGGTACTTGACCTGGACTTCAGAAATTTTGGCATTTCCTTCTCCCCAGTCTTCCTCCAGACTCTGGCACCTTGATTTCGAATGACATGCAAAATTTGAGCGACAGTCCAGTGCTGCTTCTCTGTAGCCCAGGTCAGGCGCTTCTGCCGCTGTTTCTGGTTCAAAAGTGGCTTGACCTGGGGAATGCGGCACCTGTAGCCCATTTCCTGCACACGCCTGTGCACGGTGGCTCTGGATGTTTCTACTCCAGACTCAGTCCACCTTCCCACAGACTTCCCACTGAGGTGCCTTGATACAGCACTCTGGGAACAGCCTATTGGTTCAGAAATGTCTTTCTGTGTCTTACCCTCTCGCTTGAGGGTGTCAATGATGGCCTTCTGGACAGCAGTCAGGTCGGCAGTCTTACCCATGATTGCGGTTTTGAGTAATGAACCAGGCTGGGAGTTTTTAAAAGCCTCAGGAATCTTTTGCAGGTGTTTAGAGTTAATTAGTTGATTCAGATGATTAGGTTAATAGCTCGTTTAGAGAACCTTTTCATGATATACTAATTTTTGAGATTGAGATATGGAATTTTGGGTTTTCATGAGCTGTATGCCAAAATCATCAGTATTAAAACAATAAAAGACCTGAAATATTTCAGTTGGTTTGCAATGAATCTAAAATATATGAAATTTTAATTTTATCATTACATTATGGAAAATAATGAACTTTTATCACAATATGCTAATTTTTTTAGAAGGACCTGTATGTAACTTAATTAAACAAAAATAAGTCTTATAAGGGTCAAATAATTTTTTCAAAACATGCTCTACCAAACGGTTTAGACGGTAGAGAAGCTAGCCAATGTTGGCAATATTTGGTAAATCATGGTAAACTGGTAAATCATGCTAGAATCATAGGAAACTATGGTAAATCATGGTAAACTATGGTAAATCATGCTAGAATAATTTTAAATCATGGTAAACTGGTAAATCATGCTAGAATCATAGTAAACTATGGTAAAGCATGGTAAACTATGGTAAATCATGGTAAACTATGGTAAATCATGGTAAACTATGGTAAATCATGGTAAACTATGGTAAATCATGCTAGAATCATAGTAAACTATGGTAAATCATGCTAAATTATGGTAAAATGTGTTTGGAGCCATCAATAGCAGCCATCAGATTTTTTATTGGTCAAGAAATTGCCCTTAATATGACTTGTTCTTAATATTGTTCTTTTATTATGAAGAGACATCTCAATTAGTTTGGTAGAGGACTGTATCTAAAATACTGTAGGGTCTAATAAAATAAAAATAATATTTTTTTTATTGTTATCATAATTGAATAAAAAATGCAAAGAAATAATTTTTCCTTTGCTTTTTTCATGGTGCGTACCTTAAAGGGTTAACCACAGACCTTATTTCAGGCGATTTAGCAAAAACCCATTCAAAAAACCCATAGACTTTAGAGCGAGGGAACCGGAAGTGCTAAAATGCTAACTATCTTCCGCGCTTTAACTTCAGCACTCTCTTGTTGCGCTGGGTAAAGAATGCTGATAGCCAGGCTCTCATTGGCTAGCTGTTAGTCAAACAGCTTAGCTCGTTTAAAATTAATGAGAACTGGTGCAAATCGAGTCTTCCTGCAGGCTTTCTATACCACGCTAGAATGGCGTGAAACAAGGTAACAAGGCATTTTTTCTATGGTAGAACTTCAGACATTACCACAAAAGTAATGAAATGCGTGAGGCAGCGCATCTTTAATGGTAAGTTTGGTACGGGGTCAACTTTTATATATTTTTCTTTTTAAAAGAAGTATCGTATGCTCACCAAGGATTTATTTGTTTGATCAAAAATACTGTAAAATTATGAAATATTACAATATTTAAAAGAATTATTTTATTTAAATATATTTAAAAATGTAATTTATTCCTCTGATCAAAGCTGAATTTCTGATTATTATCAATGTTGAAAACAGTTTAGCTGCTTCATATTTTTGCAGAAACCACAATACATTTTTCAGGATTTTAGAATAGAAACTTCAAAATAACAGCATTAATTTGAAAGATAAATATTTTGTAACATTATGAATGTCTTAACTGTAATTTGTTTGTATCAATTTCATGTCCTTGCTGAATAAATGTATTCATTTTTTTTTTTTTTTAAACACTTTATTAGTAGATCTTTTGTTTTATTTCTTGCTACCGAGCTTTATCCAAATTCCTTTTGTTTAATTTCCTCTCCTCCAGATGTTCGACTCAAATCTGAATAAAGACAAACTGCTGAGACTGAAGCTCGGGGCTGGGAAGGTCATTAAGGTGAGGGGGAAGTTGAGTTTTACGTGTCATTATCGGTCATACGTCAGTCTAAAGCGATCTCTCTCCGTCTCTCAGGGCTGGGAGGAGGGGATGATGAACATGTGCAAAGGTGGGAGGCGACTCATGGTCATTCCGCCCAGTCTCGCATACGGATCGCAGGGCGTTCCCAACCGTGTGCCACCGGACAGCACGCTAGTCTTTGAAGCGGAGATCCGTCGGGTACGTCATTCTCACATTTACTTTCTTATGTTTGTATAATATGTTCCAATGTCTTAAAGGTGACCTATTATGCCATTTTTCAAAGCCTTTTCATGCTTCTCTCTTCCCAGTCTGTCAGTAACGCTCTGTTTAGTTCCTGTCTCTATGAAGCCCCTCCTTCTGAATTGGTCGGCTGGACCAGTGTGTTGTGATTGGTCAAGCGCTTCCAGCGTGTTTGGAAAATGCCCCGCCCCCTAACCGCTAGTTTCAACACACTACTAACTTACTCAACCAGGCTCCGCCCCTTTATTCTGCATATGAGTTATTATAATGAGGAATATTGTGACGTGTTGGTTCACGGAAGGAACTTAAGACTACAATGGAGGCTTTTTAGGGAGTTCAGAAACACTGATACTGATATAGAGAATAACTTCCGCTGGACTTTGTAGAGCTTTTCCATACTCAAACAGCAACATTACATGGAAGAAAGATGAACATGTAAAAAAGCATAATAGGACCCCTTTAATGCATACTCAAGTATGTCCTTTTCCTTCCTCATTGCTTCAGTTTATTGAGGTTTTTGGGCATTTGTTAATTCACAGCTCTTGTCACAGCATTTCAGTCGGTCAGTTTGACTGGGCAACACCTTCATTCTTTTCTGATTTGCTGGTGATCTTCGGATCATTGTCCGGTTGCATGACCCAATTTTAGGGGTTAGTTCACCCAAAAATGAAATGTATGTCATTAATGACTCACCCTAATGTCGTTCCAAACCCGCTCATCTTCGAAACACAGTTTGAAATATTTTAGATTTAGTCCAAGAGTATTTTAGCTTTCTGTTCCTCCATTGAATGTATGCACGGTATACTGTCCAGTTTTATTTTTGGGTGAACTAACCCTTTAACTGTCGGACAGATGGTCTCACATTCGACTTTGGTATAAAGAGGAGTTCATGGTTGACTCAATGAGTGAAGGTGTGGTTACAAAACAAGCCCAAAATCATCCCCCCTCCACCAGCATGCTTTACTTTTGTCGCTTGAATTTGAGGTGTTTGTGCTGATATGCTCATTTGGTTTTCACCAAAATTGCCGTTGTGCATTATGGCTAAACATCCCCACTTTGGTTTCGCCTGTCCAAAGGACATTGTTCTAGAAGTCTTATGGTTTGTTCAGATGCAACTTTGCAAAAACCTAAACTGTGCTGCCATGTTTTTTTAGCGAGAAGAGGCTTTTCTCCTGGCAACCCTTGCAAAAATGCCATACTTGACCCATCATTTTACTGTCATGAACTTTAACATTTAACATGTTAAAACTGAGGCCTGTAGAATCTGAGGTGTAGCTCTTGGGTTCTCTTAGCATTACACGATCGGATCTTGGGGTGAATTTGCTGGGACGTTCACTCATGAGTTTGGTGTCTGTTTTGAATGTCTTCCACTTGTGAATAATCTTCCTCACTGTAGAATCATAGACTTCAAATAGTTTGGAAATGGCCTGTAACCCTTCTCAGATTGATCACAGGAACAATAGCTTCTCTAAGATCATTGCTGATGTCTTTCCTCCTTGGCATTGTTAACACACATCTGAATGCTCCAGACCAGCCAACTGCCAACACTTCAGCATTTATAGATGTGATCACACTTGATGCTGACCAGTTATTCAAAGGCATTTGATTATCAGTGCCTGACCGTTACTTACCCTCTTAATTCCTGTGTTAACAGTAAGGGTGTCCTAACTTTGTCACCCATGGCTTTTCCATCTTAACTTTATTTTTTGCTAAATAAATAATGACACGGTGTTGTTGTTCATCTGAGGTTTTATTCTCCAAATTAAGACCTGCCAAGGACCAGAATATTTATGTCCTGATACAGAAAACCATGGAATTCAATAGGGGGTCCTAACATTTTCCCATGACAAATGCAAATTAAGATACAGCCCTGCTCTCTTCATATATGTTCTCTCTTGATGCATGTGCAGGTTAAGTTTGCAAAGGATGGAAGCTCAAGAGATTCGGCGGCTCCGTCTCCTGCTCCCAGTGTTGAGAGTCTGGGCCCCTCTGAGCTAAGCCAGCCCCTCAGCTCGGCTCCACAAACCAGCAAACCCAGGTGAGCCCTGCTGGCCTCTTGCTGGAGTCTGACTGTAGATTAGTGTTTATATTAATAGTGTTTGCTTGAGGTTCTCTGTTTGCTTCGTTTTTTCTTTGTTTACAGTGAACCACCTCTTCGAGCAAAATCCAACTCCCTCAGTGACCAGCTGAGTGTAAGTTTTGGTTCTTTTCAGGTGCATCACATTTTTGTTTTTAGCTTTTTTGTAATGCAGTCTTTTATTGGGGCTTAGTGGCTTGTGCTCAAAACACATTGAGCTGTGTTGAGAAGTGTTCATGTGGGCATTGCAAGTTCTTATCTAGCATGCAACAATTCCAGATACTTTCAAACAAATTTAAATAAAAGGCCAATAAAATATAGTTATAATAAATATGTATGCACAATCTATTTCTACTACTCTGGTTATTGGCCGACATTTTTTTAGTTAGAAGTTATCAGACCCAAAATAATTTAAATAACACTGTTAAATGTAATCTTTAGCAAATCTCAGAAAGAATATCCATCATTCATAGATGTCAGTTATTGTTTTGATGCTGAAATTCACTTGCATTCTTTTTTTGTAACACAACTTTTTTTTATCATAAGCACTTTATTAGTATTCAGAAAATAATTATCGACTAGAATTTTAATATTAATGCATCCCTGATAATAAACCCTGTATAATAAATGTTTTGACATGTTTTGTGATGTCTTCAGAATCCTGATGCCACTAAAGCTAAACTGATCTCACGAATGGCCAAAATGGGCCAGCCAATGCTGCCCTTCATCGCCGGCCCAGCCTCGTCACCCTCACAGCCAGACTCTAGCGACTCCGAACTCGAGGCAAGACTGAGCGTTTCATTGCATTGGCTTTACACCGTCTCCTATACAGACAACAGCACGAAAAATATCTGACACTATAATCCGTGTTTTGCCTTTGATAAAGATATAAAGTATAAATGTGAGAGAGTGCATAAGTGAAGGTTTACAGCTGATCCTGTTATTGCTGTAGGACCCGAGTGTGTCCAGACGCAAGGAACGCAGTAGTGCTCCATCACCACAGCCTGTACACATTTCCTCCGCCCCTCCGCCTTCAGTGCAGGGTAACACTCATTTATCACATCATATTCTTATGAAGGCCAGTGGTTTAATGCTCAGTTAAATGCTGTGATACTGTCGTATGTGCGCTTTCCATTCCAGCTTCGGCCCTTTTACCTGTTACCATGGCAACAGCCAATCCACAGCCCATGATGCCGGGAGTCGTACATGCATTTCAGGTTGGTAATTCCCTATTGCTGGGTAACTTCCTCAGTCAATCCCACCAGGATTTCACAGGACGTGTTCTCTTGTGTTGGGATGCTGGTGTTTGTGAACTCAATCGTGTTCACAAACACCAGCACCAGATGCTTCTGGGGGGAATTAAACCAAATGATATGCACATTTTTAGAATGTTTTTATGCGATATACCAACACGCACATAAAAAAGGGGGGATGGAAATATTGCTAGTGATTATGGCTGCACGATATTGTGGAAAAAATTACATTGCGGTATTTTGTTTTTCTGCAATTATATATTGTGATATGAAAACAACTGCACCAGATTAATTAAATAGCTCTATTTGGATATAATTAATCATTAATATTAACATTAATGACACAGATGGCAGCAGGTTTATTAGGCTACTGTCACTTTAAGACCAAATGCACGGATCCAATATAATGATACGCATCCTTTTTCAATTGTAAGCCATAAGCAACTGTGTTTACTAGAATACTCACCAAGACGGGCATTTTGATGTCATTTTGCATGTATATGTCCGTGTAACACAGTTCTTTGTTAGGGGATGAAGGAGGTGGGAATTAGTGAACATTTAAAATACTAAATGAACAAAATGAAAGTAACGCGGGCAGCCCCTCATGGACGGCTGCCGTGCAAACACATAATAAAACATAAACAAAACACAACATAAACAAAACACAACGTAAAGTCCAGGCCTGGTCCTCTCTCGTCCTTCACTGGTGTCGTTCGTCCTTTTATGCCTCCGAGCTCCCTCATGAGAGGACTCGAGACCGGTGTGCCTCATTCTCAATCACGAACACGTCTCGCTCGCTCCTCCCAAGTCTCTCGCCCGTCCACCTCATAGCAGCATACATCCCCTGCATACATACACACACATATACACTCACCTAAAGGATTATTAGGAACACCTGTTCAATTTCTCATTAATGCAATTATCTAATCAACCAATCACATGGCAGTTGCTTCAATGCATTTAGGGGTGTGGTCCTGGTCAAGACAATCTCCTGAACTCCAAACTGAATGTCAGAATGGGAAAGAAAGGGGATTTAAGCTATTTTGAGCATGGCATGGTTGTTGGTGCCAGACGGGTCGGTCTGAGTATTTCACAATCTGCTCAGTTACTGGGATTTTCACGCACAACCATTTCTAGGGTTTACAAAGAATGGTGTGAAAAGGGAAAAACATCCAGTATCAGTCCTGTGGAGAAAATGCCTTGTTGATGCTAGAGGTCAGAGGAGAATGGGCCGACTGATTCAAGCTGATAGAAGAGCAACTTTGACTGAAATAACCACTCGTTACAACCGAGGTATGCAGCAAAGCATTTGTGAAGCCACAACACACACAACCTTGAGGTGGATGGGCTACAACAGCAGAAGACCCCACCGGTACCACTCATCTCCTCTACAAATAGGAAAAAGAGGCTACAATTTGCACAAGCTCACCAAAATTAGACAGTTGAAGACTGGAAAAATGTGGGTTGCATAACATTGGGTTGGGTTATTTGTGAAGCTGAACAAGCTGTTCTTTTCCTTCTTCTTTAGTGACACTGTTGATCTCGTGTCTAAAAACACAACGCCAGCGCTGCCGACGGCTCCTGTAACCCGAATGAAACTCGATGATGGACGTGCTCTTATAAAAAAAAAATAGCATGTTTAGCATCAGAATCAAGTCTTTAACACTAACAGTGTGAAAAAGTCAGAATTCATGAAATAGCAAAGTAATACATTTTAAGTAATAAATAAATTGATTGTGACTTCCTTTTTGCAGCCTGTAAGCCAGATGTACCCGACACAGACCGTACCGTACCAAGGTAAAGATCACTACAGAATCTGTACAATAGTGCATTTGTTTGTAGTTCATAAGCTGCTGATGTCCATGTAGTTAAAAGTAGGTTGGGATTTTAAATGATGCCTGTCTCTTTAAGGATCTAGTGACGTCACATCCTTCTTGATGACAGAGGCTCGACAACACAACACTGAAATCCGAATGGCTGTCGGGAAAGTGACAGACAAATTGGACCACTTGTCCTCAAAGGTTGGTGCATAATTAGCAGATATTTGTAAGTAACTACATTATACACTTGAACAACCTTTTGAGAAATTGCTCTACTTTTTCAGATCGATGACCTACAAAAGCAAGGCAGCGTTTCAATGGGCTTATCAAACGTGTCCATGGAAACAGCCATGATCATGCACAACATTCAGAGAATCATACAGGTGATATGCAGCGATTGGTCAGTCGAACTTTCATTCTCGGTTTCCAGTACTCAATGAACTCACCTATCATGTATTCAGGAGAATGAGTGTCTGAAGAAAGAGGTGTTTGAGAAAAGCTCACGCATAGAGGAACAGAACCGCAAGATCGGCGAGCTCATCAATCAGAACCAGAGGTCAGACATTGTATTTGGCATCTTCCCTTTTTGTATAATATTTTTAGTATCTGCCATCCTTCAATAAAGGAATGTTATGGCCTAAAAATATACATCTGGCTACAATATATCAGACTAAAGTAGTGATTTTTAAAGGGTATATGCTGACTGAGTTAACTCTACTCGCATTTCATAGTATCATACATTTGTAGATTATGATAACCACAGGTTAAACCATGCATGGCACCTCATTACCATGGTAAAACTATATTAATTCTATATGTTTTCTGAAAAACAGTAGCCTAAACACATTTAGCATGAATAAAAATGCACAAAAACTTCTATAGCCCAATAACAAATAATCCTGTAATTATTTCCCACTACTTCTTTAATACATTTAATGCTTGCCTACACTAATAATAAAGTTCAATATGAATATCCCACATTTCTGCCACAATACCATGGTTACAGTAAGTGTTACTACAGTAAATCCATGGTAAATGTTGGTGATTTTTGGATACGCCTTTTAACTGGATTGCATGATTGACTCCGGTCAGCGAGTAAATGCGTTCGCTCTAAGCTTGCACCGCACTGCCGTATGAGCTGAGGCGCGTTTGCCGTTTAATGTTTCTCATGCGTGACAGAAATGGATATGCTTATCAGGCATCAAATGGTAGCTGTCTAGAACCATGTATAGGAATAAAATCAATAATGTGATTTATCAAACAATAAAGGCTAAAATTGAATTAAATACAGTTTATTCAGGTTATTAAAAATTTGTTTAAGATTTTTTGAATGCGTACTTTGAGTCAGTTGATAACGCAATGAAACTTTATACAAAGAAATTATAAACGCATACAAAACGAGAAAACCAACAAAATATTAAGAACTGGTTTTGTAGTCAGTGTGTGCATTTTACTGTGAGCTGTTTTTTTTTTATATATATGCATTTTTTTGTATAGTAAATTACAACCTGTAGCTGTAGTTTGCCTTTTTTTGCCAAATAATTTAGTCAGAACCAACTTTAGTGTTTCGTTCTTCCCACATATTTAAAATATTTGGTAACACTTTATTTTACAGTGCCATTATTACATATGTTACATGTACTTACCATAATAACGGTAAATTATGCATAATTACGCGCAACTAACATTAAACCAAACCCTAATCATACCCTATAGTAAGTACATGTTGTTAATGAATATTACTCAGTACTTAAATATATAATTACACCGTAACAAGGACATCTTACAATAGTGTAACCAGATATTTAAAATATATATAAAATATTTTCCTTATATTTTGATGGTTTAATTGAACTTCTAGGATCATTAAAAACAAACATCACTTTTTGTCACTAATAAAAAACTAAATATTGCAATGTAAATTTTCCCAGTATAATGCAGTCTTAGTAGTTAGTTAGTTAGTTAGTTAGTTAGTTAGTTAGTTAGTTAGTTAGGCTTGCAAAGTTTAGCAATGTTGTTACCTGCTCTTGTCCCTCTCTCTTCTTTTCCTGTTTCAACGATCACATTCAATAGAAATGGATAAAAATGTCAAAATAACACTGTGTGCTTTGACTCAAGGGGAGTTTGTGCTTGTGTAGGTACGTGGAGCAGAGTAATCTGATGATGGAGCAGAGAAATGACTCTCTGAAGAACAGCAGTGAACAGAATCAGACCAGAATCCTGCAGGCAGAACAAGACAAGGTAACAACATTACACACACACAATAACACCAGAACAGCTCTGGTCCAGAACCATGCTGTATACCGCCTACATAGGATGCTACCTTCTAAGGCATGATGGAAGTGCTCTTCATAGGTAGCAACTCTACACAGCATTCAGCTAGCGCTAATGATGTGATGATCCAAGATGCTTAAATCAATGACACACAAGTTTTTCTTACTGCACATAATCTATACGCTCAGCTTGCACATGTGCCATGATTTTCTTGCACTAATTTGTTTGTCCACAAAGTGGCAACTCTGCCCCATTGTTTCACATTTGAAAAGAAATGCCTCGGTTATGTAGTTACGTATTTACAAATGGTAGGCCTGGTGTCGGACATCTCAGCCAAGTCTGACTGCAGAGGGTGCTGGAGGAACTCAAACAGGGCTCGCCAGCTGGGAAACTCATTTTAGGAGCAAGATAAGCTCACATATTCGGTGCTTAGAAGGGGAATGGCGCAGCAAGCAAGACACAGAGTGGGTCTCCGGTGTTACTGGCTACTTGAGGCGAGTATACACGAATGCTCTACACAAAGATTATAAAATCTAGCAAACATGTTGGGTGTTGCCCAGCCTGCAGCTCTACATATATCTGACAGCGAGGTGCCATGTGCCAGCGCCCAGTGAGCTCTCAACCCAAGAGGACAAGGCACACCTTGGGTCTGGTACGCCAAGACCATGGCATGCACTATCCAGTGGGCCAACCTCTGCTTAGAGACAACCCGACAAAGAGCTGGTCTGAGGAAGCTCTGCGTTCGGTCTATGTAAATGTGTAAAGTGTGAATGGGACAGAGCAAAGCGAGGGCTGGGTCTCCCGCCTCCCCCCTACTCTCTTGATGGAAGCCAGCACAGTCAGGAACACCATCTTTAACAGCAGTGGTTCAAAGGTGGCTCTCTGTAATGCTGTTAGCACCAATGAGAGATCCCAAGAGGGTATGGGGTAAGAACGAGGAGAATTTAGCCTCCCTTGCACCCCTCAGAAACCTGATGATCAGGTCGTGCTTCCCCACAGATTTACCATCTACTGCAATGTGATGTGCGGCAAGTGGCAAAATATGCTTTCAGGGTGGAGGGAAAAAGCCTTCGCTGCAACCCTTCCTGCAGGAAGGAAGCACAGTTCTGATCAGGCATCTCCGGGGGTCTTCGCGGTGAGAAGAGCACCACTCAATGAATAGGTTCCACCTCAAAGCATAATCTTTCCTCTGTTAAGGAATAAAACAACTGGCAATGCTACATGTCCGGACGCAAACAGGTCTACCTGTGCGGCCCCAAAGCACCTCCAAATCACTGTACTGATATGCCCGACCCTCGAATGCAATGCGAAGGAGCGGCCTGTGACAAAGGAAGAATTGAGACATGAAATCCGCATCCTTCAGGTCGATCGCTGAAAACCAATCTCAGGGATGGATCCATTTGAAAATGCATTTCTGCATTAAGATAATGAACCGGAGTTTGTGAAGGGCCCGATTCAAAACTTGCAGATCCAAGATTAGCTTTAACCCACCACCTGACCCGGAAGGCATAGCATCCCGGAGTGGGGTCTGAGTGCGAACACTTACCTGGGTCCACAGTTGGGTTGATGGTTGAGTTCGCTTTTTATCGCAGGGGAACAGACACCCTGAGGACTAAGGGGCAGCTCACGGTGGCCTGGTTGCACGTCGGAGCATGCTCTTGTTTGCCTCACCCTGCTTCTGGACTGCTGACAACTGCTGGGCAGAATAATCTCTCGCTGAGATCCTCGATCTCCCAAAGTGTCAAACAGACATGTGGCTGTGCTTTTACACACAAGTGGCGGTTGGTGAACAGCAGAGGGGACTCAAACCTTCCAGAAAAAGAAGAGTCGCGACTGGCATGACGAGGTGAAAAATGTTCTCATTTGAACCACCCACGAATGCCATCTCAGCATGCTTTTGCCAGGTGTGTGAGACTGCGATCGTGGCCGTCAGATGAGGACAGGAACGATTGCATCCGGAAATGTGGAATAACGCCTTTAAAAAGCTGTCACATCCATGCTTGCTCGTTTTGGGAAATAAGCTCTTTCAGTGCCGAAGCGCACCAGGGAAATGGCACAGCTGGCAGGCTTTAGTGCAGTGTGCACTAGGCTCTTTTAGGCTGTATTAGAACAGCAGGATCAAATTCGCAACCACCGATTCAGCCTCATCACACATGCCAATTTCTTGCGCTCATGTGACTGTATTTATGCATGCTATCAAATGCAGTATACTTAGAAAGAGCGTTCACATGCAAAGTGAAGTATACTTTGGGTTTTAGTTTTTGGCTTGAACAAGGTGTCTTAGAAGAGAACGTCACTCCCAACCATTTGGAAAGGCCTTCATGGTGCTGCATTAAAGGCACAGTATGTAAGTTTTGCCGCTAGAAGTTGCTTATTCAAAACAATAACAGGCATAGCTTGATGATGCCGTGAACGAGTGTGGAATCACCACAGCTGATGGAAAGCAATCCGGCTGAAATCATGTTCATGGAGGAGCTAATGTATTAAAGTTGTATTAATGTTACTGTGGTATGAAGCAGGGCGCGTCTGAGAGCCTAGGACTTTTTACATTGATATTTTTATTGTGCTTGTATGCTGCAGTCAGGTGTTTCGTTTGATTGTTTTTAGCACAAATTCACTGATTTTGCACACTCTCCACTAACTTTATTTAAAAATCTGATGCTCATAACAATGACAACTCGTAGATATCTCTACTGTTAACACTATTTCCTTCTAAGCCACGGATCTCTGCTCTGATTGGTTAATTAATGCTACTTTGATTGGCTGAGAGCCTTTAGTGGTGACTGCTCTCTTTTCCCAGCATGCACTGCCACTGGAATTGAGTTGGGATCAGGTGAGCAAAAGCGCTGTCCCGCCTCATCCATTTCTCCATAGCCTTCACAAACTCTTTCCCATCGTTTATGTTAAATGAAGCAGTTCCCATTTCTCTTCTCACTTTTTGTTTGAACAGGCACCACTCACTAACCAATCAGCATTCAGCTCTCAGCAGGGGTAGATAGTTCTACCATCATATTTTCTCTTCTTGACACTGCTTTCATTTCCTTGTATCATTGTTTTTGTCTTTCCATTATAGTCCCATCATCATTTCATCTGAGTCATCCTGCTGTATCATCAGTTGTGATTATGCTGGTTTAATGTCAGTCTCTCTGCATGTCTCTGGAAGGCACGCTTGACAGAGGAGTTGGCGTCCTGCACGGCGCGCATGTCGGAGCTTCAGCTGGAGTTGAGCTCACAGCAGCAGAAGGCCACGGCACTGCAGACCAAACTCAACACGGCCCTACAGGACGGCCAGCAGCTCGGCACACAGATCACAGCGCTGGAGGCTCAGATACAGGGTGAGCTAACCATGAGTGAAACAGGGTCATTTGTAAACCGCTTCGCTTCTTGTAGGGATGCACCGGTACCAGTATCGCTCGTGTACTCGTGCTCGTACTCATTCAAATTAAAACACAAGACATCATGTATGGAATTAATACAAAAAATTAAATATGTACACCCAGGGCTTGACATTATACTGTCATTATATAATTCTTATTGAAATACTGTATTTTTCAATTGCATTTCTGTAAAGATTCTGTAAAAGATGTTTATTTCATTAAAAGCAGTAACACAAATATTACCGTTGTGTATAAATAATTGACTATTTAAATAGTACATCATTGCGTTTTTGTCCGCATTACAATAATGTGAATTTGAGGGTAAAATATTGTTGCTTAATTGTCATGGAAATAATGTATGTTTTGTGTTGGTACCATTTTTGGTACACACACACACATCCTCACACATCCTCACACACACACATCCACACGCACGCACGCACACTGCCCCTACCCCTAAACCTACCCATCTCACACACACACACACACACACACACACACACACTACATCTACCCCTAAAGCTACCCATCACAGGAAACTGCAAATTTTTACTTTCTCTCAAAAAAACTCATACTATGTGATTTATAAGCCTTTTGAAAAATGGGAAAATGTCCTCATAAGTCACCCTCTGTAATACCCATGTCATTATACACATTTGTGTCCTGATATGTCACAAAAACAAGCACACACACTCACACACACACACACACACACACACACACACACACACACACACACACACACACACACACACACACACATTCACATCCATACACACACAGAGACTCACATACACACAATTTCATTATTTTCTGTTTTGGGATGAAATATGACTAGGACATTCTTTTTTGTTTGATGTTTTGTGTTGGCACCATTTTTGCTTTCTGTAAGGACAGACACATTTTTTGCAGTGGGAAGCTGTTGCATCACACAAGATTTATGTGTTTGTGTGTGTGTGTGTGTGTGTGTGTGTGTTTCAGAGCTGAAGGAGACAGCAGACAGAGTGCAGGGTCAATACAAGATGGAGAAGCAGAAACGGAAGGAACTGGAGCTCAAACTCAACAACATGGAGGACGAGCTGCAGGACATGAACACAGAGAAGGACAGTCTGGAACGAGTGAGTAATTGATGCTTCTGTGTGTGTGTAAGACTGAATCCTCATTTGGATGGTCATGTGTGTTGAACTGTGTGTGTTCAGACTCTCTCTGAGAGGAAGCGGAAGTGGCAGGCCGAGAGACAGCGCTGCGATGAGGAACTGGAAGAGGTGAGGAGAGCGGGCCAGCAGGAGATGGACAGCCTCAGGAGCCAATTACGTAAAGCCAGAACGAGCACTGACCACGCAGCAGCGGAACAGGTGTGTTTGCATGCATGCTGACAAGAGTTCGATCCATGCTGAATCCAGTGGCAATCACATTCAATCATGACACATTCCTGACTGTAACTGTGTGTGTAACTGTGAGTGTGTTTGTGTGCAGATGTCTCAGTTGCAGGCGGATCTGGAGCAGGAGTGGAAGGTGAAGTGTGATCAGGCTCTGGCAGCGGCACGTGAACAGCAGAGGAGAGAGAAGACTGAACTCACAGAGCAGAGAGACACACTGCAGCTCAAACTCACACAACTGCAGGAGAAGGTACACACACACACACACACACACACACACACACACACACACACACGCACAACTGCAGGAGTAGGGACACACACACACACACAACTGCAGGAGTAGGGACACACACACACAACTGCAGGAGAAGGTACACACGCACACAACTGCAGGAGAAGGTACACACACACACACACACACGCACACAACTGCAGGAGTAGGGACACACACAACTGCAGGAGTAGGGACACACACAACTGCAGGAGAAGGTACACACACACACGCACACAACTGCAGGAGAAGGTACATACACATACACGCACACAACTGCAGGAGAAGGTACAGACACACTCACTCACACAACTGCAGGAGTAGGTACATACACACACACGCACACTGCAGAAGAAGGGACACACACACGCACACAACTGCAGGAGAAGGTACAGACACACTCACTCACACAACTGCAGGAGTAGGGACACACTCACTCACTCACTCACACAACTGCAGGAGAAGGCACACACACACACACGCACACAACTGCAGGAGAAGGTACATACACACACACGCACACAACTGCAGGAGAAGGTACATACACACACACGCACACTGCAGAAGAAGGGACACACACACGCACACAACTGCAGGAGAAGGTACAGACACACTCACGCACACAACTGCAGGAGAAGGTAGACACACACTCAATCACACAACTGCAGGAGTAGGGACACACACGCACACAACTGCAGGAGAAGGTACACACAGTCACTCACACAACTGCAGGAGAAGGGACACACACACTCACTCACACAACTGCAGGATTAGGGACACACACACACGCACACAACTGCAGGAGAAGGTACACACAGTCACTCACACAACTGCAGGAGAAGGTACACACACACTCACTCACACAACTGCAGGAGAAGGGACACACACACTCACTCACACAACTGCAGGAGTAGGGACACACACACGCACACAACTGCAGGAGTAGGGACACACACACGCACACAACTGCAGGAGAAGGCACAGACACACTCACTCACACAACTGCAGGAGAATGTACAGACACACACACACACACACAACTGCAGGAGTAGGGACACACACACACACAACTGCAGGAGAAGGGACACACACACTCACTTACACAACTGCAGGAGTAGGGACACACACACTCACTCACACAACTGCAGGAGTAGGGACACACACACGCACAAAACTGCAGGAGAAGGTACAGACACACTCACTCACACAACTGCAGGAGTAGGGACACACACACGCACACAACTGCAGGAGAATGTACAGACACACACACGCACACAACTGCAGGAGAAGGTACAGACACACACACGCACACAACTGCAGGAGAAGGTACAGACACACTCACTCACACAACTGCAGGAGTAGGGACACACACACACGCACACAACTGCAGGAGAATGTACAGACACACACACGCACACAACTGCAGGAGAAGGTACAGACACACTCACTTACACAACTGCAGGAGAAGGTACACACAGTCACTCACACAACTGCAGGAGTAGGGACACACACACGCACACAACTGCAGGAGAAGGTACACACACACTCACTCACACAACTGCAGGAGAAGGTACACACAGTCACTCACACAACTGCAGGAGAAGGTACACACACACTCACTCACACAACTGCAGGAGAAGGTACAGACACACACACGCACACAACTGCAGGAGAAGGTACAGACACACTCACTCACACAACTGCAGGAGAAGGTACAGACACACTCACTCACACAACTGCAGGAGAAGGTACAGACACACTCACTCACACAACTGCAGGAGTAGGGACACACACACGCACACAACTGCAGGAGAAGGTACAGACACACTCACTCACACAACTGCAGGAGAAGGTACAGACACACTCACTCACACAACTGCAGGAGAAGGTACACACACTCACTCACACAACTGCAGGAGTAGGGACACACACGCACACAACTGCAGGAGAAGGTACACACACACTTACTCACACAACTGCAGGAGAAGGTACACACAGTCACTCACACAACTGCAGGAGAAGGGACACACACGCACACAACTGCAGGAGAAGGTACACACAGTCACTCACACAACTGCAGGAGAAGGTACACACACACTCACTCACACAACTGCAGGAGAAGGTACACACAGTCACTCACACAACTGCAGGAGTTGGGACACACACACACACACAACTGCAGGAGAAGGGACACACACACTCACTCACACAACTGCAGGAGTAGGGACACACACGCACACAACTGCAGGAGAAGATACACACAGTCACTCACACAACTGCAGGAGAAGGTACAGACAGTCACTCACTCACACAACTGCAGGAGTAGGGACACACACGCACACAACTGCAGGAGAAGGTACACACAGTCACTCACACAACTGCAGGAGAAGGGACACACACACTCACTCACACAACTGCAGGAGTAGGGACACACACGCACACAACTGCAGGAGAAGGTACACACAGTCACTCACACAACTGCAGGAGAAGGTACACACACACTCACTCACACAACTGCAGGAGTAGGGACACACACGCACACAACTGCAGGAGAAGGTACAGACACACTCACTCACACAACTGCAGGAGAAGGTACACACAGTCACTCACACAACTGCAGGAGTAGGGACACACACACACAGTCTCACACACACACACACACACACACACACACACACACACACACACACACACACACACACACACACACACACTCTCTCTCTCACACACACACACACTCTCACGTACTCTCTCTCTCTCACACACACACACACACACTCACTAACACACACGCACACACACACTAACATGCACTCTCACATACACTCTCACACACACACACACACACTCACTAACACACACTCACTAACTCACACACATAATCACACACTCACATAAACACTCACAGACACACTCACGCACTCTCTCACACACAGTCACACACACAATCACATACACTCTCACACACACAATCACGTCCACACACACTTACACACACGCTCACATACATACATAGCCGCGCACACACACACTCACATACATACATACATACATACATACATACATACATAGCCACACGCACTCACTCTCACACACACACACACTTACACACACACTCACACACAATCACATCCACACACGCTCACATACATACATAGCTGCGTGCACACACTCACATATACTCACACACACACACTCACATATACTCACACACACACACACACACACACACACACACACACACTCACACAACAGCAGGAGTAGGCACACTCACACACACACACACACACATACGCACATACACACACACACATACACACACGTCTGCACACAAGCTTGTAATAATTTATATTTTTTAATGGTTTTGAAAAAAAGTCTCTTCAATCTGCCCACAAAGGCTGCATTTATTTGTTTAAAAATTTAAAATAATGTGAATATGTAGTGCAGTGTGATTTATTCCTGTGATCAAAGCTGAATCTATCATCATTACTCCAGTCTTCAGTGTCACATGACCCTTCACTAATCACTCTCATGTGAGGATTTGAGCTCAAGAAACATTTATGATTAAGTTTTTGTTTTGTTTCACAGTTTCCACAAAAATATGATGTTGCAGAACTGTTTTCAACACTGATAATAATCATAAATGTTTCTTGAGCATATGAGAGTGATTAGTGAAGGATCATGTGACACTGAAGACTGGAGTAATGATGATAAATTCAGCTTTGATCACAGGAATAAATCACATTTTACTTTTTTTCAAGAACATAATCTAAATTATTCTTACTCTTGACTGGTAGAGTAGATGAAGGCTCACATTCACACAGTGACTTCCTCAGCGGTCCACATCTGATTATATTACTTTGGCAAGAAGAGTCTTCTTACACTTTCAAAAGTTGCCAAATATTGTGTTTTGTTGAACAGACTAATCAAACTAACACTCTTATTTCTCTCCTCTGCACAGTTTAATGCACTCAGACAGTCCCGTGAATCAGAGGAGCAGCGTTTGCTACAGCAGCAGGACCAGGGAGAAGAGCTACAGGCCTTGAGAGAGAAGGTGAAACACTGAGCAAAACCGGTTTCTGGTTCCATCCATTTCTTATTTATTAACCTTCGTTTGTATTTTTTTTATCAAGCTGAGCCTCAGGCTCCTATTCTCCTCAACCATAGACAGTAAAAAAATATAAACGTAGTGTCCGTGTTATACGTAACTGAACAATGTGGAGTTATGCAGTAATGTTTGATTTAGTGGTATCCGACTGTTTCTTTTACTCAGTGTTTACTGAATTAAGGAAAAGTTCTCCTCCAAGTTTGGGAGAAAAGTTAGCAAGGCTGGGAGATATTGTTTATATGCACATCAACGTTTGAACAACGTTACCATGGGAGTGAACGGAGTTGTCAGAACGCTTAATAAAGTTGGACTTTATCTGACTGTTTTGTTGACATTCCCTTTAGCACAGAGCTCCATCTAGTGGATGCATAACGCAAACGCTTGACTGCTGTATCTTCTATTATATGTGCCTTATAATCCGGTGCGCCCTATATATGAAAACAGCTCTAAAATAGGCCATTCATTGAAGGTGCGCCTTATAGTGCGGAAAATACGGTAAATGTAATCAGTTACTGTACTTTTACAGTATCTTTTTTGGCTACTTTGTAGTTTTACTGAGCATCAAAGATATTGGCGACTTTTACTCTTTACTTGACTACATTTTTAATAATGTAGTAAATGTACTTTTTTACTCCAGTATATTTGTGTTGAGTAATGCAGTTACACATTATATTTTGCATGGCACCTAACTTTTTCTGCAGCAGTTTCTGCTATAAAGAAGCGATATGTCCGTCTAAAGGCACTGAAGGCACTGTATCTTTACTCACACACACATGTCAGTGAGGCTCCTTTACATGAGTGCGAGTGCATTAGCAGAATCATCACGACTGCAGCCGCTGATGAGCCTCAAACCAGCACATCCAGTGCAAGAAGACGTTTAATTATTTTATTTATCCGCTACATTGACGAGACGTTTTTAAAGTAAACTGGTTTACTTATGGCCTTTTTGAGCCCTGAACTGAGACTTGTGAGTTTGTAGACGTTTAAGAGGCTGTTGTGTCAACCTTGATTTTAGAAAATAAACATGATTTCTCATCTTACAGATCAATAGTTTCTTGTTTTCACTGGTGTGTCTCTCATGTGTCAGGATTAGTGGATCGTTGAGCCTGTATTCAGCACGAGTAAAGTACTTAAGTACTGTAAAATCAGATTCTCTCAGAGTTTTACTCCAGTCATATTGGAATTGGTGACTTGTAACTTGTATTGAAGTAATTTTCGCTGTATGGTTTTCAGGTACTCTTTACACCTCTGGAAGCTTTGGCGTGTTGATGGACTCCATCTCCTCCATCTGTGTTTGATCATCACTTTGAATCTGATCTGGATGGAGTCTTTAACAAAAAACATAATTTTCTTACCTTTTTGCTCAAAATGTCGCTTTATTATGAAACTTACACACATTTAAGTGTTGATATTAAAAGAATGCATGAAGCTAGAATAAAACAGGGTTTTTTTTGTTTGTCAGAGGCTCTGTTCTTTCTTTTGACATTTTGCAACAAAATATTCTGGGGGCCATGGAATTATTGTGAAATAATCAAAAACGCTGGCGCTGGCAACTTTTTTTTTTTTTTTTAAACACTGGTGTGAAAAGAATTTAAACGGATGACTTGTAAAACAATGCACCCCCCTCACAGTTGTCATGAAGGGAAAAATTAGCCATATCGACCAAACCGACTGTTTGTACCAGGACGTAAACGTGTTTTTCTGCTGTAAAGTTGGGCATTTTAACATGGAGGAGATACAGGTTTGACTCCCTTCAGGAGCCTGTCTCTAGCGGGAGGTTGCCGCTCGGGTACAACTCTCTGAATTGAGTTTTATGTAGTTTACCCTCTCTCTGGCCTTTTTCTGCTGTGTCTAAGACTTGGCTAACCTCTTCGCAGTGCCTTCAGCACTTATTTATAGATGGTGTGTTTGCTATCAGGTTAGTTTCCACTGTCTCATACAGTAACCGCCTGCATTACACCGTGACAGCCGTGTGTTTTATCTCATGAGAGCAGGAAGACCCTGTTTCCCAAGAGCTGACAGTAGTTGTGTGTGTTTCAGTGCCGTGCGCTGGAGCAGCAGGAGGAGACGCGTGTTTCAGAGCTGACGGAGCAGCAGCAGACAGACACCGCAGGAGAGGTGAGCTGTACAACTGCATCTGGGTTATACTGGCACTCATTATATAGCCTGGACCTTATTATTATTATTACTGTACCTTGTTCATATAAGGCTCCAGAACCTCTCAATTCAGAACAAACATCATACATCTGTGTGGCATAAATTAAACCATAAACATGCTGTGCTTTTTTGTAAACTGGTAGATGTAGTTTTGTTGTTTTCCTATCTGCTTTTTGCTAGTGTTATTATACAGTAAATTCAACTGATGTATTATTCTAAAAACATTAAAATACGTTAATTTAGACTTTTGGAAGAATATTAAAATAGTAAGGTCATTGACTGTTAATTTATTTAATTATTTACTTTATTTAAATAAATTAATGTAACTAATTTTAACATTAAAAAAACAATTGTTTATTATAATGTTTATTTTGTCAATGAAATCTGAGGAAAAATTGTGAGATTTATTTCCCATGACTAAGTCGAGATGATAACGAGATGACTCCAATGTCATTTAGCAAACATGCAATATCGTTGACAAAAGACGAGACTAAAATGTAATTAAAAAATTAAAACTTTGTTCTATTTTTCTATCACAGCCTCTACGAGCTTTCATTGTTGCGGTTGCCTGAATTTAAGAATTTAATCCTCAAAATCAGAGCTTTAACTCTTAAAATGATACATTTTCTGCCCAGTGTTTAAGTTTATCTGGTAACCTTGTACACACTCGCGCTCGCTCTACACTGCTCTGTCACGACTAAATCTGCCATCAAACCTTCTGTGATGAACTGTAATAAATCCAAACATGATTCTCGTCTATATTGTTTGCGACCGTGGTTGCTGCACTTGCAGTTGTTTTAGTAGAAAAACATGAATGTGGTTTTGGAATTATTGGAATTACAATTAGGAAATGTCTTGTTTTACCAGTTTTCATAATATATAGAGAGAGAGTTAATTTATATAAATCAGGAAACCTGATTCTCTAGATTTGTGCATATTGGTGCAAAAAATTATCAAATGACAACAATTGTTGCGTTTTATATTTTAGCAAAATAATCGTTATTGTCAGTTTAACCATTATGCAGCATGAACAAAAATGTCATTGTTGAAAACTAGACCAAAATGCTCAGACATTTAGTCGAATACAATTTGACTTAACAAAAAACAGGACAAGGATGACCAAATATGATGATAACGAAGAAGTGCTTTACTGGTACATTTCTGAACTTATTATTGACCTCAATGGAGTGTCCATTCGCACTAGCTCTGCCTAACAATGCCTGGTTGGACCTAACAAGATACTTCAACATCTTCAGTGGTGTAGTCAGTCGAGCGTAAGGCTTAAAGATCAAGATTTTGACCCGGGTTCGAATCCGCCTTTTGCAGAGCTCGCTCTTCGACCTTTTCCCATCACATATCACATCGGAAAGGCATTTACTTTCAATACAAATGAAGAAAATGTTCTAAAAGTGGAAATGAAGTGCCTAACGAAAGCATTTATTGGGCAGGGTTAGGGGTCGGTGTAGGGAGGGCTTTCATTATCCCATAAAGGCGGCATCCATTTAATCATTTTAATAATCATTTACACTGTTATTATTGCATCCTGTTAATGTACAACAACACTGAGGTGCAAATAGTATCTGCCAAAATGAAGTATAAATAGCATCTAATTACTATTAACACACTGCAAAGAACTGATATTTTCAGTGTAAATATCATCTATCACTAAGCAAGTGTGTTAGTTTCACTGAGTTATTAGAATCTAGTTGCTATTCACACTTGATTACAAATAGCCACTGCCTTTTATTAATTTATATAAACACTCATGTTCAAAAAAAGTTTCCACCAAAATATGAACGGTTTTCAACACTGATAATAATCAAAAAGTTTTCTTGAGCATCAAATCCTCATATGAGAGTGATTAGTGAAGGATCACTGAAGAGTGGAGTAATGATGATCACAGGAATAAATCACACTGCACTGTATATTCACATAGAGAACAGCTGATTTAAACTGGAATAATATTTCACAATATTACTGTATTTCTGATCAAATAAACACAGCCTCGGTGAGCAGCAGAGACCATTAAAAGATCTTACATCTCGAAAACATTTGAATGGCTGACAACTTACATTATAGTAAAATTAGATAGATGAGAAGTAATCGTGTGATTATATTGGGTATTATAATAATATATTACTGCTGTGAATATCTTAGCACTGAATCTTTTAAGTATTTAAATAAATGATTGAGTATTTTTGAAGCGTTTATTTTGGTTTGAATCATTATAGTCATGCTGGATCTCACCCTTTCTAAGCTCGGCTGTGATTGTGTCCAGGTGAAGCGTGTGATGAATGGAGTGTTTCAGTCTCTCCGAGGGGAATTCGATCTGAACGAGACCTACACAGGAAGTGCTGTTCTCAGAGTGCTGGTCAGCACTATCAAGGTGTGGCTCTCAGTGTGACATTTCTATCTGCAGCATGAAGCGTGTCAGATTCTGAGCAGTGTTTTTCCCTCCAATGACAGAGTGTCACGCTGCAGCTCCTCACTAAGACTGACAGATCTTCACCTGAACACAGCGAGAAAGAAGAGGAGGAGGAGGAGAGAGAGAGCGATGCACAGCCAGGACGTCAGGCGCATGTGAACGGGCAGAGAGAGGAAGAGGAGGAGACGGACAGAGATCCTGAAGATGGACTGGCACAAGTACAGGAGGAAGACGTTTCACCAGCAGAAGAGAAGAAGAAGGAAGAAGAAACGGAGGAAATCGAAAGTAAACAGGAAGTCATAGAAGAAAACATTCAGGAGATGGTTGTGGAAGAGAAGGAAGTAGACGTTAAAGTCAGCACAGAACACAATGTGCAAGATCAGGACGGTGAAACTACACACGAAGAGGCCGAAAGTGAGGTCACATCCACACAGGAAGTGGCCACCGAGCTGCCTGATGACATCAGTCCACAGGAAGTGAAGGTAGGGGATGAGAGGTCTTCATGGGAGGCAGAGAGTACACTGACGCTAGGCGGACCGCCCAAGAACCCGCCACCGCCCCCTGGTGCTCTACATGAGGACTGCAGCGCCACACCTGACCAGATCAACAGGTATGAGCAGTTTTGACACTAGATTTGATGCTTAGGTTGTTCACCCAAAAATTAAAAATCATAATTTACTCACCCTCACGCCTTTCTAGACCCTAGTGTTATTTTAGTACCATTGAGATACTGTTATACTTTATATATATATAAATGTGCGGTCAATCGATAAAAAAATAACTCAATCGCATGTTTTTTATATTGTAATAATTTCATATTTAATCTCCAAATGAATGTAGAAACAACTTAAAGACAGTATATTTTTTAAATATTTGTTGTACTGGCATCTTTTTATGAATGAAGGCCAGTCTCGCCGATGCTAATACTGATGTCTCCGATTTTTTTAGCCATTTAATTATAGCTATTCAACATTACAGTATTATTGAAAGCTATAATTTTTTAACATTTATTAGGCTTTAAAAAATTACTTCTAATTTAAGTGAACGTAAACAATCTTTAAAACAAAACAAGTCATATTTACCTGCTCTTCAGTATATCAGGGCTCAAAGTTTTCTATTGGCCCAGTCAGGCCAGTGATTGCTTTCGTTGTTTTTGGCCCATGTGACCTTGTAAACAGTGCTTTAAGATTTGCAGGGCTGTCTAACAGGTAGGAAATATGCAGAAATTAAATAGTTACCAAACAATTCACTTCACCACAACGTCTTCATGACATAAATGATAAAACAAATATAGATGAATCGTTATTAAATCTACAAATGTTCTTCAGTCAAGAGCAGTGTGTGTTTCTTTGATTAACATTAATGACAGACAGCAGACTTGACGCATATGACGCGTAAATGGCAAACAGCCCATTATTACGTTCATTTAACCCTCCGGTGCTCTTCGGTCATCTCTGATCAGAAAATTCACAGCTTAAAAATCACAGCTTCATCAGAATTATATGAATCTTGGTGACTTTTCTAGCATTAGGTATGTAAACACACAAAAAATTGGTGTCATGATTCGAGCGTGCTAAGTGGTCGTAAAAAAAAAAGTAGCGTTCATTGTCTTCGGTCATAAATGACCGACCATAGGAAATGAATGGGAAATCGGCTAAACACAAATTCTCTGAATATTTGTGTGTACAATCTACAAATCGGCCACAATGTTGAAAAAAGTACACAGCAGTTAAGAGGTGACACTTTAAAACATCAAGAGTGTGATATTGACACATCCACTCACACACACACACACACACTTATCCATAGATTTCACGTGTCATCACACACTTATAGGAACGCCCACCTGGAGGACAAAACAATGCTTTCCTTATTGCCCGCCAGTCATTTTTACCAGGTTTGTCGTCAGCATTAATGCAGTAAGACAGTGATATTAAAATACCAAATTTAATTTATACCTTATTGATGTTGCATACATTGTACAGGAAAGCAGATGAACACAGAATATTAATGCAACACGAGGTTTCTCGTTAGGTGTTTTCCCCATCGAAACCCATTATAAAGAAAACGTGTTGCGTTCATATTCTAGGCTCATCTACTCGCCTGTACATGCATCAGCAAAAAGCTGTAAACTGAATTTAATCTTTTAATATCTCTGTTTTAGTAAATTACGGCACTGTAAGGGTGGGATTCTGTAGCCTGTGGTCAGTTCACCCTTCATCTGCTGCTCGATCAGCTCTATAACAGTTTTACTGCGTAATCAATCTGTGGTTAAAATGAAGTGGTGCAACAACTCGATTTAAAATAAAACCCATATCAACAAATCCTTTTTGGTGCAACTCACCCTACAGTGTTTTTCACATTAAGCGTTTAAAAGCGTCCCGCTGTCTTTAGTTATTGAAATACTGCAGCAGGAGCTCTATATGGATCATAAGTGCCCAAATCCTGCATCTTGTTCACATATTTTTGTTTTAAGATGGAAATTTGACAGGCTTGTGCTGCAGTTCTATGGTGGTTTTGCCGTCCAAGACTCCGCGACCTATGAAAAACTGAACATATGAACCACATTTAGAATTTTAAAAAATCACAGCTTCATCAGAATGATATGAAACGTGGTGACTTTTCTAGCATTAGGTATGTAAACACATAAAACTTGAGGGCATGATTCGAGCGTGCTAAGTGGTCGAAAAAAAAAAAAATGCTCTTGTGTCAAAAATGACCACCATAGGAAATGAATGGGAAATCTGCAAAAATTCACAGAAAAAAATCACCTAAATGAAGAGCACCAGAGGGTTAAATGAACACGCTGAATTTTTGGGACTTTAGCTTATCTTTAGATTTAGCCTAGTCTCTCATTCCTGCGTAATAATCAATGAACTTGCTGCCATACCATGGGTGCAGCGGCGCAGTGATATTACGCAGAAGAAAGGCATGTACACGTTAGGATGACTTCAGTAAATCATGGGGTCATTTTCATTTTTAGGTGAACTAACCCTTTAAATGATTTTATTACTATTGGTAAGACATTACTTCTCAAACAGCATTCATCCTTATTTTTGTAATTTTGTTTTTTTTACAATCTAATTAAAGTTAATTAGATAATTAAATAATTAAATAAAATAATGAAAATAATTGTGTATATATATAAGGCCTACAATTCATTAGTATATAGTAAAATTCTGTTTCAAAAAGAATTAGGAAAATATAGTGCCTTCAAGGCTTATGTTAAAGATTGTTGCTATATGATTGAACATTTTACTGTACCAACTTTTTAATTTTTTTATTTTATGGATCCTAAAATTTTGCATCCAGGACAAATGAGCCGCCCGTGTGCCGTGTCCAAAACCGTGGGCTTCATCACACGGGCAGTTCATGCAGTCCTGTCAGACCAGCTGTCCCACTTCTCCGTGATCTTCTGATTAATATTTCATCATTTTAGCAAAACGCCTATAATTCGTTAAAATAGTAAGCATAAGTCTCATTACTCTCTGCATTTTACAAATATTTTGGGATGTGAAAGATACGTATAATTTGCGATATACATGAAATTATGTATGGCAACGACTCAAGGGCAGATTTTTTTAGTGATACAACAAAACATATGCGACCATGCGGTTTTTTAGGGATGACGTCATTACGCACGCCATTTTATCTGTAAAAGGCCAGGTGGATGGAAACAGACTGGAGACAAATTTCACAAAATGCACTTTGTCAATAAAACAGTGAAACTTGAAACTTGGCTATTGTATGAAAGAGAGCAGCTGGAACATTCTTCAAAATATCTCCGTTTTGTTTTTTTCTTGGAACGAAGAAAGACGTACAGGCTTGGATTGACATGAGAGTGAGTAAATGTTGACAGAATTCATGTCAGGGTCAAATATGTCTAAAATCTGCTCATATGTGAGAGAAGAGAGTGCATGACAGCGCAAACAGGAGACCTCAATTTCACCGCATGTATTCTGACGAATAATTGAATGGGGTTTTTTGTTGACGTCCCATCGTTACAGTCCATCTCATTAAATCAGTTTTATGATTGTTGGTAAACCTCAGAAATCTTTACAGCGCTGTAATAACACTGTAAACTAACACAAGACCCACTTTAAAGGGATAGTTCACTTTGAAATTAAATTTTGATATGTTTTAGCTTACCTCATGGGCATCCGAGATGTAGGAGTATTTGTTTCCCCAGTAGTTTCAGTTTTGATCATTTTAGGTCAAAGCGTTCTTATCTGTGCCTCACATAATGCAGGTCTATGGTCACCACCTCAAAGAGCATACACAGAGAAGTCCAAATTAAACAATCCCCCATCGTAAGTACCCACTGATGGCCTAAGACACCAAACCAGCGGTTTGTGTGAGAAAACCAACAGTATTTATATTGTTTTTACCTCTTGTACACCACAACGTCCGACTGATCCGAGGGCGCGTGTGCATGTTTCCTGTTGTGACATTCGCGCGTTCTGGCTTTAGTTTGTTGGTTTTCTCACACAAACCGCTGGTTTGGTGTCTTAGGCCATCAGTGTGTTCTTACGATGGGGGATTGTTTAATTTGGACTTCTCTGTGTATGCTCTTTGAGGTGGTGACCATAGACCTGCATTATGTGAGGCACAGATAAGAACGCTTTGACCTAAAATGATCAAAACTGAAACTACTGGGGAAACAAATACTCCTACATCTCGGATGCCCATGAGGTAAGCTAAAACATATCAAAATGTAATTTCAAAGTGAACTATCCCTTTAACTGTCACTGTGAGCATGTGTTTGTCCTGTTTCTGTCTGTCTCTCGTCCTGCTATTCTCTCAGCCCGTCTGAGAGGGTAGAAGAGGAAAATGGAGAGGAATCATTTTTCCAGAGTCCCGTCCCGCACACACCGGCACCCGCACCGGCAGCGGCCGATGAAGAGGAGGAGGAGCTGGTGAGCAGGGCTCTCACACACACACACACTCCACATCCACCTGCTCATCTTCTGCTGCTCGTTCTCACAAACTAATTACTTTATTGTCTTTTAAAACTGACAAATATTTTCTTCGTTGATAAGCCAATCATTTTAAAGTCATTAAAGGTCCAGATCATCTAACGTTGACCGTTCCCCAGTGTGTTTCTCAGTGTAGTGTGAATGGATGTGGGTAGTGTGTGTGTCTGTAGTGGATCAGGCTCAAGGTTGTGGGTTTGATGCATAACATCACATCAGTCATGAATACAAAAAATCAAATGCTAATAAAAAGATTATATTGTGAAATGTAGAGTTCGTTGTGATGCATAGATTTCATAATGAAATATCAGTGCATCCATTACAGTGCTAAAATATGTTCATATTACTGCATTATTATCAGTATCAGTACCCAATATATCACACAATTACTTATCCATGAGTTATTTTGTCAATATTTTACTGCAGTTACACAGCGTTCAAAGGTTTACAGTATGTAAGATATTTTTAATGGTTTTGAAAGAAGGTGGTTGCATTTATTTGATCAAAAATATAATGAAAACAGTAATACTGTGAAATAGCATTGCAATTTAAAGCTATGGAACTGTTGGCCCTCTAGCGGTTAAAAAAACTAAACTGCATGCTTTTTGCGGATGAACATTGTTTTAGTTGTGAATATGATTTCATCATACTCATAATGCTCATTAAACATTCACTAGAGAACGTCTTGCTTGGCTGATGGTCAAGGACAGACTATCTGTTAATATGTTAGTATACCTTCATAGAATTATTAATACTCGGACTCCAACATTTTTTTATGATAATATAATATACTATTCAGAAATGCATTTACATTACACAAGAGGGGTGAGTAGTCGACAGATTTCTTTACCCCTACCTAAATCTGACTCTATGAAGAGGACCATTTTTTAGAGGTCAATTGTGTTTTGGAACAATCTTCCAGTTGGGGTTCGTGAAATCAAGGGAAAAACTGGTTTTAAAATAAGACTAAGACTGTATTTGTTTTTAATATCATAACAGTGTCGGGCTTGGTTGAGTGAGGTTGTATTATGTGCTATTGTGATTGTAATTATTGGGTTTTGTATGTATTGTTTGGACCCCAGGAAGACTAGCTGTCGTCTTGGCGTCAGCTAATGGGGATCCTTTTAAATAAACAAATAAACTACTAGACTTCTCAGATATAACCAGTTCAGATGGACAGGATCTCAAGCTGGCTAGATGGAGACGTTACTGTAGCTTTAGCCATTAATGAAAGATTTCCTGATCATTTATTCACCCCCATCTCATCCAATATGTTCATGTCTTTCCAGGATTTTTTCCACATAATGGACTTCAACGACAACGGTTGAAGGTCCAAATCAATGCAGTTTCAGAGGAAGGGCTTCAGAGGCTCTGCACGACCCCAGATGAGGAATAGGGTCTGATCTATCTATAGCGTGACCTTTCCAGCGTGATGACGTCATATGCCATGAAGAAGCACAACACTGAAGTCGGTTAAAAAGTGTAAAAATGTTGATTATTTTCTTAAAATGAGCGATGGTTTGTCTAGATCAGACCCTATTCCTCTAGGATTGTGCAGAGCCTCTGAAGCCCTTCCTTTGACACAGATTTATTTGGACCTTCAAACATTGGTTCCCATTGAAGTCAATTATATGGAGAAAAAACCTGGAATGTTCTCCTCAAAAAACTTCATTTCTTTTCCACTGAAGAAAGAAAGACACGGACATCTTGGATGAGATGTGGGAGAGTAAAATATCTGGAAATGTTCATTTTGAAATGAACTAATCATTTACTCTTTCCCGCCAATGTTTATGAGAAAAATAGTTGCCCACCAGCTTTTTTTGATCATTTTCATAAGTTTCATGGCCCCCAGAATATTGAAATATGAAAATATGCAATATATCAAATTAAATAACTGTAGCTCGTCCTGGGTCCACATTTCATTCACTAACATTAGACAATTTTTATTTATATGCTATGTAATGTTAGTGATCACGTTATTTTATTTTACATATGTACATGATTGCACGGCGTTATTATTTTTTTTCAAAACATTTAAGCAGAAGTCCAGCCCTGAAGCCGATTCCAAACATTTCATTGGCCAAGTCAATCACAATAACATTTGCCTACACCCAACCCTGATCCCTAAGCCTACCCGTCACTGTAACCTCAGCCAATGAAGGTTGTTTCTGCTTCTTCTTCTTCTCCTGTGTTTTGATCTGCGATTCTGTACACTTTCAGATGTTATAGCGTCCTCTATCGTATAACAGTGAAAACACAGAAAGACAGAATTTTCCGTCAGTGGCGGGGGGAGTTAATAGACATGGTACTTCCTTGAAAATAAACTCCAGCACAGCGCTACAACAACCATAATGAAACCTACCATACTCACCTGTTGAGTCATAAAAACACCATCACTGTGTTGCATTTCAAATCCCTTAGCCATCTCTGAAAAGCCAAGCTTATGTTGATTCTTGTTTTATTACGAGCTCTGTTGTGTTCTCTTTCTGCCAGCAGAAACAATGTGTCTGTTCAGTTACTAATCTGTGAACTGATTCCTACTTGTCTGTGAACGTCCTCAGAGTTTAAAAGGACGGCCCCCTCCCGCCCCTCTCTTTGGTGATGAAAGCGATGATGATGATGACCTGGACTGGCTGGGCTGATCATGTGACCCATCTGAAAACCAGTGTCTGATGTCAGCTGACTCCCGGCAAGGAGGCCAAACGGACTCTGTGTTTGTGTGCCGGACCGCCGGGGACTTTAATGTGTGGGTTTGGATAAATCTAGAAGCATTTCAGGATTTTGTGATCAAAGAACAGAGAGTAACTTCCAGTCCAAAACCATAAAAAGCTTTTGAATGAAGATTGATTTATGGCGTATGAACCGAGTGCTGCTTATGAACTGATTTACTGCACATACGGCAAAAAAATCTTTAAATCTACAAATACTGTAAATCATGATCCCTTAACTTTTTTTAAAAAAATCTTAATTTATGATTCAGTTCCCATCTGTAAGGCTGATGACGTTAGCTTGCTGTCTCTGTTATTAATATTTTTACATTGTACTAACAGCAACCAATTCAATATTAATAAAGAAATAAGACTCTGTTTCTTTAGCATTTGACTGATCTGTTCCTCAGTTCATGTATAATGTGACAGAAGATTGCCAGTCGATTACATCACGAATAGGTAAGTCGTAGTGATATGAATCCTTCATATGTCTGTCAGTTACAGTCCGTTGAATAATTAAATTAATGCACAATTTGAGTATTGTTTTAATAATTACACGGTCCAACTTCCGTCATTCTGCCTTTATCACCTTTACCACAAATACATCTATATAAAGGGCCTCGGTCATTAAACACAAGCAGAATCAGTTTTTGCTTATTCCTCACAATTCAATTCAACAATTTACATCACAAATGTACACAAAAAGTCCAGGTTTTGCCTCAACAACTGCTTCCTTCATTTACTGATATGAAACTGTAAAAACAAACCTGGATCAAAAAGTTGCACAAACTTAAGCAAACCCTTGGGGGCCGTTCACACTAGCGATGGGCGATTTAGAAACCTTTATGAATCATTTGTTTCGAATCAGTGGTTCGACAGTAATTTCAGTAAACGAGGCTTTGTGAGGTCATAACGGTTTTGAAACATTTAGAAATTGAATTGGTTCGCCATGGGGGGGTTCACAAGATCTCTGTGAACCTATGGATCATGCAGATTGAACAAGTGTCTGTGTTTTACCTGATCGCTGATCAGTTTGTACCTGTAACTTTTGTACATTTTTGCTGCATCTACAGGTGAGGCTTAACCCCTCCCTTGCGAAGCACAGAGAAGCTATGGTGGCCGACACAGGACAAAGATTTAGGGAAAATGTAGAAAAATGACAGGGACTGTAAGGGGATCCGCACTGTGTAGATAGAAATGGCTCATTATAAAGAAATAAAACCTTAACGGGTCATTATATACGGTCTTTATACACCACAGAAAACATAAGTATGCATTTTATTTTGCAATTCTGTCGATAGATCCTCATAGATATTACACACTGCACCTTTTAAAAAAAAAGTGTCCACCTTTTTTCCATTCACTGCCTTGAGTAAATGCAAAAAGGTATTCAGTGTGTAGTCTCACATCTAGCGTCTTTTGCAGTGTCTCACGCATGAGCCGTGTTTTTAAAATGCTGTGTCAGGTTAAAAGCAGTTCAACTTGTTATACCTTTCATGTTCTTCATTCCACTGACTCGAGTCTTGCATTCTTGCAAACATGCATTGTGTCTTTTGTAGCATCTCACACATGACAATGGCCTTATAAAACCAGGGCTCAAGTTAAAAAACCCTGTCTAGATTTCATTTCCACTGCCCTGCGTCTTGCATTATTAAACGCTAAAACGTGTTCTGTGTGAACGGCCCCTCAGAACATCTGTGAACCAATCAGAAGCAAGAATTAATAGCATCACCGTTATCAAAAAGTTGTTTTTAGTAAATATTTCATTAGTAAACTGATATTGCTGCATTCATGACAGGTGCAGCTGTTCCCAAAGATACTCAGTAGTTAAAAAACCCTTTGCTGTAATGTTTCAACAGATGAGATATGATAGTGTGTATGATCAGAGCATAAATAACCCCAGAGGGCCACTAAACATTAGCTTACTGCTCACTAAGACAACGCAAACGGATACATGGATGGGCCGCCGTCCCGTGGAGGCGTTCGTGTTCCTGAGCTCCCAAAAGAAGCAGCTTCAGTCAGTGTTCATGTTATCCAAAAAGTGCTTGTTGTAGTCTTTCAAGAAATCCCACCACCACTGAAATCTGTGTGTAGATACGAAAAATCAGCTTCACGTCCCGCTGAGTAAACACCAGAGAGGGATCATCGCAGGTCAAGCATCGAGACGGTGCCTTCTGTGATTATGATGTGGCTTCCACCCTGAGGGAACAACATCAGCGTTAAGGAACGGATCATGTGCTTGTGGCATGTCAAATGAACGAATGGTGAAGGTTGGCGTCACTACCGTGAAGAGAGGAGGTTCTTTGGGATGAGGGTGAAAGCCTCTCTGAGTGCAGGTTGAGATCTCCTCCAGGCCATAGTCTGTCAGTCTGAAGTAGCCGGTCCTGTGTACACATCATTGTTCAGACCAATGGCAGGCCGGCCGAATGAAAATGCAATTACACTCTGACAGTGGATGGTGTGCCAATTTTAGTTTTTTCATAAGTGCCAAGGCTCCAAAAAAGCATGCAGACTCTTCGTCAGACAGTTAAGTGTAAAACCGATTTATTAAAGGAAATGGGGGTGAAATAGTAAAATTCCAATAAAAGTACAAACATGTGCCAAAACCGATGCAGTTGGCATTAACTCTTTACCAAACTGAGACAAAAATGTCCGTAAGGACACACAAGGGTTAATGCCACCTGCTTATGTTTTGGCACATGTTTGTACTTTTATTGGAATTTTACTATTTCACCCCCATTTCCTTTAATAAATCGGTTTTACACTAAATAGTTCACCCAAAAAGTTTAAAGGGGTACTTCAGCGCTGGGAAGATGAATCTGTATTTAAACTGGGTCATTAATGTAGTATAAATATGAAATTATTTTTGAATTTGGTGCCTTCTAGACTGAGAAAACACAGAAAATGCGGTGGAGAGCAAAGTGAGTGTTTCAACTGTTCAAATGAACTTCCTATGACAGTTAAGCTTCCAAAGACATGAACTCAACACGCGCCAGACTGATCACGCGCTGTGAAACACTCACTTTTCTCTCCACCGCTCCGTTTACATGAATCTCCGCAGCTCGAGCCGGCGCTGTGAGTGTGATGTTGAAAACATGTGGAAATAGCGCCTCCTGCTGGCTGTAGTCTTCAGCCTCTGGACAAAAACTCCTCCGATGACGCAAAATGACGATATTTGCGTCATCGGAGGAATTTTTCCAGAAATAAAATACATAATTCTCTCGTCTCAGGGTCATATGAGGGGGGAAAGTATGATAATTTGAATATAATCCCGGGTTTCTACTGATACAAAGCTTAATGCTAATCGCTGAAGTAACCCTTTAATTATCCCATGATTTACTTATCCTCAAGTCATCCTAGGTGTGTATGACGAGTGTGTGTGTCTTTCAGACGAACACAATATTAAAAAAGGCAGCGGCTATTTGCAAAAGTGAAGATAACATTTTCTTAGCGATAGATGATATTTACACTGAGCTGTAGATGCTGTTTACTAAAGAGTGATATAATCTATTTACACATGTAAAATGATCAGTTCTTTGCAGTGTGTTAATAGTAACTCGATGCTATTTATACTTTATTTTGGCAGATACTATTTGCACCTCAGTGTTGTTGTACATTAACAGGATGCAATAATAACAGTGTAAATGATTATTAAAATGATTAAATGGATTCCGCCTTTATGGGATAATGAAAGCCCTCCCTACACCGACCCCTAACCCTGCCCAATAAATGCTTTTATTATTATTAAACAGTCGTTAGGCACTTTATTTCCACTTTTAGAACATTTTCTTCATTTTTATTGAAATTAAATGCCTTTCCGGAGTGATATGTGATGGGAAAAGGGAGAAGAGCGAGCTCTGCAAAAGGCGGATTTTAACCCAGGTCGATCGCGTCAAAACCAGGATCCTGAGCTTTATGCATTACTGACTACACCGCTGAAGACGGTGATATACACGTTTTTTTTATCTTGTTAGGTCCAACCAGGCATTGTTAGGCGGAGCTAGTGTGAATAGCACTTGCCAACGAGTCACGTTATTTGCACTTGGTGTGAATAGACACTCCGTTTTAAAAAAAAAATTTACTTACGGAAAAAGCTTGACTGGCACGATGCATAACGTTGAACGTAGCGCAAGCGTTTTGAACTGCGAGAGGCGTTACACTTTAGTTGAATACAGAAGGCGGTCTGGCGGAAGCTATTTTATTTTATAACGTGTCAAATATGGATATTTTTCGTACACAAACCGATCGATTTGCTTCGGAAAGGCCTTTATTAACCCCTGGAGCACTTTTATAATGGATGGATGCACTTTTTTGAGCTTCAAACTCAATGGACCCCGTCCCTCCCATTATAAAGCTTGGATGTGACTCTGATTGTATTCGTCTGAAAGAAGAATGTCTTATACACCTAGGATGGCTTGAGGGTGAGTAAATCATGGGGTCATTTTCATTTTTGGGTGAACTATCCCTTTAAATTGACAAAAAATGTCAAACTTTTAGCTTTAAAAAAAAATTCCATTTAACTATAAAATGATGCAGTCTTTGTTAATAAGCTTTCATTCTGTTGGCAAGGCATCAAAATTGTAAACGTTTTTACCAGATGGTGCCATTTTCTCAGGTTTGGCCTATTGAGTAAATACTTGACTCCTGTTTTCTGCTTCTGCATATTAAAGAGCCCACTGGATAAATGATGCAGCTATGGTTGTGTTGGTGTGTTGGTATGAATGTGAGCGTGTGGTTGATGTGTGTGCAAATACTTGAGAGAAAATCTCTACAGCAAATTACAAATCCAGGCATCTAATGAGGACAGATTGATACTGCGCCCGCACAATCTCACTGAAAGCTCGTTTTTGGAGATATCAACCTTAAATTTGGAACAACTTGTTTAGATTCATGGTTCTATTAAATATATATTTTATAGAAAAAACATTTCATAAACTTGTACCTTTTCAACTTCTGTTTTTTACTTCAAAAGAAAAAACTTTCATGACCCTTTTTTTTTTTTTTACATGTGTACATGTTTGTCCTCTAAGGACTTTTTTTAAATGAATGCACAAGGGTTGAATTTTTTTAGCATTTTTGGGGCCTTGGCTTTTTAATATTTCCTTTGTCCAGCACCCAATTTGAGCAGTTTTTTGCCCGTGATGTGGATGCGTCTTATTAAAAAGCAGTTTGTTTGACACCAATGTTTCATGAAGAAGCCGGACAGTATTTACATGAATTGAAACAGTCGCTCAGATTTTGTATTCGTTATGATGTTTATCTACCCAATAAAATGAAATCATACTTTTAACATATCCTCAAATATCCAGGTTTTTAAAGATACAACACCACAGAAATCATCTGCAAGCAAACTATACAATTATTACCACGCAATGATCAAGTGAGGTCTGACTTCAACATGGCTGTGTGTCTAAAACACAGTTTGGGCTGTAAAGTCTGATTGGATTGGTCATCACATGGCTCTACCACTTGACCACATCTTGCTCTGTGTAATATTTAGCTCTTGAAACAGCAGAACTAGAAAGCTCTATGATCACAGCAGAAACACCAGATGAATGTGACTTGATGTCCAGATAGATTTCAGGGCCACTTTAACTCACTTGTGCTGTCCCTGCTTTCATCTCTCTCAATGCTGGACTTACTCGTTGAATTTGGGAGAGCAGACGATGGCGATGGACTCGGGCAGCATCATCTGGTATGAGCAGTGGGTGTGCAGATCAACGCTGGACAGGAAGGCGGTCTGGGTCGGGTGTGTCTGTGGAGCAGAGCTGATCTGTCAGAGAACTGTATGCCTGTATGATGGACATGTGGGGACAATATCATTTCAAGATGATTACTTGCTCATTGAGCTCAATAATAGAGAATGGGAGGTGAAGCGATACTCAAACAAACATTACATGCTACTGGATCTCAATGGGTGATATGAATTGACCCTTCGCCAAGCCCCGCCCTCCTTAGTTACTGTTGCTACGCCTGTCAAGATTTCGCGCCTGGCCCGTCTATTACAGTATGTGTGTGCCGGTGTCAGACATTAGTCGAGATAAGTCATTTTTGGCGAACAGGTGAAATATCTGAGAGAGCAAGACAAAAGGGACTGCAGTATGCATTCGAGGGATATATCCACGGCATAATATGCAACCGATTAGAGAACCATTTGATCAAAACTTAAGGTAAAGCCTAACTTATTGAAGTTAAAGCTTATAGTTCATTTAACATTATTATCTTTTAGCCACAAAATGATAATTTTCCTCTTTGAATTGGAATTCTCTATTGTAACATTAATTACTACACTTATTGTAATATAAATAATACAAATATTAGAAGAAAAATATTTTAAATGGTCATTAATTCACAATTATTGCACAAATAGTTTTTAATACCTAAAGATCTCCTCAAAATATTTAATAAATATTATTGAACTAAAATATAGAACATTTATTTAATTAAAAACAGTTATGGTGTATGGTCACATTTGACCATCAATGAGTGTGACCAATTAGTAAGGAACACCTGAGCGCTAAATACAAGAATAACATTAATGTTGCATCTCTATCACTGTCCTTAATAAAACGATCATGTAAATGTGCTTGACTTAATAACCAATGCACACTATGCTGTACCACTATGTACTGTCTACCAAAACTTGCTGCAATGCAAACATGCGCAGCGACTCTGGCTTTAACATTATGCCACATTAGCGCCAAAACACTATTTATTGTTTGTAAAAGCTAAGCTTTGTTTAATATCAAAAGCAATTTAGCGTGAGATTAAGCTGGGCAGAGTGAGAGCGTGACAGAAATGCGTGAGAGTTGATAACCCTGCAGCCGACGCTCTGGCTCGCTTCATGTTGCTTCAGGCATGCGACACATGTGAAGCCGACGAATGACGTATGTTCTGCTGCGAAAAAAAAAAAAAAAAAAAACATGGATCGGCCAGTGAATCTGTTCATTTTTCCAGCTAATTTGTCAGTATCGCGGCCGATATCCGATCCTAATATCGGATCGGTGCACCCCTAGCTATAATTTTGCGCTACGGTAGGAGAATCTGACACAGTAGGACAAATCAACAGAACAGCGTCATTTCTCCCCTTGGGTTTTAGGTTTGAGGAAGGGAAGAAATTCCACCCCCTGTCCAAACTTATAGGATACCGGGAATCAGATTTGCACAATCCATAAGCACAACGCTTCGGCATGTTCCCTTCGCTCGAAAGCTTGACAGACCTTCCGCACCTAGTTACGGTTGCTAAGCCACGATTGGCCTGTTGTGGTTTTCGGGCGTGGCTTAGCGAAGGGTCATCTGTATGAGTAGCGAAGGCAGAAAGGTCATGTGAGGCTGAGACTGACGTGTATCCAGCCCAGGGTGATGAGGTTATACTGGTCCTGCACCAGAAACAGCTCCTCTTCATTCTCTGTGTCACAGTAATCCGGACCGCCACACTGTTTGGGCACGATCACGTGCGTCACTGTGAACGCGTTCATATTCTGCAGACACACACACACACACACACACACACACACACACACACACACACTCCATTTAGATGTCTTAATGCATTGTATTAGTAAAGCCTATCCAAGAATATATGCGTAATATACTATACAGTCAAAAGTATTGGGAAGCAGAACCGTAACCATCATAAGCATTGATGAGGAAATGGCCAAATTTACCCCCCCCCACTCTGTTAATTGACACACCGTTTAAAAAGTTTCAGCACTTGTCACCGATGGCCAATCTGATTAAAAGAGGGCGGGGCTTAAAGTTCACTGAAGACAGGCGCGAATTCCAACGCGACACTTTTAGTGTGCATGATAAGAAATAACTAGCTAAACATTTAATATTCGACAACTGTTTTACAATGGATATGTTTAACTACCCACAGTAACATGCAGTGATGCAAACTACTCAACTTTCTTAATGTACTTTCGCCATTTTGAATTGAAAATTTGCTAAATTTTAAATGATTCATAACCGAATGTAACCGTTCTGTTCAGTTTAGTTCATGGACTTTCAGTTTGTTTCCATTTGTCACGTGTTTCTTTGTTCAGATTCCCACCACTCATCGGTCTCCTGTGTAAATATTAATGATCCCAACTGTTACGTCACAGTCAGTGTTATGTTGGGATTTTTCGGTGGTCTTTTGCACACACAGGATTTACATATGGAGGAGGAAGTAATGGGGTTTGAGGCTCATGATATGTCCGTTCCATATACTGAACTCTGCCAAGGTAAATGCAGTTTTCTATGGGCACCTTTACATTAAATTTGACTTCCATTCATCTCCAGAACACAAATTAAGATATTTTAATGAAATCTGAGATATTCTGTCCCTCCATTGACAGTCTAAGCAACTTCCACTGACGCTTCAGAACTAATCCATACGGATCAAGCGGATTATTCCAGATGTTCTGAAGAGACTCGATGGCTTTATATGAGGATACGGGTTTGGGACGACATTAGGGCGAGTTAATGATAATTTTTGGGTGAACTGGCCCTTTGCGTGTTCTGACCTACTTTTGATTTATTCATACAAAATATGACATCCCGCATCATACAGTAAATTTTATGAACGGATTCCAAGTACACCTGGCTGCAGCCTGCAGATCGACGCAGGGCTACACAAGGGGGCGGAGCTGCACATGTAGTCCCGCCCACAACGCTTCTCATTGGTTAGTGGCAAAGTAATGACGTCAGTCAAGGCGGGGTTGCAGCTGGGGCAGGACTTCACGACTCGTCCCGCCTGCAACTCTTCTTATTAGTTAGTGGCATCAAGTAATGACGTCGTTTTGTAACAAGTTTTCATTTCCGCTGTTCATTGCATGGTGAGTACAGGCGAGCTACGTCATTTCTTTAATTATAATTTTTAATTCTAAAGTGGCGTTTGGAGCGTTGTTAAAAGGATCGTGTAACTTTACTCACTCAACCATATCACAAATAACCAGAGTTACGTTTCCCAAAAGCATTGTTGGCCTAAGTGTGTGTGTGTGCTCTTGTTTATATTACATTGTGGGGCCCAAATGTCCCCATAAGGATAGTAAAACCTGAGATCACCTACATTGTGGTATTTCAAAAGGCTTATAAATCACACAGGATGAGTTTTTTTGAGAAATTAAAAATGCAGAATGTTTCCTGTGATGGGTAGGTTTAGGGGCAGAGCCAGTGTGTGTGTGTGTGTGTGTGTGTGTGTGTGTGTTTAGGGGCAGTGTAGGGGGATAGAATGTACAGTTTGTACGGTATAAAAACCATTACGCCTACGGAGAGTCCCCACAAAGATAGTGAACCAGAAGTGTGTGTGTGTTCATTATCAAGTAAATTAATAATCTATACATTTTAATATCATAAGACTAGACACTTGCTGAGAATATTAAACTTGTATATAAATGTTAATAATGCATATGCATATGTGTTTATTAACAGCTTAGTTTTAAGTTATTTTTGTTCATGTATATTGTTTATTTCCAACTTATATGCAAGTTGTTTCTGGTTGTTTATATTGTTATATCAGTATATTCTTTATAACAATATAAACAACCAGAAATAACTTGCATATAAGTTTTAAATAAACAATATATATGAACAAAAATAACTTAAAAATAAGCTGTTAATAAACTATATTCGTTAATATTGCAATTGCAGTAATTGGATTCTTGGAAAGTAGGCCTGCATAAAACGTTTTCCAAAAAATTAATTTACAATTGTTTGTGTTTGATACTATATATTATCACCAGGTATAAGTAATTCACACATGGATTCACATCTTTGTTTTATACATGGTCGTAGGCTTCACATAGTACTATATTATATAGTAGCCTACATTGTTTTCAACCCGCGTTTCCTGTTTGCAGTGACATTGACGTCACTAACCAATGAGAAGCATTATGGGCGGGATGAGTTGTGCAGTCCCGCCCCCATATGCAGTCCCGCCCCATATGCAGTCCCGCCCCATCGCAGCCCGCCCCATCGCAGCCCGCCCCCATATGCAGTCCCGCCCCATACGCAGCCCGCCCCATATGCAGCCCCGCCCCATATGCAGTCCCGCCCACACGCAGCCCGCCCCATATGCAGTCCCGCCCCATATGCAGCCCGCCCACATATGCAGTCCGCCCCATATGCAGTCCCCGCCCCATATGCAGCCCGCCCCATATGCAGTCCCGCCCCATCGCAGCCCGCCCCATATGCAGCCCCGCCCCATATGCAGTCCCGCCCCATACGCAGCCCGCCCCATATGCAGCCCCGCCCCATATGCAGTCCCGCCCTCATATGCAGCCCCACCCCATATGCAGCCCGCCCCATATGCAGTCCCGCCCCATATGCAGCCCCGCCCCATATGCAGTCCCGCCCCATCGCAGCCCGCCCCATATGCAGTCCCGCCCTCATATGCAGCCCCACCCCCATATGCAGCCCCGCCCCATATGCAGTCCCGCCCCATATGCAGCCCGCCCCATATGCAGCCCCGCCCCATATGCAGTCCCCCCATATGCAGCCCGCCCCATATGCAGTCCCGCCCCCCATACGCAGTCCCGCCCCATATGCAGCCCCGCCCCATATGCAGTCCCGCCCCATACGCAGCCCCGCCCCATATGCAGCCCGCCCCATATGCAGTCCCGCCCCCATCGCAGCCCCACCCCATATGCAGCCCCGCCTCGACCTGCAGGCTGTAGCCAGGGGCTTCTCATGGATCCTGCATCACAGAAATCATAGGGTCCTAATTTAATGCCATGATATTGAATTTAAGACTTTCCGCTCCAATTTAAGACAGATTTTAAGACGGCCTCACATTGTGGAAGGTCAAATAAAGACGTTTTAAAACCTGCAGAAACCCTGAGTATTACATTAAGGATTACTGTCGAGTTCGTCAAATTTGGCATCCTGCACACTTGTATTATATGGACTCACAGCGACGGATTATTTGTCTAAAAATCTCTGTGTTCCACAGAAGAAAGTAATTTACATCTGGGACCGCATGATGAGGGTGAGTAAATCATGAAAAATGTAATTTTTGGGGGAAGTATACCTGAGTTCATGAAAATGTAAACAGCCTAAATTTAAGTGACATCAATGTATGAAATCCTAAAGGAGGAACTTGACATCACAAAGCCATACCAGTCTCCCACAGAGTATCCCGCAGGTTTCCACTGCTCTTATGGTGTTGTTATTGGCTAGTCGCAGAAATTTGCCACAAAGCTCAGCGGGAACTGCAATCTGCCGTAAACCATCAACCATTGTACCTGAAACACAAAGAGACACACTGTGACCACACACAGAGGCCGCTTCATGTCTAGAGAGGTTTGAGAGCGAGCCGTACTGTTGCTGCTGAGGTGACCTGGTTTAAGTGAGCGGTCGAAGGTCGGGGGAGCAGCCGGAGCGCTGTGATGGGCTGAGGGGTGCTGCGGACTCTGAGGGGGAGTGTGGGACTCTATGTGGGGCAGCGGTGGACCCTGGATCCCAGGGATGAGCAGCGAGCCGTCCTGGTGCGGCGCAGGCGAGCTGAACTCATGCCCGTGTTGTTGGTCCTTCTGCCGGATCATCTCCTCGAACATGCTGAACTGCTCCTGCTCCCGCTGCCTCCGCTGCATGTGTGCCACACGCTGCCGCTCCGCCTCCAGCTCCCGCTGCCGACACCGCTCGCGCTCCAGCGCTTGTGCTTCCGCACGCTGGGATGACAGCAGATTCATACGGTTATTTTATGAAGAAGTGACGCAAATAATACCATGTGTAAAAACTTTTAAATGTTTAATTAACACTGGAAGTCAAGTGTTTGGAATAATTACGTTTTTATGTTTTTTAATAAAGTCTCTTCTGCTCACAGAGGCTGCATTTATTTGATTAAAAATACAGTAAAATCTGTAATATTATTACCTTTTAGAATAACAGTTTTCTATGTGAATATATTGTAAAATATCATTTATTCCGGTGATCAAAGCTGAATTTTCATTTAATTTATTTTACAGAGTTTATCATCAGGGATGCATTGATATTCAAATTCTAGTCAAAAATTATTTTATGATTACTAATAATGTGCAACTAATCAAAAAAGTCTATGCGTTTTTTTATTTCAGCATCAAAACAGTATAACTGACAACTATGAATGATGGATATTCATTCTGAGATTTGCTAAAGATTACATTTAGCCGTGAGATTTAAATTATAAGGAGTTATTAAATATTAACTACAATTCCAAAGTTTGGGGTCAGTAAGATTTTATGTTTTTGAGTCTCTAAGCTCACCAACAAAGTAAAAGAGCAATATTACTGATCAAAAGTTTGGAATAATTCATATTGTTAATGGTTTAGAAAAAAAGTCTCTTCAATCTCAACAAGGCTGCATTTGATGAAAAATACAGTAAAATCTGTAATATTGTTAAATATTTTCACAATTTAAAATAAGTGTTTTCTTGTGATATATGGTAAAGTGTAATTTATTCCTGTGATCAAAGCTGAATTTATCATCATTACTCAATGATTATTATCCTTTATTATTGGTGCTCAATTATTATTGTTTAATTGTATAATCAGTTTCACCTGTCAGTGGTTTTACTGTGTGTGTGTGTGTGTGTGTGTGTGTGTGTGTGTGTGTGGACTGGTAATCCCTACGGTATGGGGACAAAATTTCCCCACAAAGATGGCAATATCCAAAATCCTTGTCCTTGTGGGGACATTTTTTGGTCCCCATGAGGAAAACATCTTATAAATCACACTAAGTGATGTTTTTTGAACATGTAAAAATGCAGCATGTCTCCTGTGATGGGTAGGTTTAGGGGCAGTGTGTGTGTGTGTGTGTGTGTGTGTGTGTGTGTGTGTGTGTGTGTGTGTGTGTGTGTGTTGGGTAGGTTTAGGGGCAGGGGCAGTGTAGGGGGATAGAAAATACGGTTTGTACAGTATAAAATGCATTACGCCTATGGAATGTCCCCATAAAACATGGAAACACAACGTGTGTGTGTGTGTGTGTGTGTAAGAACTATAAATGCATTTAAACGTGGTCTTAAAACCCACCTTTTTAGGAGAGTTTTTCATTGATTTCTTATTTTTCAGTTTTATTGATTTATTTTTGTTGTTGGTTGTTTCAAATCTGTAGCACTTTAGGATTCTGCTTAATGTAAAGTGCATTACAAATTAAATGTATTATTATTATTAATACTGTATATTTGTGTGGAATTATCGCAACTGGAAATGATACATTATGATAAAGAGAACGGGAAGAAAATATAAATTATAATGCTAGGCCTATATGACAGCTGCACTTCTTGCACTGTATTTCATGATCGCAGTGATTCAGGCATCACTGCAGGGCGCTTCAGTTTTTACTTTATTTCGCCGGTCTGGAAGGCGTGTTTTCTAACGCTAACCAATCAGACCTCAGTTACCGCCCAAAATGCCACAATAACAATCAGAAAAATAGACAAATATATTTTTTAAAGTCAGGACGATCATCGTTTTCATGATCGATCGTCACTGTTACGTTCGAGTACTCGACCACTGTTGCCCATCCCTAGTATGGACTTATCTAACTCTGGGGAATACGGTCATTAAGTCCCAAAAAGTCTGTGTGTTCTTTGAAGACTTTCTGATCCAATTTAAGACATTTTTAAGACCCGCAGAAACCCTGCATGATGATGTTGACCAGCATTGGGACAGTGTGCCTCACCTTTTTGCTGATATACTCTGCATACTCGCTCTCATATCTTCTCAGTAAGTGTTTCTTCAGCAGCTCCGCTTGAGGGTGTGTGTGTGTGTGTGTGTGACTGGTAGCAACAGCAAAACTGAGTATGGTATGATTATCGATCAAAACAATCATTTTCCAACTAGACTACGTTACCCTTAACGTCTCCTTCTTCTCAGCAATATTAGACAGCTTATATTCTGGATGCTTAGGAAGCTTTTCAATGAAAAGCCTGGCGGGTTAAAAAGATCAGGAGTTAAACTTGTTGCACGTAAACTGAAACATTACCAATATTACTCACACACTCCCATTCCAGTTAAAGAGACACTCCACCCACAAATTAAAATCATCATTTACTCACCCTCATGACTTCCTCATGCACAGAACAGACATGTTGGGAACCAAACCACATTAAACCCCTTTGATTTTCATTTTTCAAGGACAGTGAGACTTTTTTTTTTTTCAGTGGAAGATTTGATTTTAGTGTGGAGTAGCCCTTTAAAACAGAGCGGAGAGCACTAGATCTGCGCTCAGAGGTCGTCTTACGTGATGTATTTGTTGTAGAGGACAAAGGCGTGCTCTGTGTTGCCCTCCTCGCCGTACACATGTGCCATGCGGATCATCTCCATGCCCGAGCGGAAGTATCTGCGGACGGGCACTGCCTCATTCATGTCCACCGTGCTGCCCTTCTTAGTCAAGGCCCGCACCCGCTCCTCTGGGGTCAAACTCACATCGGCGTGGTCCAACATCATGTGGACGGCGTCCCCAATCTAGGCCTTGCGAGGAAACATCACAGACAAAACACTTCCATTTCTGAATGAAAGAGGTCTTAATACCCCAGCCATATAAACACCTCAGCAACTTAAAGGTGCGGTGTGTAATATTCATGAGGATCTATTGACAGAAATGCAATATAATATACATACCTATGTTTTCAGTGGTGTGTACCTCACATAATGTACAGTTATGTTTTTATTACTTAAGAATGAGCCGTTTCTATCTACACACACTGACCCTTACAGTTCGTTCACACTCGAGTTGCTCTGATTCCAATACTAGTATCGTAATATCACCAAAACCACAACAAATTCTAGCATCGGTCACTGTTTTACCCCGCCCAAAAAATCCGGAACACAGCAATGATGAAAAACTGTTTAACTGTCGAACTTCTGAATTCAGTACTACATAGTTCACAGTCGTTGTAATGTGTTTCAACAATACATTTCTAATGTGTTAAGAAACAAATCTCAGAATTGCCTTTACAGGGACTTTAAAGTATCATGTGTTCAACAGAAGAAAGAAACTCATACAGGTTTGGAACAACTTGAGGTTGAGTAAATGATGACATAATTTTAATTTCTGGGAGAACTGTCCCTTTAATAAATGTCAGCTTAATTTACATAGAGAAGTCTTAAAGGTACAGTAGCAAAACAATCGTGTAACGAAATGCTTTGGTGCAAGAAACGTGTACCAGCATTATACGTTGAGCAATAAAACACAGGTGTTCAAATATGGGTACATTTTTACACTAGTGAACTAATTACTGTGCTGACAGAATGGGTCAAATAAAGATGTGAAATAAAGTGTTACAGCTCGAAATCTCCCATTCAAACACTCACTTTGCTTTATTTAGCGTCATATCAATACGCCTTCATTGTATATGGCAATTGTTACTGTGTGTGTGTGTGTGTGTGTGAGTCTTGTTTATGTGCAGCTAGCTGGCTAATGTTAGATTAACGCTTTAAAAAGCCTTACCCTGGTAATAATGACAGTCTGTGTCTCTCAGATCACTCACACCAGCTGGGGAACCCGTCCATTGCCTTCGACTGTGTTTCATGTGAATAAAGGCGCGTTCTGCAGCTCTGTGTCCATCCTTAATCTTAAACACTCACTCACTCACTCACTCACTTCCTCTTCCTGTGTGTGCAGAGCTGCTCTCAGATCAGTGCTGTTCTCACGCTCACTGACTGACCGATCGATCGATCAGATTATTCAGGGTGTGTCCGTTAATAAGTGACTGATAAACTTTCTGTTTACGTTCTGCCGTTAAACCAGGACGCATTCTCAAATAAATAATTTACAGGATATTGTAATTATTATTATTGGTCTTGTAGTTAAATAATAATAATAGTGTTGTATTAAATGAAAAAGAATGTAATATAGAGGCATTATGATAGCGATATTTTGATATATAAAGTCAAATAATACAATATTTTAAATATGTATTAAATATGTATTAAATATTTAAATATTAAAAATATATTAAATCTTTTAAAGTGTCATTAATGTAAAATACTAAATTAACTATTGTATTAAAAATTTCATATATATATAAATATTTTTTTTCTCATTAATGTACACAGCACCCCATATTGACAGAAAAACACAGAATTGTTGACATTTTTGAAGATGTATTAAAAAAGAAAAACTGAAATGGTAGCTCAGTATTCAGACCCTTTGCTGTGATACTCATATATTTAACTCAGGTGCTGTTAATTTCTTCTGATCATCCTTGAGATGGTTCTACACCTTAATTTGAGTCCAGCTGTGTTTATACTGATTGGACTTGATTAGGAAAGCCACACACCTGTCTATAAGAGCTTACAGCTCACAGTGCATGTCAGAGCAAATGAGAATCATGAGGTCAAAGGAACTGCCTGAAGAGCTCAGAGACAGAATTGTGGCAAGGCACAGATCTGGCCATGGTTACACAACAATTTCTGTGGCACTTCAGGTTCCTAAGAGCACAGTGGCCTCCATAATCCTTACATGGAAGACGTTTGGGATGAACAGAACCCTTCCTAGAGCTGGCCGTCCGGCCAAACTGAGCTATCGGGGGAGAAGAGCCTTGGTGAGAGAGGTAAGGAAGAACCCAAAGATCACTGTGGCTGAGCTCCAGAGATGCAGTCGGGAGATGGGAGAAAGTTGTAGTAAGTCAACCATCACTGCAGCCCTCCACCAGTCAGGGCTTTATGGCAGAGTGGCCCGACGGAAGCCTCTCCTCAGTGCAAGACACATGAAAGCCTGCATGGAGTTTGCTAAAAAACACCTGAACGACTCCAAGATGGTGAGAAATAAGATTCTCTGGTCTGATGAGACCAAGATAGAACTTTTTGGCCTTAATTCTAAGCGGTGTGTGTGGATAAAACCAGGCACTGCTCATTACCTGTCCAATACAGTCCCAACAGTGAAGCATGGTGGTGGCAGCATCATGCTGTGGGGGTGTTTTTCAGCTGCTGGGACAGGACGACCAAGTACAGGGATATCCTGGACAAAAACCTTCTCCAGAGTGCTCAAGACTTCAGACTGGGCCGAAGGTTCACCTTCCAACAAGACAATGACCCTAAGCACAGCTAAAATAACGAAGGAGTGGCTTCACAACAACTCTGTGACTGTTCTTGAATGGCCCAGCCAGAGCCCTGACTTAAACCCAATTGAGCATCTCTGGAAAGACCTGAAAATGGCTGTCCACCAACGTTTACCATCCAACCTTACAGAACTGGAGAGGATCTGCAAGAAGGAATGGCAGAGGATCCCCAAATCCAGGTGTGAAAAACTTGTTGCATCTTTCCCAAAAAGACTCATGGCTGTATTAGATCAAAAGGTGCTTCTACTAAATACTGAGCAAAGGGTCTGAATCCTTAGGACCATGTGATATTTCAGTTTTTCTTTTTAAATAAATCTGCAAAAATGTCAACAATTCTGTGTTTTTCTGTCAATATGGGGTGCTGTGTGTACATTAATGAGAAAAAAAAGTAACTTAAATGATTTTAGCAAATGTCTGCAATATAAGAGTGAAAAATTTAAGGGGGTCTGAATACTTTCCGTACCCACTGTATATATATAATTTCATCACGGCTTCTGTTAGTGGGTGGGATATATTAGGCAGCAAGAGAACATTTTAGGCATGTTTGACAAGAGCCAAATTGTGATGGCTAGACGACTGGGTCAGAGCATCTCCAAAACTGCAGCTCTTGTGGGCTGTTCCCGGTCTGCAGTGGTCAGGATCTATCAAAAGTGCTCCAAGGAAGGAACAGTGGAGAACCGGCCACAGGGTCATGGGCGGCCCAGGCTCATTGATGCACGTGTGGAGCGAAGGCTGGCCCGTGTGGTCCGATCAAACAGACGAGCTACTGGTGTTCAAATTGCTCAAGAAGTTAATGCTGATTCTGATAGAAAGGTGTCAGAATACACAGAGCATCGCAGTTTGTTGTGCATGGGGCGGCATAGCTGAAGACCAGTCAGGGTGCCCATGCTGACCCCTGACCCCGCCGAAAGCAATGAGCATCAGAACTGGTGATGACAACTTTTACATTTTTGGGTAAACTGTCCCTTTAATGCAACAAAAATAATTTATTTAGTCCCAACACAAATGAATAAAGTGGACTGAACACAGTTAAATTAAGTTAGTCAAGTCAACTTTATTTATATAGCGCTTTTTACAATGCTGATTGTTTTAAAGCAGCTTCAGTGTTAACAGGAAAATAAAGCAACAGAGTTTGATTCGGCTGAACAGCCGCTCTGGAGAAAACGGTGATGTCATCAGATCATTTCAATTGTCATATAGCGACAATGTGGGCAGCTCGGTAATTTAGTTGATATAGTTAATTTAGTTTAGTAATTAAATTTATTTAGATATTTAGTTGAAAATGTGGTGTCCCCAACTGAGCAAGCCAAGCCAAGTTATGATCAATAGCCTATTGAAAATTGTGTTGGTTTAGCTCATTTTAAATAATTAATATACAAGCAATATACATTATATATATATATAAATAAACAAGCAATTTGTATCTCAGTATAGTTTTTATTACATTTTAGAACTTCACCTTAAACTAAGATATGAAAAATTATGCCTTGGCCATTACCTGAAATATAAGTTTATTGATTTATATTTTATTTCAGTTAATCTTTGTTTAATTTTAAGCATTGAATTGAATCATTTGTTTTAGCTAACAATAATAACCCCGTATTCAGGTGACAAAAAAGACGAGTCTGAGAAAAAAAACAAAAAAATCAAACCTTTATTGAAAGTGTAGAAAGAATAGCACTCATGAAAAGGTTGCAATAGTGGTAAAAGACAGACCACATCAAATAGGCAAGTTAAACCCCTTCATATTCGTTACCCATACGCTTCTTCATTTTTCAAGAAAACCCGTTGTGCAAAGCCACTGGTTAAACATCAAATCACAGGCCGAACAGAGAACACAGCGGGAATCACAGCAGGCACAACCAGAGAGTGAAGCTTTAGAACATGGCACCCAATAAAGTATATCCATTTCCCATTTTTTAGGATCAAGGGATGTATGAGTACATCCTTTTGTTGCTCATTTATGAGTATGGTCAGGATTTGGCACATCTCATCAGTTACATGGGCTATTATGATACTACTGTACACCAGAAAAACCTCTTCACATGACCCAGTGACGGCTGAAAAGAACAATTCAACACAGAACGGATGGCGCGCTCGATGAAGGAAAAGTGCAGCTTGTCAGAATCAGGGCTGTTGTATTTTAAAGGGACGGTTTGAGAGCTTTTGGACTGTGGTGTTTCATTATAAAGGTATAAATTCGGTCTTTGTTCGCTTTAAAACATAATAATTTTTTGTGGTAATGATGTAAATGTTTAACGGAAAATACAAATACACTTCTTCCTGACACATAAACATAAAATATATATTTGTTGAGGGACTGAAAAGGGCAAGTGTGAATCTGAACGACCAGCAGAAAAAATATACAAGATTCATACATCTATACAACTGTAGTATATAATAACCTCTACACCAAGAGAAAGTGCAACTCAACTCACACACCCTTTAAACGTGTGCGATCGGCTCCAAGAACTCGTTCAGCACATCTCACAGCAATCAATCCGGTTCCCACAAAACAACATTCAAAAACATACATAATTGTCTCCTCCTGTATTACACAATTCGTCCAGCAATGAACGGAGAAAAGAAAACCAACAAGGAAACTCTAGCAAGGCTCGGTAATGAAACAGAAAGAGAGGCCACAGACTCAACCAACATCTCCCGGTACAGTCAACGTCATTTATGTATTTGTGACACTGAATGAATGAAGATCGTGACCCCAGAAATCTACATTCCTGACATGCTATGAGCGGATGAGGACACGACATCAATGTCCTTTTAGTGAGGATCGCTGTACAGCGTATATGAGTGTTAATATATGCCGCATTATGAAGAATTCAAGTTTCAAGATCACAGTTCAAATGTTTCGATTCATCCACTGCTGACTCTGACTGGATTTCCTCACTGGAAAACAAAAGACAAAAAGACAGAACAGTTTCATTCTTCAATGCAAGAAAATTGCAATGTTTTCTTTACTAGATGGTTTTATTTCACTAAAGGAACACTGCACCGTTTTTAGAAATAGGGCTTATTCAACTTCTTTCCTACATTTAGATATGTGGGCAAATGCATTTTTGTCTCAGTGCATGCATTGTTTTAGTTTGGCAGGGTCACCGCTAGCTTAGCTTAGCATAATGAATGGAATCCTATGTTGCCAGCTAGCATGTCTAGTGTAAAAGTGATCCATTACTTCTTGCGTATTCACAACGAGTACAAATAGTGATGCAGATTAAGACTAGGTGATTTCCTAGGCAGATATTGACTTGGGACTATATTATGGGGAAGCACAGGCGAAGCACTGCTACTTGGGTGCAGAAATACTACGCAGGTGGGTTTTTAATTTTTTTTTTTATCGCTTTTACTCAGGACATGCTAGCTGGCAACATAGGATTCCATTCATTATGCTAAGCTAAGCTAGCGGTGACCCTGCCAAACTAAAACAATGCATGCACTGAGACAAAAATGCATTTGCCCGCATATCTAAATGTAGGAAAGAAGTTGAATAAGCTCTATTTCTAAAAACACTGGAGTGTTCCTTTAACTCTGATCAATTATATAAGCAAATTCAGGCTGTTGCACTTATGATTTCATTAAATCATATGTGTTGCAGACTGCAGTTCCTAATTAGGTTACATTATGCTCTTTATATTTACGTGCCATAGCCGGGTTAATGTGCATTCGGGATAAATGACAAACAAGAGCATCCACAAAGATAAGGGAAAAACATTTTTAAATCTAGTTTAAAGGGATAGTTCACCCAAACATGAAAATGTGATGTTTATCTGCTGACCCCCAGGGCATCTGAGATATAGGTGTTTGTTTCTTCAGTTGAACACAAATGAAGATGTTTAACTCAACCGTTGCAGTCTGTCAGTCGTATAATGCATGTCAATGTGAACAGATGAGAGTATGAGAGTAAAAAAACATACGAGTCCATATTAAACCCTGTGGCTCGTGACGACACACTGATGTCTTAAGACACAAAACCATCGGTTTGTGCAAGAAGCCTAACAGTATTTATATCATTTTTTTAGCTTGTATTAGTAAATGTTGAAACGAACATTAAAAAAGATAAATAAATGCTTTATAAGTGCAGTTAATTATTAGTTCATGTTAACTAATGAACCTTATTCTAAAGTGTTACCAAAAAATGATATAAATACTGAGAGTATGAGATAGATCCCAAAAGTGCACCCTTTTTATCAAGGAGCAATTTTGAAATCGCAACCCATGCCTTTGTGTCACCTCGGCTTGACTAATGTAACTCACTGTATTATGCTATCTCTCAGGCCTCGATCTCTCGTCTGCAGCAGGTGGACCTGAACTTGAAAAACAGGGTGTACTGACGTCTTTCCGCGGTTGAAACAAGATTCCTTCTTAAGTTCATGCATGTTTATTTGATACTATAAATGAACTAGAAGGATGAGATGATCGGTTCACGAGCCGCTGTAACTGAGGCGCTACAGCAATCACACATCAAACAGCCACAAAACGGCATTTATTGTTTACATTTAAAAAATGACAATTTTAGAGTTGAGACTTTGTTTCATGTTAAAAGTAGCCTGCTCTGTCCTGTCTGTCAGTGCGTTTGCTCTGCGATGTGTGTTTCACTGCATGAGAAGAACGTGAGTGTGGTGTGAGAGCGGCTTGTCGGACATAGCAACAGTAACTAAATGGGGTGGGTCTTTGCGAACGGTCAGTCTCAGAGTCGCCGTTCATTTTGCTGATTTTTAAAAAAACAAACCATGTTGATATCCGGTTGTTAAGTGTGACGTAACGCGGCAGCGCTTCCAGGTCCAAACGCTCTATCTCATCCTACAAGATAAACAACAAAAGGTGCGAATATGCACACACAACATGTCGTAATACTAAAACAAATTTTTTATCATAACCTTTACCTACATACCACAATTCCAGATGGCCAGACAGTGATTCATCTTTTATAAATCGTTAAAATATTAATGTCTGTGACGCTGTGAGCACTGAGACTGTTGTGTAGTATTTAAAATGTTAAACTTTTTTAAATGTTTGATGTTTAATATGAATAAACAGCGCTCATAAACGGCCATCGATGGCATTCTCAAGTGAAACGAGTGGAGTCTCGGACCCAGCAACGGCGTTCCTTACGTCACGACTTAACAAGCGGATAGTTTGTATCAAAGTTCAACTCTTTCTTCTTTGACACATTTGACAAATATTCTAATGCAATCAATCAATGTTTATTTATAGAGCACATTTAAACACAACCAAGGTAAAATTGCTGTACAAACTACAAAAGAAAACAGTAAAACAAGAAAAAAAAAGATGAAGTAAAAGAGCAAAAACAAGCACACAAATAATCAATCAACACATAAACAAGGAGAGCCAAGGTAACGAGTGTTAAAGGCCATGGAAATAAATATGTCTTGAGATAAGATTTAAAAGTATTGTGAGATGGAGCCAGTTTAGTATGGGGAGGAAGGCTATTCCACAGTTAGGGTCCAGCAGTAGCGAAAGCACGATCGCAGCGATTTTTACAGTAGGCCACGGTCACGTGATCTCAAGTCTCGTGTCGGGCTATACGGAACTAACAGATCAGTACGATAGCGAGGAGCTAGGTCACTGAGGGCTTCATAAACAAATAGCACGATTTTAAAATCAAGCCTATACTTGACAGGGAGCCAGTGCAGAGACATTCAAATTGGTGTTGAATGATCATAGCAGTCCAGCAGCCGTGTTTTGGACCCGCTGCAGACGAGAGATAGAGGCCTGAGAGATACCATAGTTCAGGGACTAAGAGAATGGTGTGACATAGCAAAAATTAAGGGGGAAAAAACTAATGTAATACCCCTCACTTTCTTTAATGCTATTCCATTTCTGTCCTCTGGGGTGACACATAAAACAACCACAGACTTGTTTTAATCTCAAAATATCTTAAAGGACAGCTGGGTATTGCAGTAGGGGAGTTATAATCATCACTCATCTTAAAATGGTTTAATTTTCAGCAGTTTTGAAAGGATGACAGCGAAGATTCTCCCGTATTTATTGAAAATGTCCAACAAGTCATGGGGAAAAATAACGCTATTCATAATTTCATGTTAAATAAATAGCACTATAAGAAAATAAGTATCTCACCATGAAGATACAACTCTCTCATGCTATTTGTATATTAAGAGTTTGTTTTCCCTTCATTTTTGCTATGTCACCCCATAGGACATATTTACAGTACAGTTCAGTAAAAATTATGTGAAATTAATAAAGTTAGTGACCCCTTATATTTTCTCAAACATTACACTTGACTTCACACTACATCAAAAATGGTGTTTTACAAAAAGAAAATTAATTTGCCAACTATCCATATACACACACACATGTTTATTTCACTATATTAGTGAGGACATTGCATAGACTTCCTTGATTTTATATCAGGTTAATGATATTTTCTATCCCCTAACCCAACCCCTATCCCTAAACCTACCCATCCCAGAAACATGTGCAAAACAATAGATTTAAATAAAATTTTGGCTAATTTATGAGCCTTTTTAAATAGTGAAGGCCAGTCAAATGTCCTCACTAGTCGGTTGTCATAATATTTTACTACATAAGTGAGGACTTTTTGGCCCTCACAAGTATAGCCAAACAAGGTGTACACGCGCACACACACACACACACGCACGCACACACGCGCACACACACACACACACACACACACACACACGCACACGCGCACGCACGCACGCACACACACGCAATCACGCGCACACACACACGCACGCACACGCACGCACGCACACACACACACACACACACACACGCACACACACGCACACGCATACACGCACACGCACGCACGCACACGCACACGCACCCACACACACGCACGCACGCACACACACGCACGCACACACACACACACACACACACACACACGCGCACACACGCACACGCACGCACACACGCACACACACGATGCTAGTTGAGTACTGCCATTCATAATTAACTTTTTACATAACTTTTTTTAGGTTTTGCATTTGAATATATATTTAGACATGATTTTTTTAAACGTTACATAATTACTCACATGGAAGTCTACTGTTATTTTATGATAGTCACAGAAGCATAAATAATATCAATGCATGCAAGCTAAAACTGAATTGAACTCAAGAAAGAAGTGTTAAAAAAACACGATAAACAACGAAACTCTTTATTGTATCATATATCCAGTGAGAGCCTAGGATGTTTTTCCTCGTTCTTCATAGAAACGCATTCAACCTCCTACAGGGAGAGGAAAGATTGCAGAAAGACTAAACTGTTAAACATATGATAATTAGCATCTGGTTATGGTAGCTATTGACATGTTGCTCACGCTATCAAACTGCAATAAGAGTCTAACTGCCTATTATCTAACAATAAACATCTCTCAGGCGTTTTTATCCAGATGAAAGCGATAGGCGCTCTGCTAAAACCGTCTAGCTGTGTCAGAGCGTTTTTTTCAGTTTTGCTTGTTATGATACAGAATATCCACAGAAGTGTTACTAGAATCTCATTCCAGATCATTTTTTTCTTGTTTTAAGTTATTTTCTTCCATTATTATGCTTGTCATCTGTTGACGTTGTAAAAGCAGACTGGTGGTTGGTTGGTGTTGTGTTTGTCCCGCCCCTCCTCCACTGTGATTGGACAGCTGGGTGACAATGATGAGCGCTCCCATTGAGAACAATTGAATACGCCAGCCAGCCGTGTGAAAAAACACTTTGGTGGACACACGGCCTTAAGTGCCCCTATTATGCTATTTAAAGGGGTGATGAATTGAGAAATCAACTTTCCCTTGAGCTTTTGATATATGAAAGGTCATGGTAATATAAGAATATCCTGTAAGTTTCAGAGCTGAAAACAAGTTGTTCAGAGCCCAGAAAACGATCGAGTGCTTCACACTGACATCATTGCGTGACGAAACACCGCCTCTACAGAATAATAAGCCCGTGTAATTCAGTAGCCCGCCCACCGACTCATCGAAGAACACAGCAAGATATTGTGGAAGAACTCAGTCGCTGCATAAGCTTCCTTCAGATACTAATATTAGGAATGTGTGATACTTCATTTATTTTTAATGAAGTTCCAGCTCACGTGGGGAAGACATGTACGTGTGTTCGCTTCATTTCACTGCGGAATCGTTCGTACACGAGTCTCAGGCGCTGGATTTGCAGACACAGTGTTGTGCCTTCTGTATTGGATTCGACAGGAATGGTGCAACAAACTTATGTGAGTAAAACGTCTTTTTTATATGTAATAGTCCCGGGGCTTTGTGTTTTCCAGACGGGCTACCGAAATGAAAGCCCGTCTGCAGGCCAATGAATCTCAAATAGTGAAATAACATTCCTTTCTTGATCTGGGCACGCACGCATGCATGTGTGTGTGTGTGTGTGTGTGTGTGTGTGTGTGTGTGTGTGTGTGTGTGTGTGTGCGTGCATGCGTCTGGTAATCCCTACGGTATGGGGACAAAATGTCCCCACAAAGATGGCAATATCCAAAATCCTTGTCCTTGTGGGGACATTTTTTGGTCCTCATGAGGAAAACAGGTCACAAGTCATAAAGTAATTTTTTTTGAAAAAGTAAAAATGCAGCATGTCTCCTATGATGGGTAGGTTTAGGGGCAGGGGCAGTGTGTGTGTGTGTGTGTGTGTGTGTGTGTGTGAGAGTGAGTGATGTGTAGGTTTAGGGGCAGGGGCAGTGTAGGGGGATAGAAAATACGGTTTGTACAGTATAAAATGCATTACACCTATGGAATGTCCCCATAAAACATGAAAACCCAACGTGTGTGTGTGTGTGCGTGCGTGCGGTTCGTGCTTATCGACCGATCGGGCGGGCCATGTAATACAGAAATAATATTCACAATCAATCTTGGGTGGATGAGAAATAAATCATTGTGTTTGTCTGATAAAGACGTTTACGAGCCTGTGATCGAGAGAATCATTCCGGTCGCCGCTTTCAAAACGATCCCTCCCTAATGTGAACTGAACTGACAGGGGAGCTGAAGCTCATTAAATATGCAGATCTTATCCAATCCCAGCCGTGGGCGTTTACTTCCAAGTCTCCAGTGCGGCCGGCCCATCGAAACCCAGCGTTCAGGAGAAAGCCTCAAAACCAGTGTAGAAAACAGCCTATTACTGATTCATTATGATGTTTCTGAATGTAAAAACCACACAAACGTCATTAGTTGACCTCAGACAACAGTATAAAAAAACAAAAAAAAGCCAGTTCATGACATTTAAGGTCTTTCTGGTTTACAGGTTTACATGCATCAAAGGTCAAAAAACTGGCACATCGCCACAATGACCAATGATTCTCAAATGACTCAATGGATGATTCAGTCTCTCTAAATCCCTCCTTTCCGTGAGCTACTCTGCTCTGATTGGTCAGACGGCCCAGTCTGTTGTGCTTGGTCTACAGCAGGGGTGGGAAACGTTGATCCAGAAGGGCCACTCCAACCCTGAAAAAAAACACTCACCTGCCTGTAATATCAGAAATCCTGAAGACCTTGATTAGCTTCAGGTGTGTTTTTTATTAGGGTTGGAGCTAAAATCTGCAAGAGAGTGGCCCTTCTGGATCAACGTTCCCCATCCCTGGTCTACAGCTCGTATTCCGTAAACATATGCCCATTACCACAACTGAACTCCAGCTCCGTCCGGAGGCTTCCTAAAGCTCAGCGATTGTACACACAGTAAAGACAGTAGTGATGACGGTGATTTTACACCAATCCCAGTGCGAGTCCGAAACGATGACGAAACATTGGAAGAAGTAGTTATTCAATCCGAACCTTGAGCAGGAGTTTCTCAGTGATGCTACCCAGTTTGAGGTTCATTATGAGATGTTTCAACTGTAATTCCTCACCGTCAGCATTAACAAGTGTGTGTGTGTGTGTGTGTGTGTGTGTGTGTGTGTGTGTGTTGCTATCCAGTATCTACTGCAGTGTTTGAGGTGGTTCAAGTTCTCCCTGGTGCAGTAAGTGGATGGGCACAACGAAACGGTTTGGGATTCGTTTTTTTTAAGGAACTCAAAGTCAACTCTTACTTTTGAGAGACAATAACTTTATATACGCTGCACTTTCAGATATAAAACTTAGCCGGATGTTTTTATTCACTTAAAGCTGTGTTACACACTACATGAAAGGGAATTTTTCAAACATCCATAAAAGGGGCTCTTTAACTTTAATGCCCTACAGAAAATAGATTCCTGAGAGGTCAACTAATGCGTTAAAATCTCAACATCAAAACAGGCAGTCAGTTTACCAGCGAGTGTGCTTGAGAAACTGAACAGAATGTGGTTGAAGTATTCAGTGTTTGGAGCTACCGGCGGCCTCCCGACACGCGGCTCTTCTGCATTCCTCAGCTGCTATTGGACTCAAAGCATCGCAACTCGTTTTCCAGCGGCTCTGAACACACAGTCATTATGAGCTTCCTCTCTCTATCACTGCACGTTTCTGCATACTGGTCATACAACATGACATTTTCAAATGTCAAGCACTTTTGTTAAATATATTAGTGTTGTTATAAGGGTTAAATACAAAAGCATTGTAAAGCTTTTCTTTAAAAATTTTCTTTTCATTTATTAGATTTGATGTTTTTCTGCTTTATGACACTGGACAGGAATGTTTTACTTTATGCCCCCCTAACAAAACAATTAGTTTAATTGAGAAACATGCATAGAAACCACTGATCTATAGAGAGAACTGGATTGCTCATGATGTCAAAGTGAAGCCACCGTGCCTTATTCCCTAGTAAGCTCACGTGTTCCTATTGAATTATATGATTTTACTATTTTGCCTAATGAGACATCTGAGGCCGTATTCACAAAACATTTTAAGAGTTCTCCTAAATGGCAGTAAAAGTTCTTAATTACGAGTTTTCTCTTAAAACCTATTCACAAAGCTGCTGAGAGCAACTTTTACTAAGGAATAGAGAGACGTCTTAAGCTAAGAGGGAGGGCGGGGTTGACCTCGCTGCTATGGATGATGTCATCACCCTTCCCAACTATGACCACAGTGATTGGCTGATAGGGGACGGGTCTCTGTCAGTTGAACAAGGTTTCATGTTGCTATATTCAAATAAAATGTTTAAAATAAGAATATTGCCATATTCAAATAAAGATTTCAAAAAGTAGGCCAAGTATCAGAAATTAAACTACTATATGTTCAGATAATTGTCAGCCCTGTTACTCGAGAGATTGCAGAATTCAAGAGAAATGTATGTTTTATAAACAAGGTTTGTGAGGAGCACGTTCAAACTGTCTAATCAGCACGAGAGGAGGTATATACACAGCCGAGAGCCGACTCACCTAGTTACCCCTCCGCCACCCCGTTCCTCACTCACCGTCTGCAGTGCGGGGCACAACTCTGGGTTTGGGATATATTCCCAGCTCTGGGTCCTTGATCCCTTCGGACAATGGGCCTCATTCATGAAACTTTCGTACATACAGGAGCATATTCGGAGTAATTTGCATGTAAAATGGACCTTTACGAAAACTCTCCTTCACAAATGCTTCGTATACCACAGATTCGGTAGTTAAACGTGTGCATATTAATGAATTCAAACATGCGTAAATAGGACGCACGTGCACGCTCATTCATAATTAGCATAATCCCCGCCCATGATGAGTTACCACTGCACATGGCCAGGAACGCTGTGGACTCTTCTGGAATTCTTTCTCAGGTTTGGATCCAGTATTTTGCATAAATGCTAAAGAGAGTAATTGGCCATATGACTAGCAATAAATATTAAATTATCGTCTGTCCACCAAAGCATTTTCTAGCCAGCTGTGATTGGATTGGCCAGCTATAAAACACCTGGTGCTCTTCTGAAAACGGCCAGCTGGTGGCGCTTGAAAGCGTTTTTCCAGCTGAGATACTTTGGTTGCTATGATACAGAATATCAATGGCAGTAATGTGTTACTAGCATCTAATTTTTAAGAATATTACTGAATTTAGAAATGCGGTAAAAAGCAGTATTAACTCTATTATTGTTGTTCGGTTGCTGTACAAGTGGTATGATTGGTTGGTGTAGTTTTTGCTCCGCCCCTCCTCCACTGTGATTGGACGGTCTGGTGACGAGCGCTGACTATTACCCAACGTTAAACAGTACAAACAAACAAACAAAAAGACAGCGCAAATCAACTCTTGAAATATTATAATGGTAGGTTGCCTAAACTAGAACACAGAAGGTTCAAATGTTTTACGCACCATTTACACTCGTGGTAGGGAGAAGGTGTAAATTTCTTTCGTACCAACGAACATTTTGAAAATACGAACATTTTCGTGAATCCGAAAATTTACCTCAGAGCGGCTTTACGAACGATTTACACAAAAATTTGTTCTGCGCGTGTTTCATGCAATGTGTCTAATATGCTTATATTTTTTACTCTATTTGATCATTTGTGAGTGTGAACTCATAAAAACAACTGCCATAGGTAATCTAACATTATTAGTATTTTTATTAAAGATACATATATTATCACTATTGCCTCAATGTTGTACAGTGTCTTTGGGCGGATTGCGGAAACATCCATTAGGATTGTTTAGTGATTTGGTCTTAGTGACTTCCTCTTGACTACTCCTAGCGTTTCATGGATTAAGGAGCCAGTTTTAGAGCTAAAATGCTTTGTGAAATACTCTTAGAGCAAATTAAATTAGGACTGACACACCCATTATTTTTAAGAGTTTCTCCTAAATCGGCAAGTTACAACGTAGACGTCCAATGGTTATTCTTTTAAAGTCAGGAATTTTCCCTGCTTATTAACAAGTTACCTTCATATTCATTGATTAGCTGACGGACGGAAACTTCACCGTATGTATTACAAATGTCAAAGTGTGCAAATCAGAATAAAGATGTATGTCTTGTAACCTGAAATCACCTTGTACTGTTGTGTTTTTGTACTTATTGTTTTTATTAATACAGTAGGCTAACTGCAAATGTTTCAACACAGATTTCATTAGTAGCTCTTCAAAGCAGTTCATGATTTAAATGATGGTTAAATTACAGACTTTATTCATATGGAAACTGTAATTCTAGTAAAACGCCATTGAATTTGCACGTTGCTCAATCAGGAAATAAAATACATGCATAACTTATTTCCAAGCTGATGAATGTTTAATATTTCCTCCATACGTACATAAAGTGTATGTTTGTGTTAGGAAGGTTAGCAGTGCACACACGATTTCAATTTATGACTTATCCTCTCCCAGAAGACTAAACATTACAGAGAGCATCTGAAGTACTTATTCATTTACATACATATGAAATACGATTTATTTTTCACAAATTCCGTTTAAATTTTTCTGGATTCTATTTTTTTCCTCCATTTTTTTGGACTCCATTTTATTAATCAAAAAGCAAGTCTAATTAATTGAAATCATGAAAGTTAACAACAATTTATTAAAAGTTTAACAAAAATTACATATTTAGGGCCCTATGAATTGTTTTTTTTCTTCTTCTCCAATTCAGTTTTTTCCATTTTAAGGGTTTGATTTTTGAATTATTTGAATTCATAAAAACAACAATTTATTATTAAAAAATAATTTCTAAGAAAATTGTATTTGTATTTAAGAAATTCTGTTATCTGGAAATAAAATGAAACAGAACGTTTATTTTGACGGGTTGCTAGGAAGACCTTCATCAACGTGTCGCCAAGAGCCACAGGGTTAAATATGGATTAATATGTCTGTGTGTGTTTACTCTCATAGAAATAGACCCCGTTGACATGCATAATACAAGCAACGGTTGAGTTAAACATCTTCATTTGTGTTCTACTGAAGAAACAAACACACCTACATCTTGGATGCCCTGGGGGTCAGCAGATAACATTTTCATTTTTGGGTGAACTATCCCTTTAAGCGTGCAGAATAATATTAGTGGATTGTTTGTTTGTAATCGCGGCTTTGAACAATTACATAATCGTGGCATCCGTAATCACTAATCACGATAACTAATCTTGTGAGATTGCGACTCGGCAAATCGTGTGATTTCAGGTCAATGTTTCGGCTGGACGTCAATGCTGCCCTCTGTCGGGAGGGATTAGTAAGATGGCCGCTCGAACGCTTCCGGTGGCTTCACCGCCTCATTTATATAGATCAGCTGTAGAATCATGTTTTACAAGAATAAAATAGATGTCATTTATTTTATTGTCAATCAATGCAAAAAGTCCCCCACACTATCAACAATTTATTGTATTCTCGTCATTTAATTTCTGTAATTTCGCTCATAACCTGTATGTAATAACACTCAGACTCTATATCTGTTGTTAATGTTATTTCATGTCAAGATAATATTCTAATATTATGTGTAGTACTCGTGTCTATTGTATTGTTGTAGTTTGTTTGTAACTTCATTCTTGTTTATAATAAAAACATTTTTAAAAAAGAATCATGTTTTACAGTCAGCGCATGAATCAAACGTATTTTTGAATAGATGAACTCTCTGTGTGTGCATATCACTGCTTACATGCTGGTCGAGTTTTTGGTAATCGGATGTTTTGGGTCTCCGTGAGCCTTTTGATCTCCGGCCCTCAACGACAAAAGCAATTATCTGCAGGAGAGGGCGAAAGGAATAATAAGTCATTGCCATTTTGCCATCTTTAAAATAAGACAGAGCAACATGCGTCATAATCTGAAAACCACGCCCACCGGGGGGGAAACAAACCAACCGTCTCCATTGACTTTCTATTGCGTGAAGTGACCTCCTCCTTGTAATTTCTGACTTATTACAAAAAAACAGAACAATGTCAAAAAGCTGAAATGTGACAAGGTGTACAGCAAACAAGCTTAAAAAACACAACTATGTTTTTATAAGCTGTCGACCCAAAAGACGAGCGTTAACGGACACAAATAAAACATGTTGAATTACACTGAGATCTACGCCCACTGGAGGGGAACGCAATCAGCGACAGGAAATATAATATATAAAACTGACATTTGAATATTTGACTCATGTTTACTGCACACGTAGGCATACTGAGAGTGTCAGGATCCCAACATTCACCCATTCTTCCTGCTGAAGCTTCACATCTATTGCCTGGATTTAGGGGTGTGCGATATATCGTCTGCGATAATATCGTAATTGTTGTTTTAACGATGTGCGATCCGATATTACCGAGTATATCCCTCACACACACCCAGAGAGTGCACACACACACCCCACGTGATGTAGTGATGTAGTTGATTAGACTAATGCAGGTGCGCATTTCACTTTCACTGCGTGCTATATTTATATCATATAATATAGTTAATGTGATATTGATTTTATACAAGTTTACTAAACAAGAAGTTAATATTAAGTGACTTACAGTTTAGACTTCCAAATTGCCTATTTTTGCTTTATTTCGCCACCGAAAAATTGTTCAAAACAAACACACAGCGCTGTATCTGCGTCTCTGAGCAACACACAGCAGTGTTTTCATACTGAACGAATCAGCTTTTTGAACGAATCAATTGAATCAATGATTCAATGACTACGATAGATTAAGAGAGTCAAATGCTTCGTTCTTTGAATGAATCAGCTGTTTGAATGAATCGGTTGAATCTCAATGACTCACTCATTAAATGTGACTTGCTGCCACCTACTGGCAGTATCTTTTCATGTTTTAAATAATTTTAAATATCAATATTATTCAACATTTTGTTTTAAACATCAAACATTATTTATGCATAACTGCAGGATATTAATTAGTCACTTCTGAGCTGTGTAAATGATCTAAATGCCACTTCAGATGCAGCTTCTGTGTTTCCTCTGCACTGCAAAGATACATTTTGTTGATAAAATTATTATTTAATTTGATGGTAACAGCCCTATTGTGTCTTATTATAATTGATTTTTATTAATTTTATGAAATTGACACAAAAGATATAAAAAAAATAAATGATGCCAAGGTAAAAAAGATGATTTCTGTCACTTCTGTGAACTGACCACCACACAGAATATGAAGAATATCATAAACTTTAGGAGTCAGCTGACCATGGCAGTCCTACATCTGCCAAAGTACCAGCACAAAAACACACTCAGCAAAATATCGTCCAATTATCGTTATCGAGAAAATCCCAGAAAATATTGAGATATCTTTTTTCACACCCCTACCTGGATTCACTTTTGTCTCCTTAAACGCTTGTTTTTTTGGGGTCGACAGCTTATAAAAACTGTTTTTTAGCTTGTTTGCTGTACACCCTGTCACATATCAGCTTTTAGACATTGTTCTGTTTTTTGTAATATGTCGGAAATTACAAGGAGGCTCTTCACGCAATAGAAAGTCAATGGAGAGCGTTGGATTGCCCGGGGTGGGCGTGGCCTAAATACGCTCCGTCTCTATTAGTAAAAACTGCAAAGCATCTCTCTAGGCCGCTCACCTTACGCTTGTTGTGACTGGCAATATACAGCACAGCCACCAGAACGATGGCACAGACCAGATAGGCGAAGAAGTGGCTGCTCTCTCCGTTCTCCTCGAACTGCCCGTTGTCCTTTGCTTTTCTGTTACCGCCCAGGTCTTCAGTTTTGTGTTCAGGACCAGTCCCCTGGTCCTCTGACAGATTACCGTCACTGTCGTCTTCATCAGGCTCGACCTCCTGACTGTCAGTCGGGGTCTCGGGTCCGGCCTGGTTATCTTCACCATCGTCAAACTCATCACCATTTGATTCGTCTTTACCAAGGACAGGCGTGTTTTGCATCCCTTCCTCTTTTTTAGCAGGCTTAGAGACTGTTGGTTCACCTTGTTCTTCTGCAGTCGTCTTCTCTTTTACTTCGTTCTTCAATCCATCGGTGTCATCTTTACCAGGGTTGGATTTTGCACCGCTTGCTTTATTTTGGTCGGGTGAGGTGGGCTTCTTTTCTTCACTTTCACCTTTATTAGCCGCAGCTCCACCAGCCGTTTCGGTGACTTTGGTATCATTCGCTACTTTAACAAGCTCAGGTGAACCAGCTTCAGGAGCTTCAGGGTTGTTTTCTTTACTCTCATCTTTATTCGTGTTTGTACCTTCATTCAGTGGGGTTGAAGACGTTTTAGGTGCTTCACTACCAGTTTTATTTGCCGCTTGTCCCAGATCATTGCTTTTTGCTTGAGTTTCTGTGACCAGTGGTGGAGCTGGAGCATCCCGTTCACTTCGCAATGGTTTAGTGCAAACTGAAAAATACCACGAGAGAGAATCACAATAAAATCTTGGGCCTAGCACACACAGTTTAAGCCTATATATATATATATATAGTATCGTCAAAACACCAAATGAGTTACACTAACCACAAACAGCAATATTTTCTTAACCGTTCACCAGTTCACGAATGGGTTTGAGTTGGGTAATCAGGACACCATTTCAACACAACAGTGAATGCGGAGGGGAATTGGGAACAAACTGATTTTGTGATGATACTCTTGTCTGCATTTAAGGCAATTATAATTAGTAAGGTTATTCCTAAACTTTATTATCATCTTCCAAACCACAGACCAGAATCCACCACTTATGTCAGAACTAAATGGGAGAAGGAAGGAAACATGGCTTGGTTAAAAACATGAAGATCCCAATGGGAAAACAGTTTTTTTTTTTAATCAAATGGAGGTTATTCACCTGGGGGAAAAAAAGTTATTTCCAGAAAGCATTTTTTTTTTTTTTAATCTAATATGATTTAAATAATCATAAATGTTTCTTGAGCAGCAAACCACCATTTCTGAAGGATGTTATGACAGTAATGATGCTGAATTCACAGGAATAAATTATATTTTACTATATATTTACAGACAAAACCGCCGTTTTACATTGTAATGATATTTCATAATATTGCTGTTTTTTTGTATTTTTAATTAAATAATTGAAAGAGATTTATTTAAATAATCCTAAACTTCTGAACAGCAGTGTACATGTATGCATATTTATACATACAAACACATATATTCTTTTGTTTATCATCATCTTTTTTTTCTTCTTTCTATTGTGTTGTTAATAATTCTGTAAATATTACGAATTTATTGAGAAATTTGAAGGATGTATCAGCTGAACTGAGTGTATCCAATTTTTCTTTCAATTCTGTAATGTATTTTTGACTCCTACACAGAAAAATAAAATGTAAAAAATAGCCAATAAATAATTAATAAAAAAACACCAAATGATGGAATAACTCGTGGATGTCGGAAACGAGTGCATGCTCGAAACAGAACCAACTCCTGTTTTTCTACCGACACTAAAACGTGTTGGAAGCGTCCAGGCAAAATAGAAAAGGAAAAGATGTTTATAAGTAATTTTGACACTAATCCATATTAATAAATTACATTTTGATGTTTGAAAGTCTCTAGGTTGACATAAATGTAGATATAACTAGCCTAGAAATCTAGACGCACCCTGCACTGCGGCTTTAATTCAGCGAGAGCAGCTTTTGCCCAAACTTCAAAGGTCTGTTTAAATTATTAAAACTAGAAGCATATCTTAACGTTAATGTTACATTTATCATGTGAAATACTTGCAACATGTTATATGCATGTGTGTTTGGGACAGAGGGGAACACGGTCACATATGCAGCAGATACTTCCCATCATAAATCAAAGCACGAGACAGACAGGGGTCGGAGGAGAACAGCGGATGTGACAGAATGGACGATATTCATCTGTATTTGCAATACATGAGCTTGCGCGTGCGGTGTGAAGCCGGCGTTATTCGACGCTGGCACATCCTCCAACTCCGGGCAGCCTTCCTTATCTCTCCCACTTGCCATTTTTACACGTGACAGGACCTGCAGCACTCCACTTTTACTGTCTTTTAAATCTTCTATTTCGTTAGGAAAGGACACCCACTGTCTGAGGTAAGGGCACGAGGCTACACTGCGCATGTGTCGAACCGTGCGACGCACGCGCTCCGAACCGAGACAAGCGAACCGAACAGTTTTTTTTTTTTCATGTACCGCGCAACCCCTAGTATATATTTATGTTTAACATGAAGTATAGGCCTTCCCTGTAAGTCACCTAGCCGCGTCAGACACGTTTCTGGTGTGCAAAGACATAGAAAACGCCACACAGCTGACACGCAACAGAAACGCCACGCTCACGTACCGGAAAATACCGGTATATAATTTATTTCAAAAGGTACGATATCATGATTTTGCTCATTTCGATTTTGCTGCTGTTCCGAAGTTCACCGCTAGGTGGTAGAGCTGGGCGATATCCAAAAAAAAAAAATCTCGATATTGTCCAAATTTTTACGATATTCGATATATATCTCGATATGTTTGCAATTGCTTTTAAATTTAAAAAAAGATTTTCTTTTGCCCCCATTAAAAACAACAAAAACTATTTAGATAGAACCAAATTAAATACAAAATGTTTACGTTTACTGAACAGGTCGGGATGACCAAAATCTTAAATCATGATTCGAGTAAGTTAATATTTTTTTTAATGTACTTTTATAATTACAATATAGATTTTTAATTTGATCTTTAAAAAAAACTAAAAAAAAAACATAAGTAAAGCATGCAAATTACAAACAATATGACAAAAACAATGCTTTATTTTCAGCTACAGTGGGTCTATTTAACAGCTGCAAGTCAAGAAACAAATCAAAAATCAAATAAAAAGTCTTCACTCTATAGATTAACTATAGGCTACACTGATTCTTAATAAATATATTAAAGTTGTTTAGCCAAGCATGGGGTGGTTTTCTATTTTTCGTTGTTGTTTGATGAACATTAAATCACACAGAATATGAGGTCCGGCCCTTTAAGAGCTGCACGGACCAAACTCATCGTAACACACGATTTCTCACTTAACTCTGTGTACGTTCACTAAAGACACACACTACTGTGTTTAATACTCGCCAGGACGTGCCTTTTTACATTTGTTTGACCATTGAAACCCAATAATCCATGAAGGAACTGAATCCCGATCGTATGTTGTCTGAAAGGCGTGTGCGCTTCAGGTCAGAGTCCCGCGCCGCGCTGTTATTTCCCTCATGTGCGCTTGTTTCTGTTGCTTTCTTTGTCATGCGCTGCTCGTATATATTTAACTCTTCAGCTCCCAATGTTTAGTGAACGGTGGAAGCAGACCTGTGCGTTATCTGGTAATGTTATTTGGGAAAGTATGCATGTTGAATTTGAAATATTCGATATTCACGATATTTTCACATTTTACATCGTCGACAAAATTATTGCGATAGTATCGCTAATATTCGATATATCGCCCAGCCCTACTAGGTGGCAGCGCTACCCAAAATGACATGAAACCGGCAAATGTGGCAACAGAATAAAATGAATACAGTGGTTGAATTTCACTCAACACGCACAAAACTCATTAATAAAGACAGGAGTAGACGTGACATTTGGAATTACTTTGCTTATAAAACTTCTGAAGAACTATCAAACCTTGCCAAGCATCAGACACTTAATTCCTGACTTTGATCGACAGGTGAGTGCATCATTCAAACAATCTAATTTAGACATTTACTTTCTTTCAACACTGATCAACACATACAGAAGATCGTTCTTTTCAACCAGTGACGTTTAGACCTAATATTTGCATTATTTACATCCGCGAAAGACATAACCAACTGTGTTTATGTGACTACTCATGTTAAATTTTTTTGACATAGTTTCATGTGTATTTGACTAAGGAAAAACAACTTAATTTGTAATGCGCGAGCTCTTTAGGCTTGTGTGTTTGTTGTTGGTATGAGCGCAAAGAAAACTCTCAAAGTGCTCCCATCTCATATGTATTACGAAATGCTATAAAATCGCTTGCATGTTCAAATTGGCAAGGTTTAAAAAGACGTGGGCAGTGATTTCCGTCAGCTGTCCCGCAACGGAAGCGAAAGTGTTGAATCTGAGCACGCAGATTGCTTTTAGTGCAGGTGCGATGTCTTTTGAAGCCAAAAGCAGTTTGCTCATTTGAGAGAATGGAGACGTGCAGTAATGCTGAAATTACTTACAAGAAATTTTACAAATGACTGATTGATGTGATTGTTGATTAGTTTAATAATAAACATTTGCGGTAATTTCCCGCTTCATAAACCCAAAACTTGCAAGAGTTAGTAAAATTATGCGCAAAACCCGCATCAAAATTCAGACCCTGAATGGTATCGATTTAATATCAGTACTTCGGTATTAGATTGTGGTACCGTACCGAAGCCAAAATTGTGGTATAGAGCCATCCCTACTAGTGTTGCACGATATATCGGTACTAGAAAAGTATTGTGATACCCTGCTATTACAAACGGTACGATATGGAATTGTATTAGTACCGGTACTTTAAGAAGGAGCGCGCGTTAATAAGAGCTGTATTTATGTGTGGATGTGTGACAGCAGGAGTCAGGATGTGTGTGCAGATCTCTCCTCCGTTCACTAAACACTGGACGCAGAAGAGTTAAATATACACGAGCAGCGCATGACAAAGAAAACAACACAAACATGCGCGCATGAGAGAAATAATAGCATGGCGCGGGATGTGCTCGCCTCGCGCTGCCGGACTCTGACCTGAAGCGCGCGCACACGCCTTTCAGACAACATGCGATCGCGATTCAGTTCTTTCGGATTATGGGTTTCAATGGTCAAAAATATGTAAAAATGCACATCCTGTGAGTATTCAGGTAAACACAGTCGGGGGTGTCTTTAGTGAACGTGTACAGTTGAGGTAATTGGATCGGTGTTAAGCCGGATCTAATATTCTGTGTGATTAATGTTAATCAAACTACAATGAAAAATAGAAAACCACCCCAAGATTGGCTAAATCATTTTAATATATTGATTATGAATCAGTGTATGGTTTGGTTAATTTATTGAGTGAGGACTAAGCAGTTTTTTTTTACTTGCTAATGTTAAATAGACCCACTGTAGCTGAAACATAAAGCACTGTTTTTGTCATATTGTTTGTAATTTGCATTTTTAGCTTATTTTTAAAAACAAAGATAAAATAAAACAATTGCAATTAGAAGAAATGGTCAAAAACCAGGTCAGGAACATGCTGGCCAAGTGAGTTTTTAGTTTAAAATAAAAATAAAACTATGAATAAATAGTTCTGTTGTCATATTCAATTACTTTTACTGGGTGTTTTTTTGACCGTGGTATCGATTTAGTATCAGTATCGAGGTATTTTAGTCTGGTATTGTATCGAAGTCATAATTTTGGTATCGTGACAACACTAATCCCTACGCTCACGTCACGCTGAGCCTGTGTGTAGCCGCCTTAAAGCTACACTGTGTAACTTTTTTAGTTTATTCTTAGCTAAAAACACTTCAAAAATATATGTGCTCATTAATGTATATTTACTTCTTTCAAGTAATAAAGTACTCTCGTAAGTGTATATGCCATTGAAAATACATACGGGTGAGGGGTTCGAATGTGCGTCGCCATGTTGCCCCTCCATCTTGAAAGTACAGTAGCCAAAGAGGGACATACCCGTAAATTCAAGCTTCACATTTGGTGTTTTAACACTGATGGCACCGTGTCGATGGCACCGTGTCTCATCAAGATCCGCCTTTGTTTTAAATAACCGACCACTAGCGGCGAAATGACACATTACAAAAATTACATATTGTGCCTTTAAACCACAAAAGCTGTTCTGGAGGCTCGACACATAACTAAGACACTTCATGTTGGGTTTTCCTTTAATTTGCCTCCCGTCTATCAGTTTTAACTGATTCCCTAGAACATACAGGATAATAAACACACATCCCATCGCCTCAAACACGCAGACACTCCTTCACATGCTTCCAGGAGCAGGTGTGGTTGATACAGTTACATTCCTGACCACCTTTGCTGTCAGGATTTACAAACGTGGAAATAAATTCGCATTGTAGATGACTAATGATTAGCTACTAGCTAACATGTTAAGCAATCGAACAGATTTCTGAATACAGTGAAATGATTCACATGTAAACACGTCAGGAGCTTTAATCAGCCAATCCCACAAACATCATCTGACTAGCAGTATAACTATAACACACTAACTTACCCCGAGACAAGCAGAGGACAACAAAACACAGCGTTGTTAATCGCATCATGGCTCCATTCAGTGATACTGTAATTCTGCGGCACGAGACGGTTGACAGACAGTAAAACCCAACGCAGATCCGGTTCAGCGTATCGACTTCCGTGTTTACACGAAGAGCGCCGTGGTGAGATATAACACGCGGACCGGACTCAAGGCACGGATCTAGTGAGTTAAATTCAACGCTGCAGGTCTGTATAGCTGCACTTTCTTTATGTCACACTTAATTGTTTAAATGTTTGATTTCTTAATACGTACCTCAATAGAAATAATGTCATACATTTAGAAAATGCCGTTATATAAAGGGATAGTTTACCCAAAAATGAAAATGAACCCTTGATTTACTCACCCTCAAGTCATTCTAGGTGTATAAGACATTCTTCTTTCAGACGAACACAATCAGAGTAACATTAAAAATGTCCTGGCTCGTCCAAGCTAATGGCAGTGAATGGCTGTTTCTGTTTTAAAGTCCATAAAAGTGCATCTATCCATCATAAAAGTGCATATGCATAATAAAAGTGCATCTATTCATCATAAAAGTGCATCCATCCATCATAAAAGTGCATCCATCCATTATAAAAGTGCATCTATCCATCATAAAAGTGCATCTATCAATCATAAAAGTGTATCTATTCATCATAAAAGTGCATCTATCCATCACAAAAGTGCATCTATCCATCATAAAAGTGCATCTATCAATCATAAAAGTGCATCTATCCATCATAAAAGTGCATCTTTGCATCTATCCATCATAAAAGTGCATCTATTCATCATAAAAGTGCATCTAGCCATCATAAAAGTGCATATGCATAATAAAAGTGCATCTATTCATCATAATAGTGCATATATCCATCATAAAAGTGCATATGCATAATAAAAGTGCATTTATCCATCATAAAAGTGCATCTACCTATCATAAAAGTGCATCTATCCATCATAAAAGTGCATCTATCAATCATAAAAGTGCATCCATCCATCATAAAAGTGCATCTATCCATCATAAAAGTGCATCTATGCATCTATCCATCATAAAAGTGCATCTATCAATCATAAAAGTGCATCTATCCATCATAAAAGTGCATCTATGCATCTATCCATCATAAAAGTGCATCTATTCATCATAAAAGTGCATCTCTCAATCATAAAAGTGCATCTATTCATCATAAAAGTGCATATATTCATCATAAAAGTGCATCTATCATCATAAAAGTGCATCTATCATCATAAAAGTGCATCTATCAATCATAAAAGTGCATCTATTCATCATAAAAGTGCATATATTCATCACAAAAGTGCATTTATTCATCATAAAAGTGCATCTATCAATCATAAAAGTGCATCTATTCATCATAAAAGTGCATCTAGCCATCATAAAAGTGCATATGCATAATAAAAGTGCATCTATTCATCATAAAAGTGCATATATCCATCATAAAAGTGCATATGCATAATAAAAGTGCATCTATCCATCATAAAAGTGCATCTATCTATCATAAAAGTGCATCTATCCATCATAAAAGTGCCTCTATCAATCATAAAAGTGCATCTATTCATCATAAAGTGCATCCATCCATCATAAAAGTTCATATATCAATCATAAAAGTGCATCTATTCATCATAAAAGTGCATCTATCAATCATAAAAGTGCATCCATCCATCATAAAAGGGCATATGTTCATCATAAAAGTGCATCCATCCATCATAAATGTGCATTTATCCGTCATAAAAGTTCATATATCAATCATATAAGTGCATCTATCAATAATAAAAGTCCATCTATTCATCATAAAAGTGCATCTATTCATCATAAAAGTGCATTTATTCATCATAAAAGTGCATCTATCAATAATAAAAGTGCATCTATTCATCATAAAAGTGCATCCATCCATCATAAAAGTGCATCTATCCATCAGAAAAGTTCATATATCAATCATAAAAGTGCATCTATTCATCATAAAAGTGCATCTATCAATCATAAAAGTGCATCCATCATCATAAAAGGGCATATGTTCATCATAAAAGTGCATCCATCCATCATAAATGTGCATCTATCCATCATAAAAGTGCATCTATCCATCATAAAAGTTCATATATCAATCATAAAAGTGCATCTATCAATCACTAAAAGTGCATCTATTCATCATAAATGTGCATCTATCCATCATAAAAGTTCATCTATCAATCATGAAAGTGCATCTATCATCATAAAAGTGTATCTATCCATCATAAAAGTGCATCTATCTATCTATCCATCATAAAAGGGCATATGTTCATCATAAAAGTGCTCCACACGGCTCCGGGGGGTTAATAAAGGGCTTCTGAAGCGAAACGATGCGTTTGTGGCATATGGCATATGACGTAGGACGCAGTCGTAGTGTAAGTTCCAGTGATGAACGCGGAAGCACAAAGGACAGAGCAAAACTAAACTTGGGTCTCGCGAGAACTGGCATATATACACCAGAGAGTCCTACGTCATACACTTTTTAATAAAAAGTGAAAAATAAAAAACAAATACAAACTAATACTAAACTGAAAAATATAAACTTAAAATGCAATATTTACAAGAATAAAATAAAATGACAAAAGCTCTTAAAGTTACTAAAAATGAAACATTCTTGTTTGTTTTGTTTTGGTTTCTTTGTTCACACTATTCACACAGCACAAGGGTGGACAATGATGTGTCACCAGATCAGGGGAGTTTATGGAATGGCTAACGAGTACAGAACTTTTTGTTTTGTTTTTGTTTTTTCTGTTTTTGTTTGTTTTTGTTTAGATTTGTTCCCATTATTCCCACAGCATATTGATAGACAAGTGTCAAATAGACATGTGTGATTTCTTCAGTGATATCTGTACAGTAATCTTGAATATGGTGGGATAGGTTTAAAAGTCTAAAGACTAAATTCTAAAGACATTTTAGCTAAATTATCTATATTAACTTTTTAGATTATAGATATTTCTAGATTCAATATCACTTTTACATATACCATTATTTTATTTATAACTGTATCCTTGCGGAAAACTTATAGACATGCATTGGCAGAGCATTGTTACAGATTATTTAATAATAATAATATTGTCTAAAAATAAAATAATATTCATACTTGTTGATAAATGAAAGGTACAAGTCTTGACTGCAGAGGGCAGTGTAACACCATGAATTTGTCTAAAGGCATTGGTTTGCTGGACTATAAACCTAATTCTGACTATACACACACACACACCACCACCACACTCTCCCGCCTCTCTCTCTTAAGAATAAGAGCCTTTCAATTAGGCTGTGCTAAACTTCAAATGCTTCAAGAAATATGAATGTGCTCTGTCAGTTCATTTTAATTAATCGCCTCATTCATAAACACAATATTGGAGCCTGAGAGTGAAATGTTTTTAAAACTGATTGAACTTCAGCTCAAATCTCCCAGCATGCATTGACAGGACTCTCTGGAGACTCTCCCGCTCCTCCTACAGGAGAACAGAACAGACTCTGAATCTAGTCCGTCAAAACACAACGCCAAACTCTGAAATAGGGCTTGAGCGCGGTACTGACAGAAGAGGACCGGATGTGAGAACGCAAGCGGTCCAGCGGATTTATAATGCTTTCTGGTGTCTCAATCACAGCAGATGTCCTCTTTAATTTTAATAACAGAACTGAATGCTTTATGTTTCTCCAAGTCTTGTGTTTGGGTTCTTAAAGGAATAGTTCAGCCAACTTCTCTCATCATGTACTCACCCTCATGTCATTCCAAACCCGTATGACTTTCTGCCTCAAACATTTTTCATGTTTTTTTGTGATTTGTGAAAGTGCAGCGTTCACATTCTGCCTGATATTTGCTTCTGTGTTCTGGAGAAGAAAGTCATATGGGTTTGGAACAACATGAGAGTGAGTAAATGACCTCTTTTTGGTCTTTTTTTTGTGTGTGTGTGTTGTTGGAAAAACCACCACATAAAAACTCCTTTGTTTTCCTCTTCCCCCTTCAGACCGCGTGCGTGAGATTATCTTTTTCAATGTATATATGTTCTAGCAAAACCATCAGCCTAATCTTTATCTTGTATGACCTTAACGACTGCCATGAGTAATTTGTTACAGCGACCAAAGATCTTGCTCAACATGCAAATCATGTTAATGTTAATCAATGTTTTAGACGAAACCCCTGCAGCCTCAAATACTCCTAATGATAGCCGTGGCATTTAGTACTGAACACCATCCCTCTTGCTCTTCATCTGCGTTTCCTTCTTTAAGGTCAAATGGTCGTAAATAAATCATTAAGAGGCAGTCTCGCGCACATCGCCAGGTGATACCTGTCTTCACCAACTGAGACATGGACGAATGTAATGAGTGTTGATCAAGCGATCAATGAATATGTTAGCAGCAACGCATCCGGTCCATCACGCCGTAGAATCCCTTCCAAAAATAACAACGGCAGCTCTGTATTTTCATTTATAAAACCCCATTTATACATGTGTGAGAATATATAAAGTTTGAGATAATATAGAGAATTTTTTTTATTGTTAATATTCTTATTTTTATTAGAATATATTGAAATTGACACCGATCAGGCATAACATTATGACCATTATGACAGGTGAATAACACTGATGATCTCTTCATCACGGCTCCTGTTAGTGGGTGGGTTATATTAGGCAGCAAGTGAACATTTTGTCCTCAGAGTTGATGTGTTAGAAGCAGGAAAAATGGGCAAGCGTAAGGATTTGAGCGAGTTTGACAAGGGCCAAATTGTGATGGCTAGACGACTGGGTCAGAGCATCTCCAAAACTGCAGCTCTTGTGGGGTGTTCCCGGTCTGCAGTGGTCAGGATCTATCAAAAGTGCTCCAAGGAAGGAACAGTGGAGAACCGGCCACAGGGTCATGGGCGGCCCAGGCTCATTGATGCACGTGGGGAGTGAAGGCTGGCCCGTGTGGTCCGAACAAACCAACAGTGGGCTATTGGCAGTGCACTGAACGTGATTCTATCCCCTGAGGAAGTTCTTTGCATCCTTCATTTAAGCGTAAGTGTGAAATACCTTTGCAGTGATATACTGTTTGCGAACATCCCGACGCCATCCTGAGAGAGACATTTAGATGAATATATGAATATGTGCTGCGCGCTTTCCTCTCAATGACAAAATATACACACAACAAAACTGAAAACAGCAGTTCAGAAAGCATCGGATCATAGTGATGTGTCTGCTCCAGGTCTGCAATTCACCGTCGACAGGTGAGCTCATTAAAATTACACTGATATGATAGTTTGATCATTTGAGACTGTATGAGACTAGAGTCTGGATGAATCCCTTTTCTTTGCGTGAAACATTGACATTACAGTAATGGCTCTTTCATTATTGCCCTGAACATTGTATAACCATTTGTTGTGTGTATCATTAAAGGGAAAAGAGGCTCTTGTGACGCCACATCCTTTAGATTTTCCCAGCAAAATTGTCCCTATAGTCCACATAAAATCAGGCTTTCATAGACAACATTGGAAGTCAGGAAGGTCTTGTTTTTTTGAGTTTCGATTCAAGCTGTTCACACATTGGCATAAAAAAGTGATTAATGCATGAACATTCGTACATATAGCCCTTTTAATGTTAAATATATAAACCTGAAGAGATCTGTCATTTGTTTGTAAATCACTTTTCACTGTTAATATTCTTCCAAAACAGAGTTATAATATCAATGCATTGACAGTCATAAAAATACATTAAAATCCTTTTCTGTGTTTTTAAACCCATTATAGTGATATTTGTTTTTTTATATTATATTTATAACCATATATTTCAAATACACTGCCAAATCTTTGACTGAATCGTGAGCTTAAATGCATGCAATGTATGTAATTTATGTTATTATTTGTATGTGAGTGTGTTTGAGTGGTCTATAAAGCAAAAGTGTGCATGCACACACTGACACTCCTTCAATAATGTTGAAAAAGCACCTCATGAGTTGAGAATGAGCTCAAATAAGAGAATATGTTAAAACTTTTGACTGACTTTATTCATATCAAGAAACAAAATCAGTCTCTGATACGTCCTGAATCCACACCGAAGCTCTGCGCTGAGGGAAGATGAAGGCCAGAGAAAGACATAAACCATCTATGAACCCCACACCGCTCATGTGCACCGTTTCTATGAAGCTTACAGTCCTGAAATAAAGTCAAGTTTACAGCCTCACTTCATAGAAAATTATTGATGAAGTCATGAAAGGCTACAAACTCCCCCTCACATTGAACCTGAAGTCTTATTCAGTCTTCAGTTCCTGTCATGACACAATACAGCAAGTTTCATCAATCTCAAGTCAATGAGTCCTGCGTCTGCATCGAGCACATGTGAATCGAGCGAAATGAAAACGATGCAGTTTCTCCTCTTTTAGAGACTGACACTCTGTTCATTCGGCATTGCACTCCAGACGTGCTGGAGCTGATTTATGTATTCTTTTGTCTTAATATTGATTGTCGGAGTAGAGGAATGTAAACACAATGTCAAGTGATTCAGACACATCAAAGGCCAGACCTGGCATGAATTCAGGATCAAAGCCGAGCCCACGGCAGAAGCTTGGCCAGGGGCCAGTGCGCTCTAATGAGCTGAATTAACATGTATTAATTCTGACCTTGTGAGGAGCAGACAGATGTCTCTTATGAGGGAGAGAGAGATCATCGCACACTTTGCTCAATGCACACATTTAAAGGAGAAGGTCTGCTGTCGAGTCCCGCTGGCCGCATCTGATTATAAAGTCACAATCCTGCAAATGAGAGAGAGAGCTGAGTGAGAAAAGAAATGTTAGACAGTGCGTTTTGGTGATATTTGGCAATAGAAGGGTTAAAAACAGTATACATTATTTATTTTTTACTATTATATGGCATTCAAAGAGTGATGATATTTCATAAATCAGCACATGTACAGCTTTAGTGATGCAAAAATCAACAAGACATTTTTATGAACTTTCTATTTATCCAGAAAAGAAAAAAAAAGTATCACGGATTCAAATATGAAGTAGCACAACTGCTCATCATCTGAGAGTGATTAGTGAAGGATCATGTGACACTGGAGACTGGAGTAATGATGATAGATTCAGCTTTGATCACAGGAATAAATCACACTTTCAATTCAAATTCAATTCAAATATATTTGTATAGTGCTTTTCACAATACATATTGTTTCAAAGCAGCTTTACAGAAAGTGCATTTCATAAATGTACATTGAAAAATGTTAGAAAGAGAATGTTAAAGAAAAATGTTAGAAAAGGTTAATCAATCATGTATTAATTGAGGCCATAACAACTATTACTGTATATTCACATAGAAAACAGCTGATTTAAATTACAATAATATTTCACAATATTACTGTAATTAATGTATTTCTGATGAAATAAAAGCAGCCTCTGTGAGCAGAAGAGATGTCTTTCTCTTGTTTTTAAGCATATTAATCATATTTTACAGTGCTGAATATCAGCATGGCTCTGATTAATTCACGCCTATATAAATTATTATTGTAATAAATATATATTAGCTGTAATAGAATTTTTAAATACGTAATATTTGGGATTCATTTTTAAATACTTAGTAATAAAATATTTTATTTCATAATTAAACTATGTATAAGCATTATATAATTAGAATGATATATTATGCAAATATAATTGTATAATTAAATAAAAACATCTAAATTGCAAGATGTAAAATCAGAATTCAGAGAAAAAAGTCAGAATCTCTAAATATTTAGGAATAAAATATTTTTTATTTTATAAAAAAATACACATATTTAACTATATATATATATATATATATATATATATATATATATATATATATATATATATATATATATATATATATATATAATGCAAATATAATTTAATAAATAAATGTTCGCAAGATGTAAAATTCTGAGGAAAAAAGTCAGAATTCTTAAATATTCAAGAATAAAAAAATACAAATACACATACATTTAACTATAATTATATATAAATAAAATATAATGTTATAATTAAATAAATTAATAAATATTTATTTTTATATCAAAATGATTACAATATAACTATATAATATTTATGACCATAATAATATATGAATTTTTTAATTTAAAATATAGAACCACAAATTACTACAAAAATAACAAAAATGCAAAATGTATATATATAAAACATTACAGCTTAAAATACTTGCGAGGCATATTCCACGCAGAAGATATTTTATAATAAAATGGCTGCCAATGCAATGAAGTGCAACACAATTAAATCCTGACTGAACTCATCAGGTAAACACAGGATTGTGCTGTGCCTGCAACTCCAGCCGAGTTAACAAGCACTTTTCCAACAATTGACTTGGAGAAAACAAGCTTGGGAGAATAATCACAGATATCTTTCTGCAGCCAATCTCTCTAACAGGCCAGTCATATTAAAGTCACTCAGCCCGGCTCGTGTGGGTCGCGCAGTGTGTGTGTGTGTGTGTGTGTGTGTGAAGAATAGGCCAGCGCATCAGAGTCCTAGCCTTAAGGAGCCAGGCCTTCTCTGTTGTCTGACAACTCATTACCTTTAATTTGGTTGATGGGTCTAGAGCTGAGGGTACACACAGAGACACGGGGCCCCAGAGAGCATCGCGGGGCCCGGGATGATGCAAGCCATGTTTCTCGCTTCTCTAATGACTGCCGAGCAAAATAAAATATAAGCTTGTGTGTGCATGTGTGTGCGTTTGACTGACAGGTCTGTACCTCACCTGAGGGCAGAGAGGGAAATGAGCACTCAACGTGTGTCAACCTGTCTGCCTGCACGCACACACACACACACACACGCGCGTGCGGCGTGTCATACAGACACATCTGACAGAGAGGGCAGAGCAACAGTATGCTGTTAAAACCGCTCATAGTTGAGTCATATGGGAACCAACACACACTGTAACACATCATTAAGCAATTAGTGATAATGATGCGTTGGATTTCCTCATACTCGACTTGATTGGCTGTTGCTGCCAGTGTGAAGCATGGCGTTTAGTTTCCTCTCTGAGCTGGCTTGAATCTTGGTATGGCTATGGCACATTAATATTATTCCAATGTATACACACACACACACACACACACACACACACGCATGCATTCATGATAGGCAGTTGTTGTGCACAAATGAGCATCGGCAGGTCTAATTTTGTCCCGTTTGAGACTGATGCTGAGATATGGAAGATTATTTCCACCACGGGATAAAAACAATTCTGAGATTATATCTTGCAATTCTTATTAGAAAAAAAGTCTTAAAAAAAGAATTCAGAACTCACAAATGTCTGAAACACAGAATTATATGAAATAAAAAAATTGCAATTATCTCTTTATTTTTTATTCTGTAAAAAAACGGAGAGATATGAACTCGCAATTTCAAGAAAAAAAAGTCCCTTCGGCTCCACCGAGCTCCTTCATCCCACCGGCCTCGCCCTGGTCAGTCGTTGCCCCACCATCTCCAAGGACTTCCGGGTGGTTCCCGTCTGCAACGCTCCATACATCCACCCCTACGGCTCCATAGGGCTCCTCCATCCCTCAGGCTCCCCCTGGATCCTCACTCACACAAAATAAAAAATAAAACGCTGAGATATGAACTCGTAATCTCAAGAAAAAAAGTAATTAAGGACTCAACAGCTGCTGATGCTGCCTTCCGGCATTGGATTTACCTACGTTTGTTTTATTAAAGAACCTTTTGTTTGTAACCAGTTTTAACCTTTTTATCATATTCATCTGAACCCAGCCGTGGCAGAATACCGGACCACAAAATGGATTCTGTTAAGGAGCCACTCCGATCCCTACATCAAGGAGACTGGCCACTGGAGGATTTTGTAGAGGACTTTCTGAAGCTGTGCCATCAGGTATGTTGGGATGAGTTCTGGCTAAACGACAAACTGCTGAAAAATAATGCTCATGGGGAACGATAACTGCTCATTATTTGAGAACATAGAGTATGCACTGGATGTGGCTGGTTCTCCTGCACCGAACCATCTATACTCATCCCAACCCAACCTGCCCAAGATCCTCCAGTGGACCACTCGCAGGCCAAACCAGAGCTCAATCCATCCTGCAACATGACGGATATAGCTGCCAAGTCCATCCCGGAAGCTAGGCCTGAAGTCCCGGCTGACCAGGTGTGTGAACCTGCTGCAAGATTCGTGCCTGTGGGGATATTTGTGGTGATACATAAGGAGGAAAGCCTGATCGACCGGGAGTCGGATGTAGCGCTACCCACCCTCCCACCCATAAACCTCCTCTGCTGTTGGTCCCTTCCTGGACAAATGTATTTCCGTCTTTGTCACCGCTGGTGCAGCGTAGCTCGGTATCTTCAATGCCTTCATCGTCTCTGGTCCTGTCCAGCCCTAGTTCATTGTCAACACCAGTCCTGTCCATCCCAGAGTCTTCATCCACACCCAGTCTTCCTCTTCTGCACGCTCCACCAAAGCCAGCCATGTCGGCTCCCTTTAGCTCTTCAATATCAATCCTGCCATGTAGTCCTGATCCGCCTTGGAGCTTCCGGTCCCCCAGCTCTGCCCTGGCGTGAGGAGTCCTGGGCTCTGCCTCGTCCCTCTGAGCCCTCAATTCCACTTTGGACCATCAACCAATCAGCTCCACCATGGCTACTAGCCCCCTCGGCTCCACCTGGGACAATTGTCCCTTCGGCTTTGCCCTGGTCAGTCGTCATCCCACCATCTCCACGGATTTCCGGGCTGTCTCCACCCCTACGGCTCCGTCAGGCTCCTCCATCCCATCACTCACACCGATGTCCTCTTGGTCCTTGGGCCCCCTGGGCCCACCAAGGTCAACCTTCCCTCCATTACTGCCACTGTGGGTCGCCTCCATGGCCATCTCCTGGGTCACTCTGGGATCTTGTTGGCCATCTCTTTCCTGGAATCTCCCACCAGATCCTTACTGGCAGCTACCACTTTCTTCTCCTCCATGGTCTTCTTCATCTGTCTTTCTGCTTGCTTTTGCCAGCCCCCTGCCTGCCCCCTTCTCCAGCCCTTTGCCTTCTCCTCAACTACCATCCCTCATCTCTTCTGTTTTGGCGCGAGGTCATCCAGGAGGGGGCGTTATGTCATGTTTATGTTTCACGAACATAAACGTGACTACATTGTTGCTGTATTTGTACAGTCCATAGATTCGAAAATCGAAAGCATTTTCATGAAGAGAACCATGCCCCTCAGCCGCGAACAAGGCAGGGCCCCAGGCGACCATCTGTACTGCCTAATGGATGGGCCGGCTGTGCCATTTGCCAACCATTAGCCAAAAAATTGTAACGCTAATGCTAAAGCTGATACGCAGGAAAGGAGACCAGAGGCTGTTTTCCTTTAATGGAATTCAATGGAGAAGAGGCTTCACTACACACTGAATAAACCGCTTGTGTGAGGAAAAAGCTTATAATTTAATGAATGGACTGTCTACTAATCTTCAACATGTTTTACGCGAAACAATATTTTTGTTGGGAACTATTTGTAGATTTTACTATGATAATAAGGTAATTTCATAAGAGAATGCAGAGAAGGGAATGTTGCGACAGGTAGGACTCATTATTACCATATTATTTAATAGTAATATTAAGTGATATTGTATACGGCTTTTCAGAATGTTTGTAAACAATCGGCACCAAGATATTTCCGGGTGGCAGAACGCGAGCGGCTTCTACTGACCCACTGAAGAGATCCAGCCAGAGTTAAAAACATTGCTGTTGATTAAAGTTGAAACTATGATAAAAACGTGTTGTGTTAGGGGTGGAGCCGCCAGATATACAGCAAAAGGTGTAGGATTTTATCGATTTATCGAAAGAGTTAATATATCCAGCAGAACCTGCTGGCGAGGAGGTTAAAGCGAGTGTACGTCATCTAAAGTAGAGCTACAGAGAAGTATTCTCAAAACTGTTCATCTACAAAATCACAGCAGAGCATTATTATCTTCAGCTGGGAAAATTCCAGACTAATATTAGTGAACTTAAGGTCTCGTTTGAAGATCAACCTCATTGCCAGTCACCGCCTGAAGTAAAAGCATTACACAAGGAAGAGACAGAACTTCTAGTGTCATGTAGGCTACTGATCAAATGTCAATGGGAGAAATAGGAAAAGCAAAACATAGGCTCTACTGCTGATGGAGCATTGATGCGTGTACCACATCGGCTTCATCATCACCGTTAGTTTAGTTTGAGTGAATGCCCAGCTGAGTAGTGCTAGTCTACATCGTGCTATCCTTTTCACCGCCAAAACCTCACGTCTGTGCCATCCGATCCGAGCAACAGAAAACTACCATAGCCTTTTTAGTTATTTAACAGGGAAATAGACCAACTACCATAGCCTAACATACTGTAAGTTAAACAGCAACAGTCACTAAAATAAATACTCAATGATAGGCTGAGGCTCATTTAAAAATTATGGTAATTTAGACTAGCGCTACAGTTAGACCAAGGTTCGGCATTTCATGTATTGCCATCTCCTGAATGAGTTAACCAGTTCCTCAATGATCATGTTAACTATGTCTGAATTCCAAGCAATTTACTAGCGTTCCATAGGAAGCGTTTTGCCACCCGGAAGAACGCCTATTATTGTGACGTCATGGTGAATTGTCGTATCAGTAAAAAATACTGATGACTGATGAGGTTTTACCAGTTATGAAAAGACTTGAATTGTAATGACTATTATAACTGCAAGTATGCACATGATGCCGATATTATGCATTTTAATTAATAGAGAGAAAAAAAAAATGTTTGTGTTATATTGTATGTTGTTTAATGAAAATAATAAAGCATTCTTTCTACCGTTGCCAGGTTGTGTTGTAATGATTTATGACACTGCTGTGTGCCTAATGATGATGATATAACACTTTTCATTGAATGAAGGTAAAACAATACATATAATGAATGAATTAAATATGTATTCAATTACAATGAAGTTTTTAGTGTACTCTTACATGTGGTTTAATGTGCCCTGTAGTGAACTTTTTTCCCTCTCAGTAAAGCTCATTCCACAAACAATGTAGCCTGGATGCCAGCCGAATTTAGCCCCGCCCACAAAAAATTTTGCTCGGGCAATTCGGTCTTGACTCGCTCCATAGAGGAGTAATTATGCCTGAACAGAAACTGTTCGGACCAATGAAATCATCAGGGCGGGCTTTAGACGATGATGGACAGATGATCAACAGTAACGTAATCATCCACGTCATCAAAGGCGCTTTGGGTTGAATTTGCTCTAATCCTAAACGGAGAACTTGTTCGTATATGCATTCACCGTCACTATTTCTCTCAGAAACGATGATCGTGTTGGGAAGTACTCTGTGTATCCTTAAATTCTTTTATTACAACACTGGCAAAGATCGTTTACACTCATCTTTTTCTTGTAATGTTACTTATTCCAGCGTGAGTGCAGACAGGGTTGCCGAAGGTTTTTTTTTAAATGTCGCGCACAATTGCTACGCAAAACTATAGCCCAAAACAATAACTTTCCGGGGGGTTCTCCGGAAAAAAATGGCGTTTGGTTGGCAAAATATGTTATTTTGGCAAGGTTGCCTGCTAAAATTCGCATTCCTGGGTTTATATAATCACATAATTGGGGTCGCTTCAACCCGCGGACATGGAGAAAAACACGGACTTGACAACAGTGCAGTTGAGTTCTGCTGATAACTAGCGTTACGCGTCGCTCCGTTGCTCTGATTGGTTGTGGGTCTATCCAATTGAGGTCTTTCCTGGCTCGGTTGAAACACGCCCCATAATCACAGCCCAAAGGAGCGGCATCAGACTCATATCTGACTAGAATTGAGTATGACCATGCCAGGCTACAAACAATGCAGTCCGACTGTACCTTTACTAGCGATATAACACCAAATACAGAACATTTATTCACAAAACCAGCGCGATAATGTACAAGAAACTGATTAAAGGCACAATATGTAAGATGTTTGGATTAAAATATCCAAAAACCACTCAAACAATGTTATGTATTTCGTTGACTTACATTATCCAAAATGTTTTCAAGAATGTTTAAATCCAGAGAAATATATTTTAACCAGGACACGTGACCATGCGTCGCCTATCAATGACATCACACCCACCCTTCGGTGTTATTTTGTAGGAACCATGGAAACACCAGCGCCGCTTTAATATCTGATGTGTTTTATTAGACACTGTTTGGATCATTGATGGACAGAAACTAATGATTGTTCTCCAGCTCAACACAGTTAGTCTTATTGTTTAAATCTGCTGTTCTTGATTTACCGCCTGATATGATCTCGCTCACTGCAGTGTGAACAAGTGTCTCATAGTAGTGCTGAACCAAAGCATTATAACATCACTTTAACACACTCACATGTGTCTGATATGATGAACAGCACTGCGTTACACACACACACACACACACACGAGCAGAAGAAGCGGAAGCGCTCGCCTGTGGCAGAATAAAAGCTCTGCCCAATCAAGACGTCATCAATAGCAAGGAATCCAAAAGAGTCGATTCCTCAACTCTGCAATAATAATAGTCCCAGAATCAGGGTCGACTCCGGCACAGGGATGGGCTCTCGGTGTTGACTGTGTCCAAAATCGTTCACTTCTTCACTGATTCCCTAATCCCTATATAGTTCATGGCAGTTGAGTGCACTATATAAGCAAGGACAGAATTAAAGCAAGGAAATCGGACACTGACACAATTCACCGCGTCAGAGAGCTGTCGAAAAGAAACTTTGTCACACATTTATCCCACATGTCCTGTAGCTCACTTTAGAAATAGATAACAGTCACAGTGACTTTAGTTTATAATTATACACAGGCTTCCTCCATGCTAGCTTTAGTTTAATTGATGGTATATTAATGCAATAAATAGGTATAGATTTGGTTTTCCATGGTTAACCTTGTGTTCATAATCATTAAACTAACCATAAATCATAAAAACACAAATAAGTGTACATCATTTTTAGTATTTAATATCTTTAACTCACCTTTTAGGGCAATGATCGTGTGCATTTAGCGCTATCACTCGACGACAGCTGTTTTTCGTGACTTTTTCCTCTGTAAAATTAGGCATCGGCAACAGATAGGTAGAAACGCTGATAGCCACTCATAGCTTAGTCATCGCTAAATTGGACTAATTTGGACGGTCATGCTAAAAGTGTGCTGTTTAAATAAGGGTATTTTAATGCTAAGTTCACACCGAACGCGAATAGAGCGTCAAATTCACGTCTAGTTGGCCGCTTGAACATTTTCAATCCATTCGCGAGTCTACTGCGGATTGGACGCGCGTATAAATCGAGCGTTTGAAGCAAATACGACGCGCGTTCAAGACGCGGCAGAAGTGATCAATAATAGTAATTATACGAGTATAAGTAAAAGATATAAGAAGCTATACAAGAAATGAAGCTCCACCGTCAAACATATAAAGTCAGCTTTCTACGCGCGTCCAACGCTGAAGTTTACACCAGTGGCGGCTACTGGTCTGTCATAGAAGGAAGCTCATTTTCGCCTACATCATAAAATTGTCTATTTATTTAAAAGTAAATTAGCACCGTCTGCCATCGTGCGCAGTTTCACCCACGACGCTAGCCTAGCCTACTAACATTATATGAATGAATGAACGATGAATGAAGGAATGAAGGAATGAATGAACGATCTAAAAAAATATTAAACTCTGTAAAACTGAAACAAGGAATGTGGTGTATAATTGTGTGAAATGTATGATGAAAATCAAGCAATTTTGGTTGCAGCAGTTTTATTTCGACTGAACTTGAGAAATCCAGCGATGGGACTGAGCGCGAATAGCTTCAGTGATTCCTTATAGTACAGAATCGCTGTCAGTCAAAGGAGATGCAGCCCACTCCCATTCACCCCAGAGACGCTGAGAGTCCGTGGGCGGGACATAATCGCAGCGTTTATCCAATGACCATCTAGTTTGAGCGCTGAAAAAACGTTCAAAGCAGCCCCATTGAAGTCAATGGACGCTGGGCTTCAATAGGGAAATGCACTGTGACGCTGCGGGAATGTATGAGAAGGAAATCGAGTCAGCCGACCTGCTATATGTAACTGATTCTGAACGAACTCGTCTTTGAGATGAGCGTTTTCTAACGCATTTTTAGTCAATAAAATGTTAATGCAATAGTACATAATTTGACCATTAATTTTGTGACATTATAAGGGAAGCCGAGCTTCCCTTGCAGTCTTAAAGAAATCACCACTGGTTTACATTGAGAAAACATTCGCTACAGATGGTCTATTCGTGTTCGGCTTTGTGTCGGGGAAAATAAATTAAGTGTAAAAACTGGAATTTTGTCTTATTTCTGAACCTGTTTGGATGTGAAGTAAATTGAGTTGATGAGTTGATTCCATAGACTCCTACAGTGGGAGTCTGGAATCGGGACTCCAAAAAACCTGGAACTCCCCTGATCACCAAGACACGTCTTTGTTTTTAATTATCGACCTCTAGCGGCGAAAAATTACATATTGTGCCTTTAACGGAAACTGAGCTGTCATCTGATACAACTTTGAACCGCACTGACGTCACTGCCATTACACACGATAGGCTGAGGTGCCGCACGTGATCCAAGTGTGCCCTCTCATCTCCCAATCTGGCTCGGTTTATGCGGGATCCTACATCCGTCACTCACGGCGCTCGCGCGAGGGACTCCCTCGGGAATACGCGAGGTCTGTCAGCGGTGTCACCTCCGCCCGTTCCCCAGCTGAGGGGGAAGTGAAGGGGAGCGTTCTTGGCATTTCTGTCCGCTTCTAAAGTCCCTAAAAAGCAGAGGTCTCTACCTTGTGTATTTCTCACTAATTGAAAAGACTAATGAGCTCCCTGGAGCTCCATCCTATTACCGCGCACTTAATTACAGCGCCAGCATCGGCTCCAGCCAAACCACAAATAAAGACGCAACGCGAGAAAGCGAGAAGGCAGGGTTTGACCTGCTTTTTGTCGTTGTTTTGGGACTTTGCATTCCAGGAAGGAACAGATGTCTATTATTTTTTTAAACCGTGTTTATTTTTGGCAGACATTTTTGTTGCTCTGGCTCATCTGTTTATTTTCCAGTGCGGTTTGCCTAAATTCCACCTATTAAAGATTTAACTCGAATTCCTCTTGTATCAGCAGGGCTTCTCGAGCAGTTTATTATCCCATCATTCTGGGCTCTGGATGATGTTTTTAGAGGATTACAAAACCCCGACATTTTTTTAAAGGTTTACTTCCCACGAATAGGGTACATTTTGGTTTTCCGTGACTTAAAAAACGAATTAACTAATATTTTAGGTGTGAAATATTAAATAAACTAATATTTATATAATAAACTGAAAAGTATTTGGGTTTATTATGGTCTGTTTGGAAGGTCTTTTGACTGTACATTGAACAATTTTAATTGTAATTATAATTATATTCTATTAACTGTTGTAAATTACATTTACTTTACATTTAGCAGTGTCAAACGATGCTCCCCACGGCAAAACAAGTTACATTTATTAATATAGTGAGAATAAACCAAATGTAATGTTGACTAAATTAGACAAGATCCATCTTCAAAGTTATTGCAATTTAGTGCAAATACGGATTTATTTTTAATGTATTAATTAAGAAATGAATGGATTAAATTGATCAAGTTAGACATCCATAATGTACATTTAAAATAAATGCTATTAATGTTTGATCATGTGACACTGGAGACTGGAGTAATGATGATCACAGGAATAAATCACACTGCACTGTATATTCACATAGAAAACAGGACTTTTAAATTCTAATAATATTTTACTATATTAGTGTTTTTTATCTGCATGTTTAAAAATAAATAAATAAAGGCAGCCTTGGTGAGAAAAAGAGACTTTTTCCAAACAAAACAAAAACCCATCCTAAGTCTAAGTGTCTAAGTGACAGCTAAATGTGGGCTACATTTCAATCATTTTTTAAATATTTATGGATAAAAAACGACTTATTCATGCCTGGAAAATTACACAAAAAAACATCCACTGAATGAATAAACTTAACTCCAAGACAACAATAACATCCACTTTTAGAAACAATTTACAAGTTTTATTTATCAAGTTCACACACTTCAAAACTGGGGTAGAGGGGGGTCATTGCAAAGAGGTCTAATAAATTGCCAGAACTATGAATTAAACTCCAAAACTACCATTAATAACAGGCAAGCTTACATTTTTTTTGTTCCTTCTTGTCTTTTAAAAGTAGCTTTTAATACATGTATTCTTTATACAAGATTACTGAATAAATGCATCAAATAAGAAACCAGTTCCAAAGTAGACATTACAAAAAATACATTGTTTTATACAGACACAGAAAAGCGGATGATCAAATATTGACCAATAATATTTATTTCCTTTTCACTTATCAAAAAAGTTAACCTGACATCTATTTCTCCAAAAAGGTAAAAAGCAATATACAGCATTATTTAAAAAGACATTAAGAAAGAATTGCTTTAGAAGAGTCAGTCGGCTGATTTGGTTACCAAAGAGAGCGGCTGAGACTGGAACAGAGCATGATGGGAGTGAAGAGCGGCCTGATGGAACGGGGAGGGCGGAGACAGGAGCGAGGCATGCAAGGAAGCGAAGGGGAGTGGCCGAGACAGAAGAGGCGGAGTTGACTGACTGCCTGAGGAGATGCTGGGCTGGGAAGAGGAGGAGGAGAAGGATGATGATGATGATGAAGGGCATGAGGAGGAGGAGGGTTTGGACAGAAGAGGGAAGTGAGGCTGATGGTGGCGATCGGGTTTGGTGGTGAGTGACAGCGGCTGAGCCTGCTCAGAGTGAGTGGGAGCCGGAGCAGCGGGCGAGGCTAGAGCCGCGGAGGGCGTGGCCGGGGAGTCCAGCATGCTGCCGTGGGAGGAGCCTGGGCTGTCAATCATCTTCTCCTGAGGGAGGTACTGCATGCACGGCTTCTTGTTCCGTACAGAGAAATCTGAAAGAGGACGGAAATCACAACATTAAACGACAAGAATTTCCATCAGTTCAGAGTAAACATTTCTGCACCATATTTACAGGGTACCCAGAAACACTGAAGTCACGATACACTCACAGAAATCATCACAAATATTCCTTTAATTATTATATTTACAGCCACTGAGACATTTTCCCACCAAATTCTCATCATTATAAGGTGCGGTCACATTATACTTTTCGACTTCCATTCATATGGATGTGAATGGAAAAGACCGGAAACCTTTCCTATTTTGCTGCGTTCCAACGCTCAAGTTTGGTAAACTCCGCCTACTGTCGGTTTTTGGGATTGACAACCGCATTTACTTGCAGGTGCGAGTGTCAAAATGCAACCAGCGACCATGAGCTGGTGACTTTTGTTCATACAGATAAGAGTAATAAATCATTCCAAACTATTATTTGTGTAAATGCACAATAACAGCTCGAGGTCGACCGATCGATCAGTTTTGGAGATTCATCATCACTGCTGGAACAATCCAGCAAAAATTCATACCGATAATTTTTTCCCGTGTCGTGTCTGTTGCTGGAGCGGCTGAGAAGGGTCAGCTGTCATTATACAGTACGAGAGCGGCCTCTAGAGGCCAAATTAAACGATCACTGACCCCTCGTGGAGTTTGTTTTGACACGTGAGGCTACGGGACACTTCAGATGCGGATTTAAAACACAGTGAAACGGTGAGTATACAGTACACTACCGTATGTGATGGTAACACGACTGTTATCTGTTTGCATTAGTTTATATCAAGCTGGACGCTTTTATGCATTCATTATGCAAATAATTTGCATATTTAAAGGGATAGTTCACCCAAAAATTAAAATGATCCCATAATTTTCTCACCTTCAAGCCATCCAATCAGAGTTATATTAAATAATATCCTGGCTTATCCAAGCTTTATAAAGGGAGTGAATGGGGGTCGAGATTTTGAAGCCCAAAAAAGTGCATCCATCCATAAAAGTGCTAAAAGCCATGCGTTTGTGTAAGAAAGATATCAATATTTAAATCTTTACAGCCTAAAATGACTAGCTTTGAACCTGACCTGACACATGACGTATTGACGAACAATAGAGCAAAACAAAACACCGGTCAGGAATTAGAAGTCTAAAAGGATAATTTTTAAAGACAAATGCTGGAGGATTTCGATATAAGAGGCGCTTGAGTTTGTATTAGTTTGAGCCACAAGACGTGGCGAAGGGTACGCTCCTCCTACAACGCGTCAGGGGTTACTCTTTTGACATATGTCGACGTGCATAGGCCACCTGCCTGATGCTAGTTATTTAACTTTTTTATACAAATGCATGGCTTTGCTTCAGAAGGCCTTTATTAACCCCTGGAGCCGTGTGGAGCACTTTTATAATAGATGGATGCACTTTTTGGGCCCCATTCACTCTCATTATAAAGCTTGGAAGAGCCAGGATATTAATTAATATAACTCTGATTGTGCTATATACACCTAGGATGGCTTGAAGGTGAGTAAATATGGGATCATTTTTGGGTGAACTATCCCTTTAAATATGCAAATTATTTGCATAATGAATGCATAAAAGCATCCAGCTGGATATAAACTAATGCAAACAGATAGTAACAGTCGTATTACCATCACATCCGCATCTGAAGTGTCCCGCAGCCTCACGTGTCAAAACAAACTCCACAAGCGGTCAGTGATCGTTTTATTTAGCCTCTAGAGGCCGTACTCATACGGATTGTGTTCGTCTGAAAGAAGAAAGTCATACACACCTAGGATGACTTCAGGGTGAGTAAATCATGGGCTAATTTTCATTCTTGGGTGGACTAACCCTTCAATGCTAGTGACGAGAAAGCAAACTGCACTGTCATTTAGCCGACAGAAACACACTTGATTTCAGCGCTTTTTTCATCGTCACTGTAATAAATATTTTGCTATTTTGATTAGATAATCAAGTGTTCAAGCAAGTAAAGTGTAAGAGATACACATGTGTCTAATTTCAATGCTATGGTGTTTGTGTAGATGTTTAAAAATGGCCATCTGTAAGCATGACTGTTTGAATTTATATGAAATGGTAACATTTTACAATAAAAGTCCATTAGTAACATTAACTAAGGTTAATAAAAGTATTGTTCATTGTTAACTTTATAATTTACTAATACTAGTACATTTTAAAGTTGTTTATCTTAACCTTAGTTACTGCACTATGAAAGATCAAGGTTCTGCACTGTTTTTTTTATTTTTGTAATAAGGTTCAGCACAATTATATGAGTTCTGTTTGTTAATATTCAGTATCTATTTTAAAAACTATTGTTTGATTAACCGGTTATTGCCGTGAGCCAACCTAGTTGTCGTTATCGGCAAAATCCACTAAACAACAAAATGTGATTTTGTAAAATTAAGAAAACAAACCGGATGCGCTTTCTGCCGTCTCGGTGTCTGTGAACTAGAGCGTTTACTAGTAACGACTACTAGTAAAATCTTTGGACAGGGGCAGCTCTATATACATATTATACACTGTTTCTTGTATTGTATTAATGAGAATTCAGTGGGGAATGTACTTAATTGACATGATGCTTCATTGTCTATGCAACACATAATATATTATTTTTTGATTTTAGACTGAAATATGAACTTGACATGTTCTTCTGGACAGTTTTCATGACAGTGACCCATACAATACTGAACACACAATGGAAATGGCGTCATGTGTCGATCTGTTGACGTCACGGTACTCAAACTGTGGATGAGATCACACCGCTGACACTGGCTGTCTGAGGAGCCGTTCACACAGGACATGGCCTTGAGCGCAACGGAGCAGAATAAACACTCGGTGCGCTTCTATCTCAAGACCCACACGGACTCACTGCACTGACATTGCTAATGGTTAGGGGTGTAACGGGACACAAAACCGATGGCTCGGGACGTCACGGTTCGGTACGGCAGTTTTACAAAATTGCTTTTAATTTATTTTTATTAAACAGTGGTTTACTAAACAAATGGTGTGTCCTTAAATTAATTAAATTATAACGAAACGTTTCTAAATGATAATACTGTAAACTATAAGAAGCCCTTTCTTGCACATTACTGTAATATTAAAGGTTAAAATCTGAGCCCAAACTATGAGCCTAAATTCAGCTGCTATTTATCTTTAGATATAAGAATCATCACTCAAATAACACTGTGTGCAAATATGATAACTTCACATAACGCCGTTTTTGCATTAACTTCTAAATCTAATTTTAAAATTATGTTTTTATTCCAATTCGTTGTTGAAATATAATCATTTATACACAGTGGCTGTCATTTTCATGACAGATTTATTTAAACAGAATCTAAAAAAACACAAGATGGGTTGAAAATGGACAAACCGAGCAATTGGGTTGTTTTAAACAAACTAATATAGGTAATGTACAGGCTAATATAAGGAATATATGGGCTAATATAGATCATATACAGGCTAATATAAGGAATATATGGGCTAATATAGGTCATATACAGTCTAATATAATGAATATATGGGCTAATATAGGTCATATACAGGCTAATATAAGGAATATATGGGCTAATATAGGTCATATACAGGCTAATATAAGGAATATATGGGCTAATATAGGTCATATACAGGCTAATATAAGGAATATATGGGCTAATATAGGTCATATACAGGCTAATATAAGGAATATATGGGCTAATATAGGTCATATACAGGTTAATATAAGGAATATATGGGCTAATATAGGTCATATACAGGCTAATATAAGGAATATATGGGCTAATATAGGTCATATACAGGCTAATATAAGGAATATATGGGGTAATATAGGTCATATACAGGTTAATATAAGGAATATATGGGCTAATATAGGTCATATACAGGCTAATATAAGGAATATATGGGCTAATATAGGTCATATACAGGTTAATATAAGGAATATATGGGCTAATATAGGTCATATACAGGCTAATATAAAGGAATATATGGGCTAATATAGGTCATATACAGGCTAATATAAGGAATATATGGGCTAATATAGGTCATATACAGGCTAATATAAGGAATATATGGGCTAATATAGGTCATATACAGGCTAATATAAGGAATATATGGGCTAATATAGGTCATATACAGGCTAATATAAGGAATATATGGGCTAATATAGGTCATATACAGGCTAATATAAGGAATATATGGGCTAATATAGGTCATATACAGGCTAATATAAGGAATATATGGGCTAATATAGGTCATATACAGGCTAATATAAGGAATATATGGGCTAATATAGGTCATATACAGGACTAATATAAGGAATATATGGGCTAATATAGATCATATACAGGCTAATATAATGAATATATGGGCTAATATAGGTCATATACAGGCTAATATAATTAATATATGGGCTAATATAGGTCATATACAGGCTAATATAAGGAATATATGGGCTAATATAGGTCATATACAGGCTAATATAAGGAATATATGGGCTAATATATGTCATATACAGGCTAATATAAGGAATATATGGGCTAATATAGGTCATATACTGTACAGGCTAATATAAGGAATATATGGGCAAATAGGTCATATACAGGCTAATATAAAGGAATATATGGGCTAATATAGGTCATATATAGGCTAATATAAGGAATATATGGGCTAATATAGGTCATATACAGGCTAATATAAGGAATATATGGGCTAATATAGGTCATATACAGGCTAATATAAGGAATATATGGGCTAATATAGGTCATACAGGCTAATATAATGAATATATTGGCTAATATAGGTCATATACAGGCTAATATAAGGAATATATGGGCAAATATAGGTCATATACAGGCTAATATAATGAATATATTGGCTAATATAGGTCATATACAGGCTAATATAAGGAATATATGGGCTAATATAGGTCATATACAGGCTAATATAATGAATATATGGGCTAATATAGGTCATATACAGGCTAATATAATGAATAAATGGGCTAATATAGGTCATATACAGGCTAATATAAGGAATATATGGGCTAATATAGGTCATATACAGGCTAATATAATGAATATATGGGCTAATATAGGTCATATACAGGCTAATATAATGAATATATGGGCTAATATAGGTCATATACAGGCTAATATAATGAATATATGGGCTAATATAGGTCATATACAGGCTAATATAAGGAATATATGGGCTAATATAGGTCATATACAGGCTAATATAAGGAATATATGGGCTAATATAGGTCATATACAGGCTAATATAATGAATATATGGGCTAATATAGGTCATATACAGGCTAATATAAGGAATATATGGGCTAATATAGGTCATATACAGGCTAATATAAGGAATATATGGGCTAATATAGGTCATACAGGCTAATATAATGAATATATGGGCTAATATAGGTCATATACAGGCTAATATAAGGAATATATGGGCTAATATAGGTCATATACAGGCTAATATAAGGAATATATGGGCTAATATAGGTCATATACAGGCTAATATAATGAATATATGGGCTAATATAGGTCATATACAGGCTAATATAAGGAATATATGGGCTAATATCGGTCATATATTCATTGAGAGAGTTGATTTCTCTAGTGCACTCACAGCTGTGGACACTGAATGACTTCTGAGGTCATGTGATGCTGCGTGTCATTGTTCTTTAGCTGTTTTATTGACGTCCCTCCGCCGCTGAAACACTGATTGAGAGATTACACAACATGTGATGCGTTTCAGTAAGTGTGTATCCTCAACACACCTTCAGATGTTGAGTCATGTTTATTCTTCGACTATGACGAGATGGTCGCGTTCACTCGCGCGCCTATACAGTGATCAGTCACGTCACATTAAATAGCGTCGAAATGGCGTTTATCGTTTGAATTTTGTGATTAAATAGACTGAATAATTCATATGTTCGTGTGGGAACTCGGATGGAAGTGTGTTCCGCTTGTAAAACAAGCCGACTGTTGACTATTAAAGATTGCATTCACACGTGCACCAAAACGGTTCGGTGCGAATACGTGTACCGTTACACCCCTACTAAAGCTGCAACATGATGCAAACACAGAAAGATGTGCCTTTGTAGAGCAGTGACTCTGTGTGAACGGCCCCTGAGCCTGCAGACGTACTGTACCTGCCTGCGCTAGCACTGGACCTCATAAGCTGCATGTCAGCAAGGAGGAGAGAGCGGGGTTAGAAACGCACAGGCGAGAGAGAAAAGTGTGTGTGTGTGTGTGTGTGTCCGTCCTCACCCTCTGCTGTTGAGTCTGTCTTATTATCTCTCTTCCTCTTCTTCCGCTTGCCCTGGAGAGCACATACACACAGAGAGAGAGAGAGAGAGAGAGGGCGAGAGAGATGGAAACAGAGATAGAGTCAGAAATACAGAAGGAAGTCAAAAAATACACTGAGGACAAATGTAGGTTTTTTTTTTAAGTGAAAAAGCAGTGCAATTTTATAATAATAATCAAATTTCAATGAATAGGGTACAAAATAGGAATATTCCCACACAAGTGATTAGTGAAAAGAGGAGCAACTTTATTTGTATATCCTTATTAATTAACAACATGTACTTACTATAGTGTTAGGTTTAGTTGCATGTAAGTATGCATAACTTATAGTTATTACTATAGTAACTACATGTTTTTTATACAGTTTAATTTTCTATTCATTGCAAATTTAGGCTTGAAGTAGTTTAAACACTGATGTGTGATTTTCTGTTGTAAGAAACGCTTTACAGCGAGTTCATGCATTAACTGACTTTAACAATGAGCAATACATTTGTTACAGTATTTATTCATCTTTGTTGGTTATTTAATAAAAGTACAAGTGTTCATTGTTAGCTCATGTGAGCTCAGATCCATTACATAATATGAACAGATACAACTTCTGATTTTAATAATGCGTTAATAAATGTTTAAATTAATATTAATGAAGATTAAAACATTGGTTTCAGTGTTAAATCAGGTTAACGAACAACACATTCAGAAAATATATTAATGGATATTTTTAAAAAGGATTCACCTGGAATAATTTTAGACTTTCTATCAGAAATTAAATTGAAAGATTCCATATAATTGTTATTATCACTAATGTTGTTATTGTTATGTTTGTTTTATGTATACTGATTGTTTTTTTAAGACAAAATGTAATTATTTTAAGCAATATTTTGAAATTATATATTTTTTAAATATAAATACTGTTTATTATTTCATGAATATAGCCATTGCTGCTGATACATGATACATGTATTGTTCATTGTTTGTTAATGTTAATGAATGCATTAATAACTAAGTGGAACTTCAGTAAAGTGTTACTAAGGCTTTGTGTGTGTGTGTGTGTGTGTGTGTGTGTGTGTGTGTGTGTGTGTGTGTGTGTGTGTGTGTGTGTGTGTGAGAAAGAGAGCGAGAGTGAGTGAGTGTGTGTGTGTGTGTGTGTGTGTGTAAGAGAGTGTGTGTGTGTTTGCGTGCGAGAGGGAGAGTGTTTGTTAGAGAGTGTGTGTGTGTGTATGTGTGTTTGAGAGAGCGAGAGTAAGAGAGAGAGTGAGTGAGTGTGTGCGTGCGTGCTTGAGGGAGACAGTGTGTGTGTGTGTGTGTGTGTGCGTGCGAGTGCGTGAGGGAGAGAGAGTGTGTGTGTGTGTGATTGTGTGTGTATGTGTATGCGCGTGCATGAGTGAGTCTGCGTGTGTGTGCGCGAGTGCGTGAGGGAGAGAGTGTGTGTGTGTAATTGTGTGTGTGTGTATGTGTGTATGTGTATGTGTATGCGTGCATGAGAGAGTGTCGAGTGCGTGAGGAGTGTGTGTGTGTGATTGTGTGTGTGTGTGTGTGTGTGTGAGAAAGAGAGCGAGAGTGAGTGTGTGTGTGTGTGTGTAAGAGAGTGTGTGTGTGTTTGCGTGCGAGGGAGAGTGTTTGTTAGAGAGTGAGTGAGTGTGTATGTGTGTTTGAGAGAGCGAGCGTAAGAGAGAGTGAGTGAGTGTGTGCGTGCGTGCTTGAGGGAGACAGAGTGTGTGTGTGTGTGTGTGTGTGCGTGCGAGTGCGTGAGGGAGAGAGTGTGTGTGTGTGATTGTGTGTGTATGTGTATGCGCGTGCATGAGTGAGTCTGCGTGTGTGTGCGCGAGTGCGTGAGGGAGAGAGTGTGTGTGTGTAATTGTGTGTGTGTGTGTATGCGCGTGCATGAGAGAGTGTGCGAGTGCGTGAGGGAGTGAGTGTGTGTGATTGTGTGATTGTGTGTGTGTGTGTGTATGCGCGTGCATGAGAGAGTGTGCGTGTGTGTGTGTGTGTGCGAGTGCGAGTGTGTGAGGGAGAGAGTGTGTGATTGTGTGTGTGTGTGTGTGTATGCGCGTGCATGAGAGAGTGTGCGTGTGTGTGTGTTTCAGATCCTGACTCACGTAGTTATCTCGGGCTGACCAGCCAGGGTAAAGTTGAGAGTGCAGCTGCCTCTCTTTCCTGGCCAGCTCGTAGTATTTGGCCTGTTCCTCTCGTGATAGTGAATGCCACTGCAAACACAAACGCCACAGTCAGCCAAAGGGCAAACACACACACACATATACTGTACATACAGGCACTGCTTACACGACACATATACCAGTCTGACCACACACACCCATGTCTTGTGTGTACATGCAACACGTGTGTATGAATAGCCACGTCTGGTTGAGGTGGGTGAGAGTTTTAAATGTTTTTTGACAGAAGTCTCATGTCGAAAACATTAAAGGGTTAGTTCACCCAAAAGTGTAAATTCTGTCATGAATTCCTCACCCTCATGTCGTTCCAAACCCGTGAGACCTCCGTTCATCTTCAGAACACAAATGAAGATATTTCTGATGATATCCGAGAGCTGATCCCTCCATAGACAGCAGTTTAATGAACACTTTCAAGGTCCAGAAAGGAAGTAAAGACATTGTTAAAATAGTCCATGTGACTCCAGTGGTTCAGCCTTAATGTTATGAAGCCACGAGAATACTTTAGTGCGCAAAACAATGAAAAATAACGACTTTATGCAAAATGTCCCACGCAGTTTATGCTGTTACCACAGTGCTGACTTCCTAGTTGGCCGATGCTGTTCACGTGAGCACCATGATGCTATTAAACATGATGCATGATACTGGCCAATAAAGAGGCGTTATTCTGACGTAGAACCCGGAAGCTCTGCACTTGCGGTAGCAACGTAAACAGCGTAGGAGACTGAGACCGACAAGAAGTTGCTGATTAAAGTTGTTATTTTTATTTGTTCTGCGCACTTAAGTATTCTCATGGCTTCATAACATTAAGATTGAGCCATTGGAGACACATGGACAATTTTAGCGATGTCTCTCTGAAAATTGCTGTCTATGGAGGGTCAGATACCTCTTTTCCCCACAAGGCAGTGCTGGTGCTGGTTCGGAGCCACAGTTTCAAATCGTTCTTTGTCTTTCCACACCCAAAGCACCAGCTCCGAACCAGGAAAAGTGGTTCCTAAGTAGCACCAAATCATTGCTGGTCCAGAGGTAAGAACTGCTTGCATCAGGGGCTGGGGTTACCGTGACCAACAAGACCAACACAAACTTGTGGCCACCATTTTTGAAATAGCAGCTAATCGAGCTAATAGCTGCTCGATTGTAATCTCTGTCTATACAAATCACGGCGAGCTGCTTGAAAGCGTTGGATTTGCTGTGTTTTGATGCCGATGCAGGATCGTAGAGTCATGAGCATCAATAGTAGCGCAACGTTCGCCATTGTTATAGAAGGCTTGTTCGAGATGCATCGCTGTATGACATCAAAGCACAGCGAGAGCATACAACTCCTCTTGATTTTGATGTCAGACCTGGCTCTGTGCTGGCTCTAACATGTGAAAAAGCAAACGGGTTCTTAGAAAGCTCGTCAGTCGAACCAACTCCGAACTGGCACTAGCACTGGCTCTGAACTAGCACCCGGTTCATTCTGGTGGAACAGGGGTAAGAGAGCTCTCAGACGTCATCAGAAATATCTTCATTTGTTTTCTGAAGATGAACGACATGAGGGTGAGGAATTAATGACAGAATTTTTGGGTGAACTAACCCTTTAAATCGATTTGATTTCAGACTGTAATGTCAGAACAAGCTTGATTTATGCCTGTACATTTTCAGTCTTCAATGTCACAATCCTATTAATATAAAATATGTCACAAAATCACAAAACAGTTGTGCTGCTTAATATTTTTCTAAAAATCATGATATTTTTCATGAACAGGACTTACTTGAAAGAGTTATTTTGTGAAAATGTAAATGTCTTTACTGTCACTTTTGATCAATTGAATGCATCCTTGCTGAATAAAAGTATTCATTTATTTGGTAACACTTTAGTTTAGGGTCCAATTCTCACTATTAACTAGTTGCTTATTATCATGCATATTACTGGGATATTGACTGTTTATTAGTACGTATAAAGCACATATTAATGTCTTATCCTGCATGACCTTATTCTACATCCCTAAATCCTAAACGTAACCACTACCATACAAACTATTAATAAACAGTAATTAGGAGTTTATTGAAGCTAAAGTCATAGATAATAGTGAGAATTGGACCCTAATCTAAAGTGAGACCATTTCTTTAAAAAAAATATTACTGACCATAAACCTTTGAATGTTAGTGTGTTTGTGTGTACATATACACACATCAGGTTCAGTTTTATTAAATAATGAATCTGTTAAGGAACAAACAGAACAACGTAAGCCACCGGCAAAGCTGAAACCTCTAGTTTTTAGTGCTGTGGTTGATTGTAGGCGGGCGCGTTGATGTTGTGGGAGGCATTAGTGTTTACACAACAAACGTGCAAATCGACTACATCACAATTTTGATTCACAAAACATTTTGAACCCCATTTACCATATTGTTCCAAATATAAGATGGTGTTTTTATTCTTAGAAATACATCTGAAAAAACTGGTTTGTCTTATATTCAGAGTCTAGACTTTTACACGTCAATAAATACACCCAGAACAATAGGTGGCGCCCAGAGTGTAATGTTAGAAGATCTGAGCGCATAAAATCATTCACAGCTTACGCCTAACGCTGCATTCACACAGGGCTTGACTGAGGGCGTGGCTGAAGCTTGACTGAACAGCCAATCACACGTCTGCTCTAGGGTTGCATGCATGCAATTGGCTAGCATCTGCTCTAGAGTATTTGCATAGGGTGATCTGATTGGATGACGCCTGCATTGCCGCTTGAAAAGTTGAGAAATCTTCAACTTCTGCCGCTTTCAACGCAAGTGAAGCGACGCGACGGAACCCACAATTCAGTTCGGCAACACATGACGTCACCCATTCAAAGTAAATGAGAAGCGCTAACGCAGATGCCCCGTGTGAATGCAGTGTAAGAGACACGGGAACAAAAATGTAATACGGTACCTAGATTTCAAAACTACAATAATATTTCACTTCTACTGGTAATGAAATTATGGTTGGCTTCATGGATTTCACTATGCGATGGATAGCCTAATTGTTATACAAGTCAGATGGGCTGCAGGTGATTTTTATGGTATGCCAAAAAGTGATTATTAAACATTTCTCCAGTATTTACCATTCTTTCAATACAAACATTTTAATATGAAATATGAAAATTATTTTCAAAATTGTATTTATAAAATACAAGATTTGGTCTTCAGAAAGCCTTTTTCCAAAAGGTACATCTTGAAAAAGGAGGGTTCTCTTATATTCTGAACAATATGCTAATATCAGCTGATGCTGACCACTTGTGATTGGTAGGGGACAGAACAGCATAAACAGGACATGATGGCATCACACACTGCTCACTCACCCTGCGCCCGAGGATCTGGTTGATGGCGGCACTTTCTTTTAGCGTGCACTCGGCCACCACTTTGGCCCTCATCTCTTTCATATAGAGCATGAAGGCGTTTAGAGGCTTCTTTATGTGAGGTTTCTTCTCGTCGTCCTTCTTATTCGGGCCTGGAGACTTTCTGCAAACATACACCACAGGCGGGTCAGACTTTGATGCGAGGGAGTGACAGTGAGAAAGACAGATGTGGACGACTGTATCACGGTGGTGAGTTGGTAGACAAAACACTGATAAACTTATTTTCTCCAAAATATCACAGAGTCGTTTGGAGGTGAGAGTGAGAAGCTAATGCTATTCAGTTGAATGGAGAATTATTAGGGGGGCTGTCCATTTAGAATAAAAGAAAGAAGAAAACAAAAACAGCAGGAAGGTGTGTTGCACGCTTACGTGTGAGCCGCTGGGCTGAGCTCTCCGTTGGGTTCTTGTTTAATAGCCGGAGAGACGATGGCTGGGTGAGGGATGCCTGTCTGATGAAGACCGTGATGATGATGAGGAACGATATGAGGAGAAAAGCGACTGGACACCAAGCTGAAAAGAAAGAGAGAGGTCAATTAACATTATTGCCTTCTGAAACCAGGGAAAGCACATCTACACCCTCCTATCTTGAAAGATTTTGGACTTTGGGGCCAGCGAAATACTGTTAGGTGAACATTTAGATGAATATGTGCTGCGTGCTTTCCTCTCAATAAAAAAATAAACACAACTGAAATGACAGAGGTGAGAAAACAGCAGCTCAGAAAGCATCTGATCATAGTGATGTGGGTATGTTTAGCACCAGCTCTGCAATTCAGCACTCCAGTCACGTCAAAGAAGGCGTGGCCTCAGAGCCACACCCACCTATGATGTCATCGCCATGGACCGATGGCACTTCAAAAGGTGTTTATCAGCTAGAGTGAATTTTTGGCAAGTCATTTTGAACAACTCCACAAGTCAAACTCCAAACGAACTTGGCCTGATTTTGGTGATCACACCAGTTCGTTCTACAATTTCACCTGAAGTATATCAGTGCCTTTTAACATCCCATAATAACATGCTGAAAGAATTGGGTTCTAATGCGGTGTCTACACTAAAAGACACTCTTATTTCTGTCCAAATTAAGCACCAGCTGAAGAGCTCCTTTATCCGCTTCTGTTTACAGGTAAAGTGCCGGGTTACTGTGGTAACAAAAAGTGTGCCGCTCTCAAGACCATTCCCCCTTTACCAAACACATACGCCACTTTCCATGAAATCCATGAAAGCCACTTCCTACAACCAGCTGAATGGGACACGGTTCTGATTCCAGCGCTGAAAGCTTCTACTGACGTGAACACACAATAAAGAACTGTCGTCATCCAGAACCGGAAAAAATGACCAATGTTTTGTCTGCCCTCCTCTATTAAACCTCTTAAATTTCGGTTTCTGTCGGCACAAGCACACCAGGAAGACTTCATCCAACTGCATGTGCAGTTACCATGATGTAATTTAATTTAATTTCCATTTAATTTACAGTAAACTATTGTCACTTCTGTCTGGGACGCCCCGTCACAGGAAGGAAAGATTAAGATCATTATTTGACACGTATTATTAAATATATAGATGCTACTAGTATCAGTGTTATTATAGTTAACAAAAACTAAAACCATTAAAAAAACTCTTTACTTGAAATAAATGTTAACTGACATAACTAAAATTAAAATGAAAGCAGAATTAAATTGAATTCAAAATGTTAACAAAAACTATATTATCTAGAATGGCAAAATCTATTACATTGTGTTTTATATATAAATGCAGAAATAGTTAGTTGCGCCCCTAATGTTTCTAAATGCGCTTCTACGTTTTTCAATTTATGAGCACAGGTGCACCTTGGGACAAAAGTAAGTGTCAATCCCTCAAATGGCTCTTTACTGTAAAGCACAACCTTTTCAACTCAAGACCAAATGAAGGAGGGATTTAAATCAAACACTGAATAGGGCACTTCTCAGAGTAGCTACAGAAAGTGTAGTCCTTGTGTATCACACCAATGCCAGTGGAGAAACAAGCACGGCTGGGCTGTACTGACAATGCCTGTAAAGGTCTGGAAGAACACGGCTATTGATCACCATGAACTCTGTATGAATAATTCAACACATTCCTCACACACAAACACACAGAACAAGAGAAGCTTAGTGTAGATTATTCTTATTTAATCCAGTGCTACCACTAAATTAAGAGCAGTTCTTCATCAATTCAGATCCATTTCATCTTGAGCGATTGTGAATGAACTCTGACAGCTGACGTAAAACAGGAGACAAATGCACTATTCATTTTCCATCCCCTTCCAAAAGAGAAAATTATGAAACATGGATCATGACAGTCAGCAGACAGCAGTTCGTTCTTGTCAACACCACAAAATGTTATCGATTAGCACAACTTTAAAATTAGACTACAGATTAATTCATTCGACAAGCTAGCAAACAAACAAAACAAAATAAATGGTTGATTTTAAAAAAGCACTGTGTAATATTAATTAACTACTTAATATAGGGTTAAGGTTAGGCTTTGTTTTATGGTTATTTACACTGTGAACCTAAAAAAAAAAAAAAATGAGGCCATCAGTTGCCTCAATTTTTTGTAGGACTTTGCACTTTGACTTTTATTTTGTAATCATACATTTTATTTGCTCTGAACTTGAAATATTTGAGTAAATTCATACATTTCAGAGGCAATTCATACATTTAAATTACAAAAAATGTGATTATGTGATAAGTTTAGTGGGAACTTGACTAGCTTTAACTAGCTAAATGCCACCTTGCTAATTGGTAACACAATGCTTTAGTAGCATTAAGGCCTGTTCACACCGGGACAATTTTTGTGCACGCCTATCACCGACGTTTAACGCCTCATGACTAAACAAAGGGCGCCAATGTGAGTGTGCACACCGACGGACAAAACAACAGGCGTAGGTTCGTGTTTTTGTTTTGATACGCCTTGCTAAAAACCAATGAGATTGCCGCTTTTATTCACGTGCCTGGAGCTGCTGAAGTTACAGTTAAACACGACTTGGTGGCGCTCAAGCACAAAACAGTCTTGCCGAGCACACATTGATACGACGAAGAGGAAATAAGTAGACAAAAGAAGAAGATGAGCTGCTAATGCTGCTTGCCAGTTAGCAAAAAGTAAAGTTTTTAGAAATAGGGCTTTTTCAACTTCTTTCCTACATTTAGATATGTGGGCAAATGTATTTTTGTCTCAGTGCATGCATTGTTTTAGTTTGGCAGGGTCACCGCTAGCTTAGCTTAGCATAATGAATGGAATCCTATGTTGCCAGCTAGCATGTCCTGAGTAAAAGTGATCCAGAAAAAAAAAAAACCCACCTAATTACTTCTTGTGCCCTGCCTATTCACAACGAGTACAAATAGTGATGCAGATTAAGACTAGGCGATTTCTTAGGCAGATATTAATTTGGGACTATATTATGGGGAAGCACAGATGAAGCACTGCTACTTGGGCGCAGAGATATCACACAACCAAGGGGGTAATCCAGCACCCGGAAAGCGTACCTACCTACCTAGCATCCCATTGACTCCCATTCATTTTGGCATCACTTTGACAGTGAATAACTTTACATCTGAGGCGTTTAAAGACTCCATTTGTCCATTGTTTATTTCTAAACAAACACGACAATGTATACAAGGCTCCATTACCTTGTATCTTACACCATCTAATAGCCGTAAAAGCCGTTTTTGTAAAAAATAGGCTAACGATTGCTTCATAACCCCTCGACTCTCGGCGCGCAGTAGAGAAATTACCATATAGGCAGGAGGAGACGCTCGGATGCAGTTTTTTACTGTCTATGAGGCAATTGGGGGGACGTGGAGGCATAAAGTCCGATAAACACAAGGGAGAAGCACGGGGAGAAGCCCATAGAGAGCCAAAAGCAACGGGACAAAATATTTCAGCAATGTGATTCAAATTTCATTTTCCACAACTACTAGAGGACTTAGAACTGTCAGACAGGATGCGTACGTGCCCTATTTCTAAAAACGGTGGAGTGTTCTTTTAAACACGGTCTCTCTTCTTCTTCTGTGTGGCAAGCGAGTGTCAGAAGCGTAAAGTGGCGCAGCACCACCTTGTGTACCGGGAGCGCCATCTACTGAACTTGCACGTTCACTCGGCACATCGCCAGTGAAAATCGATTGGGTGAGAACAAAATAACGTCACGAAAAACACAGGCCATAATAGCGCGCGACAATCGTCCCGGTGTGCACAGGCCTTTAGCATAGCATAGCACTTGCTGAATGAGTACAGCAATAATGCATTTAACATAAATCTGTTCTCAAACTAAGCTCATGCTCCTCTCGTCACATGACGGAAACCATACAATAAACTAACATAACAGAAACTCTTCTAAACATAAAACCCTAAAGACTACTAAATCTCCCACTTAACGTTAATCTTGCACAAAAAACACAATATAACACTTAATTTTGGCATTTACTGCCCCTTTGTGTGTCATGGCAAACTATGCTGGGAAATATAAATCCCAGCCCAGTTTCGGTTAAATTTAAGTTCTTCTAAATGAAAAGAAACAAGTTCATAAAACTCAAAACATTGAAACATTTGAGTTGGCTCTACTCAAACCAATTAATTAATTTGAGCGCTAGGGTTTACAGTGTACTTGTAATTATGCATAATTTACTGTTATTACTATAGTAAGTAGTACATTTAATACTTTTATAATTAAAAGTACTTTGTCCTTGATTTTTAGATTTTGCCATTAAAATATTAGCAATACTGCTAGGGATGTTGCTAATACTAATTCAGGGTTGTGCAGACATTTTCTAAACATTTATGTCGACATAAAAATGAAAATTTTCATTAACTGCCTCAATTTCGAGTGTAAAGTCAACATCTAATTCCTATCAACAACCGATGCTCAGAAGCAAGTTCCTGCATTACATTTTTTCCTTCCCGATAATCGGTTTCACTCTGGCGTAAATCAAAACATGGAAGAAAGGATCGGTCACTGCTTCAGTATCATCGCTGCATTGATGCCACGTTAATATAACCTTTAAATAACAAATTATGCCCACGTGTGTGTGTATGTGTGTGTTGAACTGAAAATAAAAGTGTAGTGTGAAGAAAGAGTATGAGAAAATGAACCAGGCAACACACACTCACCTGGACATGGATGCGTTCATGGCGAGAGCCTGGTAAGGGTGACGGAAACCCCCGGCGGTGATGGGGTACATGTGCTGACCCTGCCTGAGATGAACAGAGACAGAAGCAGAGCGAATCAGACTATATCTTCCATACAGCTGCTTTATAGCGGAATCACTTTTGGTTCATAATTGAAGAACTTTGCAACATCGACAGTGTTATTGAACTGAACGTAATCCGCATTGAGCTGAATACCAAAACTATTGTCTTCTGAAATTCTTGTTTCATAATTGATCGAGTTATTGAACTCGACTGAATCAACTGAGCTGAATAATGACACTATTTTCTTTTAGAGCTGCTTTATAGGGTGAACCAGAGCGAATCAGTATGAATCAGACAATATGTATCCTAACTTTCATTGACCTGGTTTTAAAGGAATCAATTTTTGGTACAATTTTTGCAATATTGACTGAATAATGGCACTTCTGTCATCTGTAGAGCTGCATAGAGCTGAACTGAAATGGTTTTATAATTGATGACCTTTACAGAGTTATTGAACTCAACTGAATCAAGTGAACTGAATCAAGTGACCTCGACTGAATCAACTAAACTGAATCACGACACTATTATATTTTATAATTGACTAATTTTTGCAACATCCACACTGTTATTGAACTGAATCAACTGAACCGACTTGAGCTAAATAATAACACTATTGTCTTTGTAGAGTTGCATTGTTGCAAAATACTCAATTAAAATATTCAAGTCAATTATTCAGATATATTGACATTGTTATTGAACTAAATCGAATCATGACACTTTTATCTCCTGTTGAGCTACATAGAGCTGAACTGAACTTGTTTCATAACAGATGAACTTTACACAGTTATTGAACTGAACTAAATCAATATTAAACTGAATAATGATACTATTGTCTACTGTAGAGCTACATAGAGCTGACCTGAAATAGTTTCATAATTGATGAACTTTACAGAGTAATTGAACTCGACTGAATCAACTCAACTGACTTGAGCTGAACAAATGACACTATTGTCTTTGTAGAGTTGCTTTATATCTGAATAACTGACAAATTTCGCAACATTGACATTGTTATTGAACTGAATCGAATCATGACACTTGTCTTCAATAGAGCTGCTTAGAGCTGAATCGAACTGTGAGGATATTGAACTGAATCAACACTGAACCGACTTCAGCTGAATAATGAAAGAATACTGTCTTTTTAGAGCTGCATTACAGAGATTTTGACTAATATTTTATCGCTGCTTTGAAACGCTGCTTTGAAACAATCTGTGTTGTATAAAGAAAGGTGAGTTGACTTGAATCAGGGTGTGTGGGTAGTAAGTAATAAGACTCACTGTGGGACGAGCCACCCCAATGGGTGCGGGATCTGCCCCATGGCCCCAGGGGACAGTGGGTAGTAGGGCGACAGCTCTGCGGGGTGAGGGGTCCGAGGAATACCTGGACCAGAGGAACACAGTCAGTAATTCACATGATCAAAGACAGAAACACAAGTTAAATATGGGTCAGGAGAGTGTGTAATACCTGTCTTTGGGTCCAGTATCTCTGGTGAGAGGTGGGATGGAGGAGTTCCTGGAGAAAAGTGTTCATTGCTGTAGGTGATGAGGGGGGTCAGGGGGTGCATGTGAGCATGCTGGACCACCGGGACCTTATTAGACTGAAAGAGAGAGCGAGAGAGGGTCGGGTCAAGGCGCTTTATAAAGACAGCAAATCAAAACGTACCCTTTTTTCAGTGGTGTTTGCAAGCGTAAGCATCGCTATTACTCATATGAAGGGTTGGTGAGTTGAACAGCATACAATCGGTACTAACTAAAGAAAATCATTTAATAATTCAAGACCAAGTCAGTAATTCTACAGAGGGCATCACTGTTTCAGCAGCCTTTGTTCCAGAAGTATTCTTCTCATATAGGGATTTTAAGAGTTACAAGCCATGAATCAAAACAAGCTACGCAGTGAATCAAATAAAACTAAATAAATGGTTGTTGTAAAGGTGACATTGGTATAGTGTAACTATACACAAAAGGACTGTGTAATATTAACTACTTAATATAGGGTTCTGGTTAGGCTTTGTTTTATGGTTACTTACTTGTAATTATGCATAATCTACTGTTATTACTATAGTAAGTAGAACATGTAACTATGTCACCTTGAAAAAAAAGGTTGATATACTCTTTATAATTGAACATTTATCCCTCAAACTTTGATTTGATGCAAAAAATGTATTTGAAAATCAGAGAAAAAGGTACAAGACTGAATACTTAACAGCTTTATTGAGGAAAAGAACTACAATCCCATGAAGCATTGCAAATGATAAATCGAATTAAAAACAAATAAAGAAATACACTGAATTAAAGATGTTAACATGCATTCATAAAGCATACAATATTTTAGTAGTTCGAGAGAGTAGGAAAGCACTGTTGAAAGTATTGTGATTCTCTGATTGGTTGAGATTTCTCTGCAGAATCATGGGTAATGTAGTTCTTTCCATCTGGAGTTCTGCTGATTATAAAAAAAAAAAAGTTGAAATCATATGGGCTGATGGCTTTAACAAAATCATATACTATTGATTAACACCCTTAGAGCTCACAGTATGTCTGTCTTTATAAGTTAGTTTATAAGTTATTATAAACAGTTGCACATAACTTTTTTTGCTCTTTTTACATTAATAAATGAATGACTTGAACACCTGATGCTGCTGTTGTTTACTTTGCTCTTTATTTTATTACCGACAGTTCGCTTGTGTTTAATTGAGAAATACATGCCATTGTTCTCATTTAATTAGTTGTGCATTAAGCAGAATGCATGTTTAAAACCACAATGGTTCTTGGGTAAAAAGAGGCCAGCGGTTGCTTATGTAAGAGAGGATATATGAGTATATATATATATACACACACACGATATTGAAAGTGTGCTATGTACAAAACGATCATACACAAAACAGAAATTCAATACTCAAATGTAAAAATAAAACTGCTTAGTCTTTACTGTATGATTTAAATAAACACTATTCTTATTAAAGCTATAAAAGTTATTCAGTCACGAGTGAGTGATTTTCTCTGTTTTTTGTCGTTTAACATTAATGACAGACGGCAGCAGGAATATTAGGCTACTGTCACTTTAAGAGCTAATGCACAGATCTAATATACTGTTACACATGCATTTTCTTTCTCAATCGTTTACGTTCACTGTTAGTCACTGTTTATGTGAATACTCACCAAGACGGCCATTTTGACCTAATATTGTGTGTATTTGGTCATACTACTTCCACAGCTTATTATGCTTATTATTCATGTGTCCAGCCTATTCTCTGCTATCTGTGTCAATCTTTATATAACGTTTTACTGCAAGCCGTTGTAATATGCACATCATATGTACATTTGTGATATTTCAATATATTGTGACAAACATGAAGCAATCTGGCCGTGCCCCAAGGAATGCTGGGAGAGCGGAGCGCTGTGCCAGACAGCTTCACACCCAATGCCACACCAAAGCCCTGTGTACACATAACGTTCCTGACAACGTCTCACACAACAATCACTCAATGCACTGACAACTCCAAGACAAAACACGAGTAGAGCATGACATACATGCACGGCACGTAATTATAACATTCATTCAGGGTAATGAAACCCAAATGAAGTTGCACAAACTAGTTCACATTTGTCTGTTTGTTAGTAAAAGCGAGCGGGAGATGTGGATCGGGCAGCACATCTGTAGGACTAGGGAATGACTGCATCAATATTTCATCATCCTGAAAACATTGCTAAAAACCACAGCGAAGTGATTCTGGAGTTTGGGTGTGAGCAGAACTGCTTTATAAGATGAGGAAAGACATTATAGACCACCTCACTCATTTATCATCTTCACAACCAAAGTGATCATGGTGAGTATTGTCAAAATGGTGCGATGGCTTGGTGTGGTGTTACGTAGACAAGCTACTTCGGTTGTTTATTATAAAAGCACAAATGTTTTATTATTTGATGTTACGACACTGATATCCCAGTGTAATGCAGAGATAACCAACTAAGCTGTTTTTAGTTTGTTTCTGTAAAAAAAACATAATAAGGGACATCGATATTAAAGTCAATAATTATTTAATGTTATAGCTTCTCACTGATAAAATGGCCAGTTTTTTTAAATATTGTGAAACTCAAACTCAACGTTTTAAATACTAGACAATTTAGAAGTTATTTAGGCATCAATGTATGGATATTCATTCTGTGATCTGCTCAGATATTATATTTACCAGTTTAACACTCTAGTAGTGGCGTCAAAAATAGCGATATTTCGATATGTATCGATACTGAAATATCTGAAACGATACATTTCTCGATTCTCATTTTCATGAGCCGACATTGATTCCTAAATCCTAAGGATCGATGAGTCTATCCTGTCTTCAGCTGATGAATGAACGGAGCATTGTAGCGCCTCTCACCCAATAAATCTCAAACATTTTTAATACTATTGATATGACAGTCTCAGATTTCAAATCATGTCCATTTTATTACAAATATAAAAACATAAATGGCGTTTTGGCGCTGTGGCGTGAGATCGCTCAGCTCAAGAGAAGCGGCTCATGAACTGATCTTCTCTTCTGCTTTAATACTTCATACCGGTTACAGCACGAAATAAACATGAATGAGCATCTGAAAGTGTGTTCACAGATACAGGACAACTTACAGAAATCCATATCATGTCTCTCATAATCGCTCAATCAGTTTCAACCGCGGAAAGACGTCAGTGAAACAGCTTATGAACAATGTCACGTCACATTTACCTCAGAAAAACCATATCCACCGTCCATAAACTCATCAGTCAGTGAGAAAAATCAACACTAGAGAGGAGCATTCTGATAAATATATGCACCATATCACATATTCATTATCATTTTTAATGTTCTTCAATATTTATAAAAAACAAATTGCAGTAGAAATATGATTATGTAATTGTAAAGTTATTATTATAAATATTGAGTGTAATTTAAGTGTTTGTTTACATATCAGTTCATTTTTACCTTCAGTATTATAGTAGGCTGACCTCTGACTCCCATAGTTTACAGCTTTAGTTCAGAGATCCGTTTTCCTTGTGGAAATTTGCTATGTATTGTACCTGATATATATCTACAATAATCCATATTGAATTGCAAGCTTTCAATACCCATCCCTAGTATCGATACACCGATACCAGCTGCGCTTTCTTGCTCCCCTCTCCGACCGACAGCGAGGTGACACACACCCGCCTCCTCTCAGTCACTCCGGTTAAATAGTGCTGGTGTGACGGATCTGAATGTCCACTCATTCCCACAGACTTCACGCTCACATCTGAAGCTCGCACACATACAGTAATAAAGCTGCCTCTGACATACAACTGCAAAACTGAGCCCAGTCACAATGCCCAAGATGGTGAGTATTAACGTGAACACAGTCGTAAACCGTTCAGGAAGAACGTGTAACAGGAACAGTATTTTGGATCCATGAGTGCATTAGTTCTTAAAGGGACAGCAGCGAATAAAAGAATAATATACTGTTAATGTTTTTCAAATTACAAAAAGACAAATTTTAACAAAGCTTTATCTTATAAAGTTATCTCATCAGAAGAAAGTTTTGATTGCCTAGACTTTCAATAGATGGACAAAAAAATAAATAACATAAAAATATCTATTATTTGACAGTATATGCAGTTTTTTTCTCCATGGTAGGGTTAGGGATACTTTCCCAGGTATCGTATTGAAGCTAGAGATTCCAGTATCGTGATAACACTGCACTCTAGTGCAGCGGTCATCCAGGAGACCACAAGACTTACAATGATTTGATATTCATGAAAATAAGAAAAAAATTTTTAATTTAATCTCTCACTCCACAACTGTTTCTCCCAAAATCCATGAAACCCTTCAAATACGAGGTAGCCTTATTTTAAAAGTTTGAATTCTAGAGCTAGAAAAGTCATGTAAATTAATAAAATATTAAAACTCCATGTGCATTTTTATAATCAATATACATTTTTCTAGTTATGCCAAGCTTTTAATTATTTTATTGTGTAAAAATTGCAAGTAAAAAATATGTTTTTCCAATCCTTATGCAGTAAAATCACAAACTGAACTGGAAAAATGTAGAGGCCTTTGATTATTGTTGTACACAGTGGAGACTTTTAAGTCAAAAAGGTTGAGAACCACTGCTCTAATAATTTAAATGTGTGCACAATTATCCAAAATTGTTCGATATTGCATCAGGCAAGAAATTACAGACTATAACTTTAAAGTCTCATTCGCAAATGCATTTGACTTAACATGGCAGAACTTGACTTTATCCATCGGGACTCGATTGGATGGATAAATCCGTCTCTGTATGACAGGTGTATGGGGAGGAAGGTTGTAAAATAAGAGCTTAAGAAGTTGTTTCGAGGCAGAGAAAGTTATTTGGATGAAAAAAAGCTTTTTCCATTGGAATGAGTTGATTGATTAACTATAAGATCACCGGGAATGTCTTAATTTGTTGTCTAATGTTCTGAAGTCCTGATCAGAATCCTGTCAATAGGGGGCAGACTATAGCGCCCGATCTGTGACGCTGAAAGACTCAACAGCTTATAAAATTCACTAACAAGCTGTCAACTATTCCCAGACTGCCAAGTTGAGGGCATTTTGGTATTCACTATCTACAGGACACGAGTGTGAGAGAGTGCGTCAAAAACCAGAGCTGCAGTGAGGAAAGCTAAATGGCATTAGTGTCGGTCTGGAGCTGGCGGAGGGCATGCACAGATTGAGTCTGTGGCGGTCTGGCCAAGAGGGTACGGCTCTGCTGGGACGGGCAAAGGACACCGGCCTGCTGTTGGCCGTGGAGGCGTGTTCAAGAGGCTAGGAGCATTTCACTCAGCAAAACATGATTCCCAATCCTTCACATCTGAGATAAATTACTAGGCAAACAGCCCCTGGGTACAAGAGTTACCAACAAACCAAACAACCTCCTGAGTCCCGTGAGTGTGTGTGTGTGTGTGTGTGTGTGTGTGTGTGTGTGTTGCTCTCTCCTTTCCAGTGGGAGGTTCTGAGTCTTTGTGGAGTCCTTTCAAAAAAGGAGGAAAGAAAAAGAAAAGGAAAAAAGGAGAATGCATGGCATGCTGGGATAGCCGAGGCTTGTTTATCACAGAGGCAGGAAGCGGATGCGAGAGTGGGCAGAACATGACATCAGCATTTAGAGGCACACAGGCACACACACACTCTTTTTGTACATTTAAGAAACTTGGTCACACTTCATATTGGGTGTTTACGATGCACTTTGCATATTGCAAAACACTTTTGAGGTGGGATACGGGTACGGTTAGGGACAGGTCTTTGTTGGTATGGGTAGGTTTAAGGGTGGGTGGAGGTGAGGTGTAATTCAGCAGTGTAATTATAGATTTAATTACAGAAATTACATGCATTTAAATGCTACTACACAGTAGTTCAAGACACTTAGTATAAAGTGAGACCCTTTATTTTTATACTGTGCCCAAAATTAGTTTTTTGGGGGAGATTTTGTCAGGTTTAGCTCAATATTTGTAGTAACACACATAGACCTGTCGCAATAATCAATATATCGCACAATATTTCCACATGGCCTCAATAATTTTATGTGATGCAATATATCGGCCATTATGTTTACATGATAATGAATGTCACCAACATTTTACTGGATCGAGCTGTCCTCTGTGACGGAGGTGAAAGTGGTTCTCGGGCAGAGCGGTTTGAGGCGTTACAGTGTTTTCCTGACCACTACTGACCGTTTGGAAGAATAAGCCCAAATGGACTTGATCCCCTGTTCCGGAGCACATATAAATGCCAACGCAGAATGACGAGTGTTAAAGCCGTTTCACAAGGGAAAATGTGTATTAACTATTTATTCAATATTTTTATTTTTATTTAAGATAATCAATTTTTTTACCCTTAATTTCCATGATCTAAGAATTAAAGAATTAAAAGGTTTCATTTGAAAAGTGTGTAGGTCCACTTGCATTATGCGGTTATATTAAGAATATATATTCAGTCTTAAAATGACAATAATATTGTTTATCGCAATTATTTCTGGGACGATATATCGCAAACAAAAAGTAGTTATCGTGACAGACCTACACATTCACACACTTACATAAAAAGCTTAAGTTGACTTTATATTTTGTTTCTGTAGCTGCTGTAATACTAAAAATGCTATGTAAAATGTAAATAATACAATAATATAATTGATGAAATTTAAATACTAAACAATATTTAGTACATCACCAACAGAAATGAAAACTATAAAGTATTGATTGACAAGGCTGTCAGCAGATGTTGAAATTGTATTGTTTTGATGAGGAAAGAAGGCAGATTCGAACTATGAGCATCCCAGCTTACAGTCATGGACCAATAGGCCATGGGATGAGCCCCTCAGAATGACCTTTACACCCTACGTGAACCCTATTCGGCTGAACTGAATCAACACTGAATAACACTTTTGTCTTCTGTAGAGCTGATTAGAGCTGAATTGTTTCATAATCACTGAACTTTACACAGATATTGAACTGAATCAACGCTGAGCTGACTCCAGCTGAATAATGACACTATTGTCTTCGTAGAGCTGCATTGGAAATAAAGGTGACTTGACTTGATGTAAAAGATATATTTTTACATGTCGTCTTTTTCTGGAAGGGACTCCAGGGAGAAAATGAGTGAGGAAGACAAGAGGATCATGGAAATGTTCTCACAATTCTCTACTGTGTCGTACTGAAAAACTCCCACGCAATCGGCGGTTGCTTGTGTACAATATGGATCCCAATCCTCAAGCCACAAAGCTTTCCCATCTGAGGCCTCGCCACTACGCTAACTTAATCAACTGCCCTAGCTTATCACATGCTGACACACACTAAACAGTGAGGGCCCTGTTGTATTCACACAGACACACACACTGAAGGTGGTGCAGCAGAATACCAAGCAAACCTGTCTCCTGAATTATTGAACGCTCTGGAGTGAACAGAATAACACATTAGCATAGTGACCTTATGGGCTCAATCTGACAAAGCTTAGCGTGCGAGTGTGTTTGTGGGAGGATGTGGGATTGGAAAAGAAATAAAAGTATGAATACTAACAGCGGATTGTCCTGTTTGTTTAATCCAACTCTTTTGTTTTGTACAATTTTCAGGATTTAAAGGTCAATCATACATTTTCTGGAAGGGTGAACAGGATCAGGAAACGATGCACACTAGACTTAAACCTCCATTGCCTGCCTTAGCACCACAAAACAAGTCAAAAAATTAAACAGGTTATTGTGTTTAAAATCAGAAGGTCACGTAAGATATGAAGTGATAATTACAAAAAATACAACTGTGAGATATAAAGTCCTGTAATTAGAAAATGCAATGTTTCCTGTAATCACAATTTCCTGTAATTTCTCTCATAACTGCAACTTAATGTCTTATTATTGCACTTGTAATTTGCATATGTGATATATAATATATGAGAAATAGTCGTACATTTTAGATATAAAGTTACTATTACAAGAAAATGCGAGTCAGTCGCAATTGTAAGAATTTCCTGTAATTGTGAATGTTTCCTGTAATCACAACTTTCACGTAATTTCTCTCATAACTGCAACTTAATGTCTTATTGTTGCACTTATAATTTGCATATGTGATATAAAGTAACAATTATGAGAAATTGTCACAACTTTTAAATATAAATTTGATATTACAAGAAAATGCGAGTTAACCAATTACAAAAAAATCGTACGATTGTTTTCTGTAATTGCAAATTTTACATAATTTCTCTCATATCTGCAACTTAATGTCTTATTTTTGCACTTGTGATTTGCATACATGATGTATAAAGTAACAATTATGATAGTCACAACTGTGAGAAAGTTATTACAAGAAAATGTGAGTTAGTCACAATTACAAGAAATTCAATTTGCGAAAAAGTTTCCTGTAATTGCAACTTTTGCATAATTTCTCTCATATATGCAACTTAATTTCCTTTAATTGGACTTGTAATTTGAATCTGTGATATTTAAAGTAATAATTATGAGAAATAGTCAACTTTTAGAGAATAAAGTTGCTTTTAGAAGAAAAATGTGAGTTAGTCACAATTACAAGAAATTCTTACAACTGTTTCCTGTAATCGCAACTTTTGCATAATTTCTCTCATATATGCAACTTAATTTCCTTTAATTGGACTTGTAATTTGAATCTGTGATATTTAAAGTAATAATTATGAGAAATAGTAAACTTTTAGAGAATAAAGTTGCTTTTAGAAGAAAAATGTGAGTTAGTCACAATTACAAGAAATTCTTACAACTGTTTCCTGTAATCGCAACTTTTGCATAATTACTCTCATATATGCAACTTAATTTCCTTTAATTGCACTTGTAATTTGCATATGTGATATATAAAGTAACAATTGTGAGAAATAGTCACAACTATGAAATATAAAGTTATTACAAGAAAATGCGAGTTAGTCACAATTACAAGACATTCTTACAATTATGTTGCAATTCCAAGAAAAAGTTGCGAGTACAAAAAGTAACAAGTGCCATTATTTTTACTGAGGCAGACGTGCTTTCATAGATTGTGACAATATATTCAGTTTTTAATGAACAAAATATACAATACAATTTAATAATATATTTTTCTTTGCTGAACAAGTGAACAATTTCAATAAAAGCTCCGTCTTTAGTATAACACGCGTGATATTTTTCAGGTACGCAGTGGACACTTGTTGTTTGGTGATAGTTTTCGCTCACCGGAGCAGGTCGTATTCATGGCGCCATTCTCCTCTATAAATAAAAACCTTGAAGACACACCTAAGCTCACCCTTCAGTCACCCTCTTCTCACCCTGACGCAAATTCCCCTCATCGCAGTCTGGCGTTCAAGATCAGATGTTGTTCTCAAACAATCCTCTAGCCAACGCCAAGGTTAAGCAAATCCCTTCAGCTGAGGGGCGTCACAGGAAGGAAGACTGCGTTCTCATCAAATCCTCAATACTGGCTGTTCAAGTACAGCTAATTTGATTGCCATTACCCATCTTCACGTCGCATTTTCTACTGATTCCCTGCATGCATTTTATAAAGTAATATTACGTAAATACAATAAAGGCCTAATGGCCCGGCAGGGTGGTGAGACAAGGCATGCTGTGTTTTTAAGGACAATCCCATGGTCCTTCAGAGGTTAGAGAGAGTTCAGGGGTTATTGGGACAAAGCGAGTCTGAACCGGGTAGTGGAGACTGAAACAAACACACACACTGAATGCCCTCTGGCTGCCAAAGAGTCATTGTCAGTCATCCTTCTGTATTAATTATGTCACAATTTATTATGTCTCCCGGTCAGAGGGAGATTTCAGACTGAGTAAGAGCAACAAATCAGTCATTAAAAACCACTAATAGCTACTAAGTAGCTGAACTGTTCTTTAAAGGATGGACATAACTGTTAATTAGGTTTTCATTACTGTATTTAGTCATGCAATTTATTTTCATATAGAGGAATAATCAAATTGTTTAAAATGTCATGAGACTTTGATTCACGTATTTTAAAAATATGGTGAAACTTGAAAAACGAATGATTGTGCAAAGTCACTCTTCTGCCCACTCTACATTTAAACCGGTTTAGTATGGATCAGACTCTCCATCTGAGGTTCCTCGTGTTGTTTGCATGTTTCATTCTGACACACACACACACACACACACGCACACACACACACACACACACACGCACACACACACACACACGCACACACACACACACGCTCCACCACAGCAAGAATGTAACGCTCTGGTTAAATTTATCACCTCTCATCAGCTTAACAGAGGTGAATCAAACCACACACATCAGCCGAGGACTACCATCATGCAAACCCTCTTGACCTCCAACCAGCCTGACTGGATTCACACAGACCTGGCCAACAGGGAAGCTGGTTCTTATCCAACAGCGATCACTGCACACTAAGGAGTGGCACAGATGTAGCACAAATTCTGGTTTGAGCCAGAATCATTTAGGAAATATAGCTTTCATTACTTGCAATGTACCTGCAGGCAACCAAAATTGATTTTAAGACTTGATTTAAAACTTGACTTTAAGTGACCATGTAGTAAATGAATTTGTTTTGTTTTCAGATACATTGTAGGTAGGAAGCAGTGGGCTCTTTAATTCATCCACTGTTTTTAGTGCATGCCAAATAACAGCACTATCAATCGCTTTGCATGGCCACCCACATCAATTACACAAAGCTCAGGTAGCCTTTATGTGTCGATAAAGATTACCCGACAACACCGATTAAAAACATCTCAGATTCGGTACAGAAAAAAACCCCATCTGAATGTGATAATTGCAGCGCGGCCTTGTATACGCCAATAAAGAGAAGTGTGGCTCATCACAGGAAGATCAAGTTTGATTTTGAGCATGTCATTTTGATTAAAGAATATGAAATGGATAAAAACATGCACAGATGAATCATTCACTATAAGACCAGTAAGAAAATGCATGTGGCTCAGCAACAGGATCTGACTTTAATGGGATAGTTCACCCAAAAATAAACATTGTGTCATATATATACAATGATCAATGCTTACATATTAGCCTAAAATAATTTATAATTAATCTGTTCATCATATAAAGTGATCATGTCTCTTCAGAATAAAATTTCACACTAGGGGTGTGCGATATATACATATAATCAGTGATAATATCGTAAGTGTTGTTTTAACGATGTGCCATCACGCTCTGATTGGTTTATTCGCGTTACGCCCAAACCACACATATGAATAATGAAGCTACTTCAGACCAACCCATTTTAGATTTGCGCCGGGCGCAAGAGCCATTTATCCCGCTGGGAAAATAGCAACAGCGCCAAGACCCGCCCACAAAGTTACTTGCGCTTCGCGCTTTGACACATGTGACATCTAAACATTATGTATTTTTAATTGCAGGTTATTCATTTACATCACCTTTGAGCTGCATTAAACAGACTGTGTAAATACATCTAAAAACCACTTCAGATGCATTTAAGTTGATTTAAGATTAATTATATTGATACAAATCATGGCCGCAATTCAGCTACGGTTCACGTCCACTGGCACGTTTTCAGTTCATTCCTATGGAAGATTTTCATTGAAAGCACTTCTCCGCACCGTTGTGATTGCCAAAGTGGCCGTGTGCATTTTACTTTCGGTTTAGAATTAGCAATTTATAAGTCATGTGTCGATTAACCGGTGGGAAAATTTCCTCACCGTCACATCCCTAATAACAGCCCTATTGTGTTGTCTTATTAGAATTTAATTTATTGATTAAATGTAACAAAAAGATAATGCATATATTAGAAAAAGGTTAGAAAATCTCCATAATATATCGTCTGATTATCGTTATTGATAAAATCCTAGAAAATATCGAGACGTAATGTTTTTGTCAATATCGCACACCCCTACTTCAAACATGTCTTCATGAACTTTTTGAAGCTTTACATTTTGGGTTGCATGGACTTTCATTAGATGAGAGAATATTAAAAACATCTTCATTTGTGTTTGAAAGACTAACTCTTGTGTTTTAGGAACAACATGAGTGTGAATTGAATAATGACCATTTTCCTTTTGGGGTGAACTATCACTAGAACCAGAAAGTGCTCCATTGAGTGTCTTATTTTTAAACAGTATATCCATTGCTGCATTATTCAAAACCAACCTAATTTTTGTGAAGTGAATGTGTGCCGTCTGTCTGTACAATAACTGCCTGTTAGTTTTAGATTTTAGAGATGCAGTGCCATTCTAAAGTGTAAATACTTTCGCTCTATGTTTGCATGTGTGTGTGTGTGTGTATACTTGTGAGATACTCACTAAGTGTCCTGGAGTAGGTGATCGTGAGTCTTTGAGTGCTGCTGTGCCTGGAACATCCAGAAGAGGCCATTTCATCTGCAAATACTGTGGAAAACAAAAGAAAAAAAAACAAAGATTAGACACCAATACTGTGTTTTAACTCAATTCTTCCTTTTAAAGTCAGCATGAAATGGAAGTAGCGCTCATCTTTTCTTCCCTATTGTGCCGTATGTATGAGTGAAACTGCTTTGCAAACAAGAACAAATGTAGGGCGGGGCTTGATTTTGTCTGTTGGGAATTGATTGGATGGTTGTGGTTTGCTATTGGTGGATCTCATGTGAGTGACAGGTTGACCCGCCCTCATCATCAGAGAAGAGGGAGGGGAAGTTATTCTGATTCATGATTAACAGGAACATGAATTTACAACAATAATGGTGTGCATGGATAAATCATTCATAATAAACACTGCAATTTTCCTTAAAAATAATTGACTTCATGGTGACTTTAAAGTCCAACGGAAAGGTTTTGGCAGAAAACAGGTGCAGAAACTTCACCTCAGTGGGTGGCAAAGTTAACCAACACGTTTTGTCAGACCCGTTTACAAAGCACCTTTTAAAACAGAGCAGTCTTGTGTGTTTGTGTGTGTCTAGACAGGTTTTTTTCTGATGACTAACTGTGATTGAATGAGTGAAACAAATGTCAAATTGAAAAGAGACTTAACAGAATCTTCCAGCATGAGATCTGCCTCTCAGAGGGTCATAAATAAGTGGAACGGTCAGCGGAGAGCAATTCTTCTGGCAGACACCTGTGTCTGTATCTTGTACGAGAGTGTGTGTGTAACGGAGAGAGAGTGTGAAATCTGTGTTTGTCGGAGAATGTGTTCCTCCCAGAGTCCAGCTGTGGGAGTCTATCGAGGGAGAGAGTGTGTGTCGTGTAGGGGACAGCTGAGAGGAAATCCCATGGAGAGAGGTGGGAAAACTGGACCGTGGTAAAAACACAGCTACATCTATAATGCTCAAGTGAATAGCCCTGCACTTTTGACCTCTCCCTGTATCACTTCAACCACCACACCATCCCGCTCTCTTCGTGCGGCCTGTGTCTATTCCACCGTGGGCCAAACAGGTGCGCTGATGACCACTAATGCACAATGCGCATTGTGATGAATGCAGAGGTTGTGTTCAGATCTTCTTGCTTTGCTCCATTTGGTCTTACGGTCAGAGCTGAAGTCTCAGTGGAGTTCAGTTCAGACATCTGGTTTGTGTATCAGTTTTTAACTGCCGGATACAGCAGATCTTCATATGTGCACGGATTTCTTTAGGCTGCATTAAAACACATTTAGTCGGAGCTAATATTCTCATTCGCGAGTTTGAGCAGAGCGCATTAAAGTCAGCAGGAAATCAAAACTGATCCTGTTTGCTTTCTAAACGCCTCCTGAAAAAAATAAAATAAATAAATCACTCCGAAATTGCAAGTAAATTTCACAAATAGTCAAAGGGAGATGGCATGTGACGTACAATATTTTCAATTAGAAAGACTATTAATATTCTCTTGTAAAACGTACTTCAGTAATCTTACAAAGATATCTTTTAATTTAGAAATTACAGCCAGAAGAGAAACGGCAACATTCAAATTATTTATTTTCTGATAAATGGCTAATATTATAAACCATTTTGTCTAAATATAAATAAGTAAATAAATTAATAATAATAATTATATTTAAAAAAAAATGTTTTAATGCTACAATTTTAAATATAAAAAGGTGCATATGTATATTTGGAAAATACCCCAAATGGTGCGATATATCACACCCTAATAATAAAAAAAAAACATTAACTGTCATATCACATAATAAATCATCATAGATTAGGTATCATTCGAAAGCTTACCAACTCAAAAATCATCCTTTGAAAATGTTGGATGTTCCGTTACCATGGAAACGGTGCTCTAAATTCATCTAGCGGGCTCCTCCCCTTGTGGGCGGAGTCAGGTTTCATATTACAACATTTATTTGAACTACTTTATAATCAAAACCTTTTCTAATCTTGACAAAACGCATATCGTCGAATAGGTCAGAGTCTCAAGGTTCCATATTTACGAATACAAAAACACACTGGAGTTATCAAGGACAGCTCGCTGCACACTGATTGGATGATGGCCTCTCTTAAAATCAAACCAATTGTGTTTCTTCTTAATGCTTATTGTCAAATTTATTCCACATTGTGTGTGCAATCAGCATCTGACTTGGTCAAGACTAACTCTCCAGTCCACCTGCTGTGATTTTAAGCACAGATAAACACGCCACATCATGTTAATATGATGTAAATATGATCATTGAATTCAATAAACTGGTCCTGGTCTTGGATGATGTCATTCATGACCACAGATCCAGCCGGAAAAAGCGGATGAATGAATGTGGGGTCCAGTCCACTTTTACATCTTCGACCTTGCTTTCAAACAGAGCAATCATAGGAAGGAAGTTTACATGGCTATGGTTAAAAATGGAAAAGACATTACAGCACAAAAGGAAGAGGGGAGGGAGCGGGAGCGACAGAGAAAGAAAAAAAACACTTTCAGGAATGGGTTTTGTCTGAACAGGCCAAGGGTATTGTTTCCTGACAGCTGGGTGACTCGGGGGGCAGGCTGGGCCCCTCATTCCCATCCACAAGAGAGGAAATTCTTGGGGTCGACATCAGTCATCTCCCCTACTATCCCCTGCCACACACACACACACACACACGTTGTGTTTCCATGTTTTATGGGGACATTCCATAGGCGTAATGCATTTTATACTGTACAAACTGTATTTTCTATCCCCCTACACTGCCCCTGTCCCTAAACCTACCCATCACACACACACACACACACACACACACACACACACACACACACACACACACACACACACACACACACACACACACACACACACACACACACACACACACACACACACACACACACACACACACACACACTGCCCCTACCCCTAAACCTGCCCATCACAGGAGACATGCTGCATTTTTACTTTTTCAAAAACATCACTTAGTGTTATTTATAAGATGTTTTCCTCATGTTTTCCAAAATGTCCCCACAAGGACAAGTATTTGGGATATTGCCATCTTTGTGGGGACATTTTGTCCCCATACCATAGGGATTACCAGTCCACCCACACACACACACACACACACCCACACACACACACACACACACACCTAAACCGATGCTAGAGAAGGAATAAAGAGCTAAAGAGAAACAGAAGGCCGCCATTATTAATCTCTTTAGTTGGTCATGTATTATCCCACTACAGGATTCCAGGCCAAGATATAAACGCACACAGATCTACATATTAAGTCATAAAAAGTATTGTTAACATTACAACGGCTTCCAGTAAAGATGCCTCGTTCCAGTAAAGGTCCCTAGATCTGTCTCCAATCATTACGAGAGGTTTAAACAAGACTTTACAATGATTCAACACGAAAAGCTACTTCCTTAAGCCTAAAAACATATGGTTTTGGGAAAGAAAACTTCAAAGACTTACAAATATTATTGTTATTTTTTAATTTTAAGATTTTCCTAGTGACATTTTCAATCAATCAAACAAATGTTTAATGTAAAATGATTTCTGTGATACATGTTTTTTTCAAATATGTTAAACAAACAAATTAACAAATTAATTAATAAATAAATATTTTTTAGCCTGTAAAATCTGGTCATTTTTTAAAATATAATACTTAATAATAGTGACTTTCAAATATGTAATGGTAAATAAATTAAATGTAAAATTGTATCATTTTTAAATCGTTTTTAAATGTAAGATTTCCATAATGACAAATATATAATGCGAATAATTTTTTTTTGGTTATTTTTAAAAATGAAATATTTGCATGATATGCTTATATGTCCAATTATATAATATATCATGGAAATCTTACATATCTCACATGTATGTAGAAATATAATAATCTTACATATATGAATAAATATATATATATTTCTACATACATGTAAGATTTCCATGATATGCTTTTCAAATGTTAAATAAATAAATATAAAATTTGGTCATATATAAGATTTCGTACTTAAATGTAAAATTTGGACATTTTTAAAATGTAAATATATGAAATATAAATGCTTAGCAGGAAATAATATGATTTAGGCCCTGTTTCCACCTGGTATTTAGATGTGTTTTGGCCGATCGGATCACAAGCGGACGCTGCTAAATACAGGTCAGGTGTAAACGGGGTCTGACTGGTTTGAGCTCGTCCACTCACCACCACTTCCAGAGACAGTGGAAAACACATTAGAACGGATTGCTTTCATAGTGTTACGCTCGTGTTCAAATAGCCACTAAAAGACCCCCTACTCTCCTCCTCCTGACCTAACGCGTGAACACTGTGGGAAGCGCACTTACCAGACGGGATTTAAACTTTGTCATCTGGAGGCCCAAGTTTGGTTTGACGATGAAAACGCCCCCACACCCCACACACACACGTCTGGTTTACTATCTTTGTGGGGACTCTCCATAGACTTAATAGGTTTTATACTGTACAAACCGTATTGTCTATCCCCTACACAGCACCTGCCCCTAAACCTACCCATCACAGGAGACATGCTGCATTTTTACTTTTTCAAAAAAACTAATTTTGTATGATAAGCTTGTTTCCTCATGGGGACCTCAATTTAGGTCCCCACGGTGACACGAGTCCCCATGAGTCTGTGTGTAGTCAGGTTGAAGTCCCCACCAGGATAGAAAAACATGAACACACACACACACACACACAGTTCAGCACATTTCACAGCGTTCTGAAAAGTGTTCATATGCAAGTTGCGCAAGCTTTTTTTATCCATTAGGTCACCCATAGACCCTCCCCTTGAAGAAATCAGGACAGAAGTGGATGAAAGTGGACAAAAGAGACTAAAACACCATTAATTTAAAATAAATCATTATGATCACATCTTGCTTTAATGATCTCATTGCTTCTGCCTAAATGAACACATGATGTTAGCTAACTGCATGATCTGTACTATCTTACATTTCTGACACTACTGTGACTAGGGTTACAAAATTCCATGAATTTACAAGGGTGGAAACCTCCATGGGAATTAACGGGAATATATGGAAATTAATGGGAATTCACTGGAAATTTGCCAAATTACAGGTTAGCTTTATAACAGGGAAATTAAATGTAGTTGAAAAATAAAAATAAAAAGACTTGCGGCATAATTTTGGTTAAAACAACCAGATTTAATGCACTTTCAGTTGAATTTCCTCAACAAAAACACACACACACACACACACACACACACACACACACACACACACACACACACACACACACACACACACACACACACACACACACACACACACACACACACACACACACACACACACACACACACACACACACACACACACACACACACACACACACACACACACACACACACACACACACACACACACAGCTTTTGAGGACACACCCCCTGCATGCACTGTTCATTCCTCCATTTGATCCACATTTGATCAAAAATACAGAACAAAAACTGTAATATTCTGAAACATTACAATTCAAAATAGTAGTTTTCAATTTTAATATACTTTAAATGTAATTTATTCCAAAGCTGAATTTATTTACTCCAGTCTTCAGTGTCACATGATCCTCCAGGAATCACTCTAATATGAGGATTTCTTATCAATGCTGGAAACAGTTGTGCTGCTTAATATTTTTTATAACCGGTGATACTTTTTTCTCATGATCTTTGATGAATAAAATGTTAAAAAAGAACAGCATTTATTTAAAATAGAAATGTTTAAAATAAGTTTCCAACATTGATAACGGGGTATCAAATCAGCATTAGAATGATTTCTGATGTGACACTGAAATAACACAAGCATAACAATTGCTTCAATAGAAATATATTTATTTTACATATTTACTAAATTAGAAGTAATTAATTGGAAAATATATCAATATGCAAACAATAACCAACATATCTGCTTATGAAACAAAATGTTTATATTTATGATTGTATATGATACAGTTTATATAGATTTCCCAAAATGTCCAATTAATTCCCATAAATATTCCCGCAATATTGATGTGTGCATGCCCAGTGCCCGTAGCTGCATCCCTTCTAGTCTTTACTGCGCGGGACATGGTGTGATGACATCATCGTTTCACAAAATATACGGATTGGCAGTACACATGAAAACGCAAGGGTGTCGGTTTCAGATTTATCCACTGGGACCCGGTTAAAAAAAAAGGATTTCAGGCTCCTAAAACACCGGATCCGTGTGGACGAAATGCTGATAGGTTGCAACAATTTTACGTATACAGCTAACCGCGTCTCCGTGTGGACATGGCCTAAGTTCCCATGAAAACTTTCCGGAAATTTTCCGCCCCTTTGCAACCCCAACTGTAGCACAGTCACCTCTAAATTGTAACGTAGAAACATGCATTTCCCGTAAAGCTGCATAAACAATATTTCTGTCAGGGCAAGAGCAGCGATAAACCCCCTAGGGTAAACAGAACAGAACCAACATGACATATTGCAGATAGCATTAATGGAAATATTAAAATGTACAACCTAATTCAGGAATTTAGGTTGTCAAATCCTGACAGACGAGAGGAGGAGCTGGGGATGGAGGAGGGTAAGTATCAGCTGCTATCACGTTTCTCCGGAGCTAGTGTTGAGAAGCTTATATATGCATGTTGTGATAGGCATCGTATTCTATACGGCTATCAGCTGATGCGAGCTTGACTAACGTGAGCTGCCAGAACTGACGCTACGCTTGATGTATTGTGAAAAGCGCTGTAGATATAAATGTGAACTGAACTGGTTGTTTCAGTATTTCAGGACTCGGCTCATAGGTGTAGTTTTAGAAAATGTGTTCTTTATAGAAATTTAGTGTCAAAAGAAGGTTCGATATCAGGAGATTGCACAATACTTTCATGTGGCTGTTTAATTCATACAGTTTAATCAAATTAAAACAAAATGAATTGAAACTAAATTAATAGAATGATCCCATGATGGAACTCCTCAAAGGTTCTATATATGAAGCGTCTGACGGAACCCCTGAAGGTTCCATATAGAACCTTTTCTTCTAAGAGTGGGATTGCACTTGACTGTGGTGATTCCGAGAGCATTAGGGATGTGATGTTGATTTTCCAAATCTTGTCCGGACACAAGTTCACTCCCATCTTCAACTGAAATGATTTATTTTCTCCTTTTTTGGAGGTTTTCAGTCATTTTCAACACCCCAGCACAACACAAATCCTGTCGCTGTTGCACACTGGCATCCTGTCCATTTAGCACTTCAGCTCTATCCAAACACTGGAGCCGCTGTGGTCAGACCCTGGCCTACTAAAACTGTCCTCAAGTTGGCTCAGAGCGAGAGAAAAAAGGCCTCTGGTGCTGGTCAGCAGAATTCAGCTCCTAAAGACAGACAAGGCTGCTTACAATCGGAAAAGTGCTTTGGGCGGAACGAGAAAGCGGAGCGTTTCTGCGCTGCAATCCTGTGGTAAGTGTTTACAATGACATGAGACTGGAAACACACACATAAACTCAATTTGCCAATTACCTTTTACAGTACACTTCAGGCGCTGAGCTAATGTGTTGCAGGTGCCTTTGAGTTGTGCTTAAAACAAGACAGACCTGGCACAGCGATTCAGAAGAGGAGAGCGCCGCAAACATGTGTCAGCCACTGCATCGAGACCATACACGCGTGATTTTAACACGTTATCAAACGCACACGACCTTGAGGGAGAAATACAGCAGCCACAAACAACAGGCAATGTTTCTATTAAATAAAATATCATAAAACAGCTTTAAAAATGTATACACAACAGTTACACAAACTATATGACAAGGGTGGGAGAATTGTGTGATTACAAGTAATAATTTTGATACATTATATTATATTTTGGCTTTTATCTATAAAATCAAATGTATTTACTACTGTTATTTTATTGATATAACTATCATCATTATCACAAATGTGTACTGAATATCTGTTACACAAACTATATTACAAGGTCTAGGAATTGTTTATTGTAATTATAATTTTTTATATATTATATTAACTATTACAAGGTGGAAGAATCGTTAATAGTGATTATAATACATTTTTATATTATATTATTTTACATTACATTATATTTTGGCTCTGTAAAGCAAGCTCTGGTTTAAAATCTATAATATAAAATCACATATATTTACTACAGTTATTATTATTACAAATTAAATTACATTAAATTAGAAATTATTCAATAATAAAAAATAAATTAACCATTAAATTAATTATTTACTGAATATCTGTGATAAACAAACTATATTACAAGGTGGAAGAATAGTATTATACATTTTTGTATTACATTACATTTATATTAAAAACAAATGTATTTACTACTGTTATTTTATTGATATAACTATCATCATTATCACAAATGAAATGATTTACTGAATATCTGTGTTAAGGTCTAGGAACTGTTTATAGTGATTATAATGTTTATATTATATTACACTGTATGTTATATTATATTATACATCATTTTTTGGCTCTGTAAAGTAAGCTTAAGTTTAAAATCTACAATCTACAAATCAAATATATTTACTATAGTTATTATGATTACAAATTAATTAATAAATAATACATTTAAACTAAATTAATCTTTAAATGAACGATTTAATGAATATCTGTGTTACACGTGGTGAGAATTGTTTATAGTATATATATATTTTTTTTATATTATAATAAACTGTGTGTGCGTGTGTGTGTGTGTGTGTGTATGTGTGAGCATGTTTTTGTGAAATATCAGGACACAAATGTGTATAATGACATGGGTATGACACAGGTATTACAAAAAGAGGGTGAAATATGAGGACGTTCCCCATGTCCCCACTTTTCAAAATGCTTATAAATCACACAGGATGAGGATTTTTTCACAGAAAGTAAACTGCGCAGTCTCCTGTGATGGGTAGTGTGTGTGTGTGTGTGTGTGTGTGTGTGTGTGTGTGTGTGTGTGTGTGTAGGTTAGGGGCAGGGGCAGTGTAAGGGGATAGAAAATACGGTTTGTACAGTATAAAATGCATTACGCCTATGGAATGTCCCCACATTTCACAAAAACAAACGTGTGTGTGTGTGTGTGTGTGTGTGTGTGTGTGGTGTTTTTTGGCTCTGCAAAGCAAGCTTGAGTTTTAAAATCTACTATATAAAAACAAATGTATTTACTAGGTAATATTATTTATCATCATCATTATTACAAATGTAAAAAGCTTTTGCTGACATTGCATTTAGTTTCTAAACTGAATCACACATTCCGATGCATTTGCTGGATCATTTTCCAGCGTCAGATTAGAGACCCTACACTGTGCCTAAAACTTTCCCGCCAAGCTGCACGGACTTCACGTGGTGGGTCCCGTTTCCTCATCCTACATAGTCTCTCAACTTTAAAACTAGGCCTCTCATAGGCCGTCATCCTCCAGCTATCTGATCCATTTCTCTAATTGTCTTCCAGCTCTCGGCCTCCAACGCTCAGAGCGAACATCAGTCGAACACTCTCCTAATGAGAGGGAGAACACAGATGCGACAAAAGGTGGCGGAGAATGTTCCAGAGAAAAGCCAAGCACCGGGCCCTTTGGTTTGGTGAACAGAGAGAATATGGCATATGCTCTAGGGCCCGCTAGGTGCCAGCGCCAGAGTCCAATTGTTCGCCTCCTTTCATGGAGAGAAACGGGAACGGGGGGCCAGGAGGCTTTGTCAGCTCGGAGGAGACGAGGCAGCGCTGCCAGGGATGCTGTGAGGCAGATGTGAGGGACATTTGTTACTGAGGGAAAGCGCGGCGGCTGCCAACAGCACCCAAATAGAATCGGCCTGACAAACTTACAGCTCCGCTGTCGAGGTAATGAGGGCCTGACATGCTTTCAAATGCTCGCTCGAGATCTGTGCCGCTCGCTTTAGAAAGTTTTTAGGCTAAAAAGTTAAGTCTAAAAGGCTGGGTGATGATTGAATCTGCTTTACCATCACTCTTTAATCATTTTAGCTTCTCAATGCACAAATTTACATATTTATAATACATGACAATAGTGGCTAGGTAAGTGATAGGCAGGGGAAGGTTATTTAAAGAGCACAATTAAGAGAGAAAAGTTTAGTATGCACTTCTAAACTCAGTAACTAACAAAAATCAGCTTATTTTAAAAAGCAAACAGCATGCAAATTTGGTAAATGTCAAACCATAAACAAACTTACACAACCGTTTTTTCAAAGGAATTAATACTTTTTATTCAGCAAGGATTCATTAAAGTGATCTAAAGAGACTTTTATAATGTTACCAAAGGTTTCCATTTCAAATATGCTGTTCTTAGGACAATATATTTATCAAAGAATGAATTCCACAGAAAACTGTTTTCAACGCTGATAATAATTATAAATGTTTCTTGAGCATATGAGGATGATTAGTGAAGGATCACTGAAGACTGGCGTAATGATGATAAATTCAGCTTTTGATCACAGGAATAAATTACACGTTACTATATATTCACATAGAGAACAGCTGATTTACACTGAAATAATATTTCACTATTTTTAATGTCTTTTTTTGGTGCACAAGAGACTTTTCAAAAGTCTTTTTGAACAGTAGCTGAAACCAAGTAATAATGCAAAGTAACCACAGTTTATGCTATAATTCCATTTTGCCACCTACAAAAATAATAGCATATTCGGCAGCACAGAAAGTGATCCGACTCATAACCACAGCTGAACTCCACACATGCCCTCAGCTCCGGCGGATCATGCCAATCACCCAGTGTGGGGCCTGTACTTATTTAGGACCCCCTGATGAACCCAAATGGGCTTCCCTGTGGCCGGTGTGTTAAAGTGTTAATCACATCTCTTAATCTGAGCAGCCCAGCGCTGATAACACACACACCGTCCTGCCCCACACGATGGCCTATTGTCAGAACATGCCATCAGCTTAATACAAGTCATTTACACCTACTGTTAGTCCAACCTGACCACACAATCAGCGCTCACCACAGACCGCACACAAAAGAGGCGAGAACGGTCGTCTGCTTCAAACCGGGCTCCTTTGTTTGAGTGCGTTGTGGGTAATTAAACGATTATATAAATCATTCTTAAGCAAACAAGATACAATCATGCTAATTGAAAGGAGATAATAACTATCAGTGAAACTGGGCGGAACTGAAGCGCCATGAGATCAGCACACAATGCTTTGTCAGATCATGTGGAATGCCACCAAACTTCAGAGATTAAACTTGAGCAATGAAAGCATTCAAAGCTGAGGAAACCAGTGTTGTATAAGTGCTCGCTAGCACGCTAGGTATAGGGTTAATAATAAGATCACTGGTCTGGATGCCGATAGATCCAGGGCTGTAATCACCATAGACATGCAGTCCCCCTCCCCAATAATTAGAAATGGACAAATTGCACTTCCATTACACAGCACTCTGTTTGTTAGGAGGACACAAAGGTTTAAAAGTTACATTTTTATTGTGGTCTGCCTCAGGTCTAACAGCGCTTGTCAATGTCAAAATGATTAAGATGACCAATCAAATCAAAAAAGGCGGGGTTTAGGTTCTCTCTTCACAGACGAGCGTATCAATCTATCGCTTAATATCATTGCGGGGACTCACAAAACAAAATATACAATATACAATCATTTAACATCTTTGATCTTAATGGAGAAAAAAAACTTTATAAGGGCGGATTAGAACCTGTAACCTTCAGCACGGTTTACAAAACATCTACCACCAGACCACTAAGGAATTCGGATGTTATCAGCGGATCTATGTATTTATTCACTAATGGGAAGAATCTCGAGACTAACAATATATTTTAAGCAAATTAATGCAAATATTATCCCAAAAGGAGTATTTCCCAACTAGAATTAGGGCTAGAATCACTGTTCTGTTTCATGCTTTATATATAAAAAAGAAATTGGTCCCCCCCAATGTTCAATACATGGTTACGGCCTTGGATAGATCCAAATCCCAGAGCGATTTCCCTGGACACTAACACAATCCCATAGGCAAACTCTGCCACATTAGTGAGTCCGCTCAGCATGCAGGTATGTTTGTTTTGGCCGTTGGAGCTGTTTACCAGCGTGGCTAGACGAAACATTTCAATGAGGCTATTTTTTTGCGCTTTCCACACCTTAACAATTTTCCTACTCTGCAGGCCTGTTTTCTAAAACAAAATGTTTCAAATAAATTTCCAAATAAATCTAATTATTAAACCAAATTAACCATATAGACTAAATTACTGATCTAATTACAGATCTAAGCCCATTATTTTCCTGTTTAACACTTTGAAGCTGCTTTGTTAAAAGCGCTATAGAAATAAAAGTTCACTTGTTTTCACATTGCACTTTATGGGGCCAAACTTCGGTATGTAGTCAGGTTGTCAAAAAGATCCATACTTTAATATATGAAACCGTTCCAATACTCGTTTTCTGCAGTAACGAAACACCGACACCAGCTGCACGTTCTCACTCTCTCTTCTCCTTGACCGTGAATTCACAGTTTGACACACACGTCTCCTCTCACTCAATCGTGTGAGTACTTTTTCGTGGCTTATTGCACAGTCAAATACATACAAAATGATGTCAAAATGCCCATCTTGCCGAGTATTCAGGTAAACACCGGAACGTAAACACGTGTATCTGTATATTGGATCCGTGCATCAGCTCTTAAAGTGACAGCAGCCGAATAAACCTGCTGATGTCTCATGTTAATCACAGAACAAACGACAGAAAATCACTCGCTGATCTTGACTGAATAACTTTTGTAACTTTAATTGTAAGCATTAATCATTCACTTTTACAATGAAGACTATCCAGTGTTATTTTACTTTTGATTAGCCTACTTTCATTTCTGCAGTATTTCTTGCCTGAATGCTACTGTAGGTACCACCTGATAAACCTAAAGCCATGTTCTTTTAATTTGTCTCTTTATTCTATTGTATGTGTTTACTTGTCTTTTTTTTGTAAATTAAATTCAACGATTCGTATACAGCCTCCCTGCTTTGTGTGCAAGTTATTGCAACAAAAATACCCGAATAATTAAAAAAATGATGTGATAAATTATGTGCATGGGGTTATAAATAAATATATATATATATATATACCCCCATGCACCTAATTTGTTATCATTTGGCCGTTTTCCTAAGGAATATCAACATTTTTGTCCATATTTTAAATTATACAGCACGTTTGTTGATTTCATAGGGCCCCAAAATGTTAGCGTCATCAATTTGAGAATTTGACTGCAGGGAGAAGACATCAGTTGCTCTGTGTTTTTGAATGATCTGCCCCTTTAGATTTAGCACCAGAATTTCATTACTTTAATATAAAAATGATTATTATTTTAAATAATTACATTTATTACTTCAGATGCCACATAATCATCATTACGGACTGCTTTCATATTCGTTGCAAACTCCCCACAGTCCCTTTGCAAGCTGACACTCAGGAGAAAAAGTAATTTCCTTACTTCCCTGCATCTTGTAGGTGCCTTTACAACTTTGGGAACCTAGAAAACTAAATCTAGGTAGTCAGCTCAATAGGTTGAGACGCAGTCTGTATTCAGCCAAACTACATGAGACACTGCAAGAAAGCATTTTGAATAGTGAAAATCTGGATGAATGTGCACCAAGGTCATCTAATTTCCCATTTTGCCACTTGTGGAGATATGACCGCAATTCGGGACATGCATAGGAAACGGCAGATTCAAACTGCATCATATGTGCACCATTTGCCACATTTTTGACAATTTCCTTCCTTTTATGAATGAATGAAATCCATGGCGAACACTCAAGCTAGGCAAATTACAACTACAGACTCCAAGTGTTTGGCTTGAGGTCAGCATCAACAGGCTGCCGTATCTGAAGTATGTCTCCAGCACTAGGGTAATGGCTGCCATGCTTGAAGTATCCCTGAGTCTTTGGCCGAGTGAAGTTAAGTGCCTTTGACAGGGCTCTGCTGCTCTCATCGGGCGTCTATTGTGACCTGCATGCCCTCCTTGCACTTCCATTCATTGCCTGAAAACACTAAAAACCAAGTCAAAGGTCAACCTGCCACAGTGCAAACATTTCCATGGCAACATGGCCCTATTACGACCGAGCTCACGGGCCTCTTAACACACTCTTCTGCACAAAAGAACTATTAGTAAGGAAGGACGGATGGAGATGCGTGTGAGCTTCTATGAGACGGGGCAAAGGTTTAACCGAACAATTGAGAGATTCCAAGGTCTGACCAGGACTGATGGATGGATTCAGCTTTTAAGGTAAGCAACAGTCCATCAAAAGGGGCCAGGACAGCATGGAAAGCCCATTTCCCACTCTATTGAAGACCACTCTTGTTTATTATAGCTACGGACCAGCACAACGATCATTGAGAACGTCCTTTTAAAAAGCATTCATTCATCTGTGCACTTTAGCATGGAAATAAGAAGGTACTTACAGTATATCCTCAACAAAATGATGAAGTAAACCATGTTGACATGAGCTGAAATGTCCATTTTTAATCAGAATGTGCTAGTAAATTTCACAAATAACCACAAAAGGTAAGCAACACATTGACTGAAATGTACATTTTGAAGTAGAAAGACTGAAATAGTAACTCCAATCATCTGTTTTACTCACAACTTCGAGAAATCACACTTTACAGTGAACTAAAGTTTAAACCAGATGCATCTCTGTCTTCAGCAAAATAATAGTAAAAATTAGAGTGCATTAAAATCACTGCAACATTCACAAAATGTCACAATTATACTGCCAGCCAAATCATCATGAATACATTGTAAATGTTCACTAAACTGCCAAGTTCTGGTGGAGATGGAGTAATATGGTTGGAAACTTAGATAACCAATGCCCATGTTAAACATGTCACTTTAGCTCATTTTAAATGGCTGCCGAGGAGGAAATGTAGCCGTGATTCGATCGTCATCTATGACTTCCTCTAGAAGTGAATCAGAAGAGATTTTATAACCGCACAGTTTGAATAATACCATTTTATTGGCCATAGAAGGGCTTTTATTCACGCCACACTCGTAGAATGACAGACAGAGCTGATGGAGTCGAGCGCTTTGGAATAATTGAGCTTTTGTACTCAAGAACACAACGCAAGGTCAATCGAAACCTTACGCATAATCAGAAGCACAAGAAAATAATCGGGGCATCTGGCGAGAGCTGGCGTTCTGTCAGCGCTGAGGGCAGGCGGCCATATTGTTTAAGTCAATTACCAGTGTGTTCTGAGATTTTTCAGTACCTGGCATATCTTGTTACAGATTCTTCTGCAAATGCTAAGCTCACAAAAAAGCAAAATTTTTAACCCTTAACTATATTGATGGCTCTTGGGGAGATTCTAGCTTGAGGAACAGATTGAGTCAGCTGAGGTGTGTGTGAATACACAAAATGCATGCTGGGTTACTTTTATTGGGTTATTTTTTAATATTTTAACCCAGTGCGTGGTAGTTTTTCTGTAACAGCAGTTGGGTCATCACACACCTACCCAGTGCTGGGTCAATGTAACCCAATGTTGGGTATTCTGTGCCAAACCGGTTAAAACTGGATACGTTTATCAGCGGCCATTTTGTGTTGTGTTCTGAGAGAAAACTTCCTGAGGGGAAATTCCTGAATGAAATTAAGGTTGGTATTACATTGTATTCCTATCAAATAATTACTGTACAAGGAGGAAAATGTTGTCTCACATTTTATTGCTGTTGATCTAGTGCACTACCGTCACGGCTGTGGTCACGCTATGCATTTGACGGTTGAAACTTAAACGCCTGACAGGTAAAGCTGTTTTTTTTTAATGTAACTTTTCAAAAATGGATATAGAAGATTGTCATTTAATGAATGTAACATCCTAATGACAGCAGTTTTCTTCCCACAGATTCCCATTGGATGCTGTTGCTGCTCCTGTCACATCCTAAAACATTTACTAAATGTTTTAAAGTATTTTATGACTGTAAATAACTAATAAAAATACCGTATATGAACTATTCCTGTCCTATATTGAGATTTTATAGTGCATTTTTATTATTTAAAATAAAAAACCTTCAATATCAAATTGACTGACCCAGCACTGATTAAAAAAACAACTCAGAAAATGGGTTAAATGTATAAAACCCAACAAGCTGGGTAAAAATACCCATAGCTGGGTTGCCAAATAACCCAAATTGGGTTGCTTTTAACCCAGCATTTTTTAGTTTACACTAGCTATGAGGCCAAGTGTACTTCTAAGGGCTGAAAAATGTGAACACTTCAAGCCCAATTTACATTTCAATATGTGTCAGAATGCAGTTCATAACACAACACAAGTATGAATAGCATTCAGTATGTATGAACAATATCGGCATCCGCCAATAATTATATAAAATTTAATCAGTAAATTAGGCTAATATATATTTAAGCTAGAGATGCACGATATTATCAGCACGACATCGGGATTGACCGATATGACAATATTATGCCGATATGTCTTGCAGATAATATAATGTGCTGATTATGCATGTTCAATTGCTAGTGTCAAGTGAACTTTTGCATGTATGGTGTTGTTTCCAAACAAAGGGAAAAAAATATCCAAAATCCAATATTGTGCAACCCTAATTTAAGATGTTAAATTATAGGCAGATGAACACGATTCTACATTATTTTATATTTCTTTTTATTCAATAAAAAATGAAATATTAAAATGAAATGTTCACTTGGAGCCAGTAAGATCTTAATTCATGGCGCACATGCATTGTTTATTTTGTGAAAGTTATATTTTACGTTTCATAAATGAAAATTGGCTATAGGAAAATACAGTTTCTGTGTTATTATGGTTCTGAGCAAGTCAGTTAAACATGTATAGCTATTTATGTGAATAACAACAGATCCTAATGGATCCATACACTATAAGATGCATGTTGGTCTCAATTGTAGTCGTAATAGAGCGAAATATATTTGCACTAGCGAAAGAAAGAACACCCAGGAATATAACACACACACACACACACACACACACACACACAGCATTAGAAGTAGCGTAACATGGACCTAGGAAAATTAAGACCTGTTTAAAATGATTTAAGACCTAGACCTCAATACGCATTTAAGACTTTTTAAGGCCTAATAGTTCTTAGACCCCGCGGAAACCCTGGAATAACAACAGATCCAAAAGGATCCATAAAAAAAAATGAATGTTAAGAACGTAAAACAGGACAACACACTTACGTATATATGAATACTAGAATAGAGAACAATTCTGCTATTAAATCTGCAGCCTAATTTACTGTCTTGACAAACTCTGTCCAGATGTGACCGTACGAGGCATTGCAACTTAATGGGGTTCATTCCACATGCCCGCTCAGTCGGCAACACAAATTACACACGTTTAATAAGCTTACACAGACTTAAGATTGCAAAATGATGCACAAGTATCACTTTTAGACCCCAACTTTTTTTTTAAAGCTCTCCAAGGCCGAAAAAAGAGAAAACAAATATTTGCTTGCGTGTAAATCTGATCGTGCAGCTCCTCAATCAGGGCTTGTGCTACGAGAGGCTGAACACACACTGCTACCATTTAAACTGGCCTTTTCACTGCTATGACACATCATTTTAGAAAGAGAGGGAGACAGAGAGATGGTGGAAGGAACAGACAGGGCTAAATTAAACACATTTGTTTCTGCTCACACATACCACAAGCCTTATGAAAACAGAGCCCTGATTGTGTTCGTTCTTAAGCCCCGCTGACTGAAACACACACACACACACACACACACACACACACACACACACACACACACACACACACACACACACACACACACAGCTGTCTATAGAGGGCTGGATGTATGTTTGACTCAGTAGTAGAGGCATATAGAAACAGGTCCAGACCTCCTGTGTGCTCGGACTGAGCTTTACAAACTAACACAGCCTCTACACATCCTTCTTCACCGTGAAACACGCATACAGACAGCAGGGAAGCTCCCTTATTCACAAGCGCGCAAAAACATGTGTTTTTACGAACAAAGTCATGACAGAGAGACAAACTACGTGCACAACTGAAAATAGTTCACACAAAAATGATACTTTACTCTTTTTAAACCCATTGACCACAAAGAGACGTTTAGCTGAATGTCCAAGCTGCTCTTTTCCCATATGATGAATGTGAATGGGTACCATAACCCTAGAAAGCCTGCTGTATCATATTTGATGCATCATTTCTGAGGCCTCTATACATGATTTAAACCTATTGCACACAATCTATTAATGCCTTCCGTCATCTGACTGATCGCTTTTCAGCTATAGCTGCGCCATATGAGCAAGTAAAAGACCTTTTAGAATAACTGTAAACACATCTTTCAGCTCGTGGTTTGCTTGAGCCGTTTTGTTGTGGAATGATAACTTGGGTTTACTTGATTATCCAGACCTCTTTAGAAAAAAAAAGAAAATCACACAAAATGTGAGTATCAAATATGATCATCAGACTTTTCTGAAGGTTTATCTATTAATCTCTCTATCATCATTGTAGTGCATTACATGTTTTAAAACTAAATAGCTTTGATCATAAAACTAAGCATTTCAATATCTTACTAAGAGATATTAGTGGGAGATATTGAGTAACAACTGATATTTATATGCATTTTATGCAAGTAGTCTGTTATACCTCACATTGGGTTTCGGTTGAATTTTAGCAATTCAGATTCTGCTTATCGATTTTGATCCTTAACCATTCCCAGTTTTTGATTCACATTCTGTTGTAGCACCATGAACAAAAATCAGCATAAATATCACCTAACCTAGCCTGGATGCTAGCTAAACTTAGCCCCACCGTTTGAGTTCGGGAAGTTCGTTCGTCGAAACTTGATCCGTGGAGCAACTATGCTCGAACCAGAGCTGTTCGGACCAATCAGATTGTTAAGGCGGGCTTTATACGATGACGGACAGATAACGCAACTAAATCATCCACGTCACCATAGAGCACTTGGGTTGAATTCGCTCTAATCCTAAACGGAAAACTTGTTCATATATGCATTCACCTTTACTATTTCTCTCAGAAATGATCCTGTTGGTAAATACTCTGTGTATCCTGAACTTTTTCCCAGCAAAACACGGAATTTTCCGTTATTTGTGAAAAAACACTTCCAGGCCGAACACGGAATTTTTGTGTTTCTGTGTTTTGGTTAGATGCTAGGGGGCGCTATTACGCATCTCCTGAATGAGTACTGAATCTCCAGATCAAAACACACGCGAGTAAGACGCAGTAAAGCAAGCGATCGCATATAAGCAGGTGCATATGTAAAATAACGTGATTGTCAACATTAAACATCATATAACTATGTAATGTTACTGAATGAGATGTGGACCCAGGACGAGCTACAGGACTGTGAAGCATTAGAGGTGTTGATGGACTCGATCTCCTCCATCTGTGTGTGATCATCGCTCTGAATCTGATCTGGATACAGTCTTTCACAAAAACGTGATTTTCTCAGTTTTTTGCTCAAAATGTTGCTTTTTGAAGAAACTTACTCAAATTCAAGTGTTGATCAAAAAGAAATGCATGAAACATTTTTTTTTGTTTAAAAGAAGAGGGTCAGCTCTTTCTGTCGATGTATTGCATGCTCAGATATTCATACAACAAAATATTCTGTGCTATTCAATTTTGGTGAAAATGGTCAAAAACCCTGGTGGTGGCTGGCAACTTTTTTTTTTAAATGCTGGCAGGAAAGAGTTAAAATCGGTTTACAACAACGGCAAAGATCGTTTACACTTCTCTTCTTCTTCTACTTCTTCCAACGTGCGTGCAGTTGAGTTCTGTTGACAACTATGCGTCGCTCAACATATGTCACTTACTCCGTTGATCTGATTGGTTGTAGGTCTATCCAATTGAGTGCAGAGGCATTTTCGCCCCATAATCACAGCCCAGTGGAGCAGTATCAGACTCATATTCTGATTAGAATCGGAGTATCAGGCTACAACGAACCAATAATCTACACCAATATAAATGTCAAACATTATTAAAGACAAGTATACAGTCAGTAATATGATAAGAACAAAAAAAAAGCAAAATCACACATAAATGCAACTGAACAAAGTTCAGAAATCAAATGAAAAATAACACTCTATAGTTTTCTTTTTATAAATATAGATTAAAGTTATTCAGTGAAGATCAGGGAGCGATTTCCTTTGACACTTTAAGAGCGAATGCACGGATCCAATATACTAATACAAGCCCATTTCTCAACTCTTTACGCTCAGAGATAACCGACTAGGACTGTCACTTTTTATTCGATATTCGAATATGTATTCGAATATGATGTGAAATATCCGTAATCAAACTATTACCTTAAAAAATGACAATTTGAAAGTTGAGATTTGTTTCATATTTAAAAGTAACTTGCTCTGTCCTGTCTGTCCATCCACATGAGAACGTGTGTGTGTGTGTTGTGTGTGTGTGAGCGCCACGGCTTGTCAGATACAGCAACAGTAACTAAAGGGGGCGGGTCTTTGCGAACGGTAGATATTCAAATATATTCGAATACATTGCTTGATATTTGATATCCGTCAATTAGATTTTTCCTAAAAATGACAGCTCTATGAACGACTGTTTACGAGGATATTTTGATATGTGTGTATTTGTCTGTTCGAAAGTGCAAGACAACACTAAAGGGAACTCAATTCAGTTTTCACACACTATATGAGAGGCGGCGTGTCGAGTTCGCATCTTCTTGTGATTGAATGATTAAAAAACACATTAAAATGCACACACAGGAATCAATAAGCACAAACCATTTTAATTTTATGACAAGTATCTGATTACTGAACTTAAGTATCAGAATACACAACTGGATTTGGCTTTCGATTCCCAACCCTAGCGATACTGATATTAGAGATATCATTGATTTACATGACAAGCATCAGAATTTTGGCCATGTAAATATTTGCACATTTTTGCTCAGTTTGACTACATTTTTTCTCTCATAGGTCCATATTTTAACTGTCATACAATATGAGCCATAAAAATGTGATGCATCAAATATGATGCAACATTTTTTATATTTCAATAAAGTTCAATTTGACTATATCATTTCATATTTTAGTTAAGTTTAATTCTGTTCCTCACAAAAAGCTTCGTAAGACACCCAATACAACGTTTGAGTTGTTTAGAAGACTTTTATATACTTTTTCTTTTCTTTTTTGACAGTTCTTGGTCCCCATCCACTGTTATCTTATGGAAGAGTAGCATTAATGTCCCTCAAAACCGGTTTTTCTTCCACTGAAGAGAGAAAAATCAACGTTTGAGTGAGTAAACGATGACAGAATTTTCAGTTTTTGGATGAACAACTCCTTTTGTTACCCGCTGATCTCTTCATTCATGGGTAAGATAATCTTTATTCATAACGCCCAGGGCAAAATCTTTGGCTGTCAACACCAGTGGGCCTTCTTCAAAAACACGCTCCATCATCCGTGTTGTTTTAGAGCAGAACAAACAGGAAAGCTCGCAACACAATGAGAAAAGCAAACAGCATCCAGTCCCACCGACTGCGTGAGGTTTTGATGAAGTCCACAGAGGGTCTACGTAGTGTGGTCGAGGACCAGGTCGAGGGTCCGAGGGGTCAGGAGCCCTCTCACCTCGACACGGTTCAAAAACTCACCCCGAGACAGGGATAATGGAGGGGGAAGCCGAACACAACCGGAATCGGCTTTTTTGGAGAATTCACTGGTCGCTAATGGAGCGGACTGTGTGCGTGACACGTTTGAGAAATTAGCTGGACAAGTTAAACTAACAAGCCAACAAAGTCCATTGTTTTTATTCCTGACTGAAGACTTTGAATGGGATTAGAAGCCTACCACAAGTGGAAATTCATTGTGTCGCAAGGTGGGTTTGAATAGTGAGAATGCTTGGAACACAAATGCTATTTCGGCCTTATTTTTTCATCATCATATCAAAATAAACAGGACGTTGAAATCACCAAGAAACTTTGTATGACTTATAAACTGTAAACGGCTAATAAATACATTTACGTCAACGCACGGCCATCCTGAAGGTCTCGTAAAAGCTCCCAATCGCTAAAAAAACCCACTGCTCACGTGTTCACAACGGATTGGAAATGAGAAGGACTTTCCATGTAATTCAGCTACCAGGGTGAAGTCATGTAAAGGTGGAATCTGTTTTGCACAGAAAAGCAAGAATGCGTCACACTATTTAAATGAGGTGTGAACAATGGAGAAGGAATTAAGATTTCTAGAAGTTTTAATGCGTAAATCTCCTCAACACCCTATTACAGCGACAACTACAGCCAAACTACGATTGTACCAGCTCACAGGTATTTACACCAAACCCTTCCAGAGAGTCTGACTAAGAGAACGAGGGCATGAAACACACAGTGAGACAAAGAGCGGAAAACACGGCCCTCACGGTACAGGAACTGAGAAGAAACAGAAGCCACACAAGAAAATCAAGAATATATAAGGTGAATCTGCATGATCTGGTCAATATTGGACAAATACTGTGAATGTGATTTGAACTGCAATGTGAGAAACATTGAATATGTTGTTTTGCAGTTGCTTGGATATAAAGGCTAAAAGAAGAAAACGCATGAGATCAAGATCTCGAGATGACCAGGGTCGACAAATAAAGTCACGCCATTATTAATAATAATAATGCATATATAAATGTAAATTATTACTACTAACTATAAATAATAATATATATTTTTTTTAAATATTATATTAGGTTTATTATTATATGTATTATAATTATTAGTAGAAGAATTGGTAGCTTTATATTGTTTTATAATAAAAAATATCTATGTGTAACAATTTACTATAACTATAAATAATAATACAAATTTTATTCAGTTTTATTATTACTTTTATTATTATTATCATCATCATTCATAGTAGTCATTGTAGATAATACAAATAAAATGTAATTTATTACTACAACAAATAATAATAAAAATGTTATTGTTATAATAATTTATAGGTTTATTGTTCACAGTCGATTTATAATATTTATAATAATAATTCTTAAATTTTTTAACTAATAATTTATATTTATTATTAATGTTTATTGTTGTTATAATTATTAGTAGTAGCAGTAGTAGATTCATTCTAATGATATTGTTTTTATTATGAAACATCAAGTGTCATATTTAACATAATTTCATAATGTTTTGGGTAACACTTTACAATAAGGATTCATGTGTTAACATTAGTTAAGTTCATTAGTCAACCAACAATTACATTCTATAATTTATATACAAAATATTTTTAAGCATTTAATAATCTTAGGTGATAAACGATTACAAACTTAAGTTGCATGTGTTAACATTCACTGAGAACTGATGTTAACACAGGTTAATAAATGCTGTGAGAATATACAGTTATTAGCTCATTGACTAATTAAAGAAAGCGGACGACGCCTGAGTGATGAGTTTAAACAGCGCAGACGGGCTGAAGTCTTTAGCTCAGGCTCTTTACTGCGAGGTCAGACTGTGTTTGCATCCAAGGCTGCGAGAGGCTCACTTCGTTCTCAAACTTTACATGAATACGCTTCACTCAATTTGCTTACCAATTACATTGACACTCTGACACAAACTTCTTCAGGGAGCCAAATCTCTTTTAGACCTCAAAGATATGAATTGGATGAATGCTTCATAAAGACCTGGCGCTTCAGATGCAAAAGGAGGTATTCAAATCAAGGTAAAGCTCCCACTTCAAATGACACAATTTAATGCGATTTCTGAAGATTCATTTCAACACAACTTCACATGAAACACATATAAGCCTATATGAAATACTGAGATTGATCTTCAAGGTCAAGGACCTGTTATTGCAAAACAATAACCTTTTTTCATCAAGAAAAACAGTGAATGAGGAACTCTGAACTGCGGTGAACCGATACATGAATAACGATTCATCTACCCATCATGCTTTGTGCTCTTTGTGGAAGACAAAAAAAACAAATATTTATGTGGATGTTCCATCTTAAAAAGACAGATTGATTCAGACACACGTAGAGAGAAATCCACTCGGCTTCCGACCCTGAACCTTGACCTTTCACCGTTAACCTAAAGGGCAAACAAAGTAGTGACTGACAGCTGAAGTGAGTGTGTGTGTGTGTGTGTGTGTGTGTGTGTTGGCATCAGAGCAGCGCACTGGATCCCTATGAGGTGTTACATTCCCCCGCAGCCCCGGCAGTGAATTCTCACTCAGTGAGACTAATTCTGGGTCAAAGTCTCGGTGCCATTTAATCACATTTGTTTGGCAACAATTCTGCATTAACCGAAACATGTCAGAGATTAACAGCTAAAGAAAGAGGAGAGCGAGAGGAATGGGTTGTTATTAAAACAGTGCTGTTCCTGTTTAGGGTTTTTACTGAGCTTCAGCTAATATAAGTAATAACACAGCAGGGGACTGGAGGGGAAAAAACTATAAAACACAAGTGTGTTCCCACTGACTCAACCCCAGGAGCATGTGTGCTATAATCTCAGACACTAAGGGGACTTCACACAACCATGAACTTTTGAAAAGTTTTGCATACAGATGACAATATTGTCAAAGTGATCGCTGTTCACATGGATCCACAAGAACGGCTACACATTTTTTTTTCTGTTTTTATTTTTTTAGACCATTTTAAATGGTTCAATTAAATTTGAGTAAATCAAAAATGTCAAAATATTTGAAATCATGAAACACAAACAATGTATTAATTATTTTAATTCATTTTAAGGTAAAAAATATTTTATATAAAATAAATATTTAGGACAGTATTTTTCATTTACAATACATTTAAACTTCCATAACTTTTTCATACTTAAATATTTTGAACTGATTCCATTTCCGCAATAATCTGCTGAGTGTCTTCTTTAAAACATGACAGTTAAAGGGTTAAAAATTTAAGTCTATAATCCATGTTTAGTGCCCTATGAAATATGATTTATATATATTTTCCCCCTATAGATTCGTTTTTTATTTTTATTACCAAATGCAGTGTATTCTGTTTTAAGTTTGTCTGGATTCCATTTTAATGGATTAATTTATAATGTCTAATTATTTGCATTCATAAAAATATAAATTTAATTTAAATTAACAGAAATTCTGTGTTAAGTTTTTTTTTTCTTTCTGACAATCAAATGGAGGCATGAAACATTAATTTAATTTATCTTTTGATCATATGAAATTCATTTAAAATGATCAAAGTGGAAAAAAAAGAAATTAAGTTTTAATAATTTATCATTATTAGTGTTGGTATTATTATTACATTGAGATGTAGCTCAAATCTACTGAATAACAGTAATATAAGTTCTGTTAAACAACTTTCATTTTGACGTGTTGCCGTGAAGAGCTTTGAGTTTCTGTGTTTATGATATGATGATAGTTTTATCAGACGAAAGGGTAAATCGCTGATGAAGTGACTCAGAGTGGCTCTGGAGATGAAGATCATGCGTTCATGTCCTCATAAAGGGAGACGACAGAGGCTGAAACCACTGCGTGCTTCAGTGTGTGTGTGTGTGTGTGTGTGTGTGTGTGTGTGTGTGTGTGTGTGTGTGTAATGAAACCATTCATTCACACAGAGACACACAGAACATGCAGAGTATTCATATTCAGTCTTTATCGTGATCTGATTTAAAGGACAACTCCGGTGAAAAATGAACCTGGGGTAATTAACACATGGTTACCGAGCAGATCGTTCTCTGGGAAGCGTTTTCATGAAAATCGAATGTAAAGAGTTTTATCTCTTAAAACAGATTAGCTTATAACGCTAGTTTATGGGGCACAGAATATGTACAATTAAATAGCTAGTTCATAAAAAATAAATTCACAAACGTAATACCCATCGACCAGCTCACTTAGCACAGCTAAAAAAAAAAACTAAAAAAAAAAAACAGGGATTGGGGATATCATCTGAAAAAGTCATTTTAGAGATGTCGTGAAGTGGTTTAATCTTTTCTTTGAAATTAGTCACATGATGAATCATGCTCAATTAATAAATCATGTATTGTGTATTAAAGTAAACAAGCTAAATTTTGACTGTATATGACTCACATAACATAACTCAACATATAAGTATATAATTTCACATGCATATTCACCCGAACTTCATGTTTGTATGATATTACATCCAAGATTGAGGCATGTAATTGCTATATAATTGAGCGTGTGAACGTGACTATGTTCTCATCATGCACACACACACACAAATTAAAGACACAGTACAAACAGTACAGTTTAAATGAGAGTAAGGTGTGTGTGTGTGTGTGTGTGTGTGTGTGTGTGTGTGTGTGTGTGTGTGTGTGTGTGTGTAGGCCTGAGCTGTAAGACTCTGAGCTGCTGCTCTGGTTTCTTTGTCCTGTCACACATGCCAGTCTAAAACACTCAAAGAGCCCATTCACTACCAGTGCTGCACTTGCCAACACACACACACACACACACACACACACACACACACACACACACACACACAGTCCTTTCCTCTCTACAGTCCAACGTAACACACACATTCCTTCTTAAGAGCCGTGTGGACAACACACCATGGCTGCCTAGCTCCTGCTCCGCTAAAATGATCTTTGAAACTCAAATGCAGGCTAAATCCATCTTAGAAACGAACAATGGCGTGTCACGTGTGTGGGGAATCCCAGGGCCTGAACACAAACACTTAAACTATTCTTTATATCATAGGAAGTATGACAGGAAGGAATGAATGAGAGAAATCTTAATGCTCGAAACGTCGGCTTCAGCCCAAATTTAAAAAGACGCATTCAACTTTTCATGAGTTCATGAGTTTGTTAGAAGATACTTTAGATCTTTAGATCTAAAACCAGTTCGCAAAAAAACTTTTCTCTGTTTGATTCATTTTGAACTGACTCAGTTTGATTCATTTTGAACTGACTCAGTTTGATTCATTTTGAACTGACTCAGTTTGATTCATTTTGAACTGACACAGTTTGATTCATTTTGAACTGACTCAGTTTGATTCATTTTGAACTGACTCAGTTTGATTCATTTTGAACTGACTCAGTCATTTTGAACTGACTCAGTTTGATTCATTTTGAACTGACTAAGTTTGATTCATTTTGAACTGACACAGTTTGATTCATTTTGAACTGACACAGTTTGATTCATTTTGAACTGACTCAGTTTGATTCATTTTGAACTGACTAAGTTTGATTCATTTTGAACTGACACAGTTTGATTCATTTTGAACTGACACAGTTTGATTCATTTTGAACTGACACAGTTTGATTCATTTTGAACTGACACAGTTTGATTCATTTTGAACTGACTCAGTTTGATTCATTTTGACACTTTTCCTCCGGTACACAAGCTTCACACACACAATAAAGAGATGTCTGATAAAGACCATTTATATCCATATATCAACAACAACAAAAAACATCAAAGTTTCAGTACCTATGAAATGCTAGAAACACCCCTGCTCCCAAGTGAACCACTTTCCATTAGAGACTGTGTCTGGGGTCAGTATTGAAAAGATGCGTATGATAGACAGAAACAAGCTGCTCTTGTTGATCGTTACAATTTTAAAGATCACAAACAGGAAATGAGAATCAAATCTACCAAGACCTTGAAACATTGTGACTACTTTTATTTCATGATTTGCGACTTGCGATGTTTATAGTTTATTTTGCGCTTTAGAGAAGTGACAAAGCCTGTGCTGCCACATTTGCGCATGCAATTGAAGTATGCGCGCTACGAGCACAGTATAATGTCTTATAGGACAGGAAAGTTTGTTTTCTGAGGCAAGTAACAAAAAAAATAATGCTAGAATAATGACACTGACATATAGCCTGACAACATCTCCTCTGACAGCAGAATGTACAGATACTGAATCTGGACAAAGCGTTTTTCTCAGGAACTCTGACAGAAGTATAAACAGCTTCCATGCACGTCTTTCAAAATAAAAGTCTCATAGCAGAAAAACATTTAGAATTTAATTTTTTGTTGTCCTTTCTTTGACTGTAGACTCCGCAACACAATCAGAATGGTCTTGCGACTCACCAGTTGAGAAACACTGGGCACGTTAACTTATGTCTACGTTTCCCCCATTCATGTGTTGAGCGGCAAAAGGTGAAGTGAGCAACGCTTCGCATTTTGCTGCCTTCTATGTCACTTATAACTTATAACAAGTTTAAAATGATTTCAGCTTTTTGCAGTAGCCCCTCACTGCAGAACACAAGATCCAGGGGGTGGAGACCAGTAGGTTTAGAGAAATGGATGGATGGATGGATAAAGTGGGAGGAGTTTGATCCAGATCTAAGGGGTAGAGATGGGTAGGTTAAGGGTCCAGAGGATGAGACGGGTAGGTTTAGGGTCCAGGGGGTGGAGATAGCTAGGTTTAGGGTCCAGGGGGGTAGAGACAGGTAGGTTTAGGGTCCAGGGGGCGTAAACAGGTAGGTTTAGGGTCCAGGGGACGAGACGGGTAGTTTTAGCGTCCAGGAGGCGGAGATAGGTAGGTTTAAGGTCCAAGGGGCGGAGACGGGTAGGTTTAGGGTCCAGGGGGCGGAGATGGGTAGGTTTAGGGTCCAGGGGGCGGAGATGGGTAAGTTTAGGGTCCAGGGGTTGAAGACAGGTAGGTTTAGGGTCCCGGGGGCGGAGACCGGTAAGTTTAGGGTCCTGGGGGTGGAGATGGGTAGGTTTAGGGTTGAGGGGCTGGAAATGGGTAGGTTTAGGGTACAGGGGGCGAGAACCATTTCCATACAGGGGATGGAAATGGGTAGGTTTAAGGTCCTGGTGGTTGAGACGGGTAAGTTTAGGGTCCAGGGGGTGGAGACGGGTAGGTTTAGGGTCCAGGGGTTGGAGACAGGTAGGTTTAGGGTCCTTGGGGCGGAGATGAGTAAGTTTAGGGTCCAGGGGTTGAAGACAGGTAGGTTTAGGGTCCCGGGAGCGGAGACCGGTAAGTTTAGGGTCCCGGAGGTGGAGATGGGTAGGTTTAGGGTCCAGGGGCTGGAAATGGGTAGGTTTCAAACTCTGGTTCAGACCGAGCAAATCGAACCAATTGTATAAGCACCAAAGAATAAGTCTGGATTTCACCTGCCCATAGGTGATTGCAGTTTGATAGTGATGTTGTCTAATGGAGTTATTCTAGTCAACTGAATACATTTCACCCCAGTCACACCAAATCTTGATCAAATCAACAGTCCCGTGATGTCATTCCATGTGACGACTTCCCCATGATCTCACAGATCCAATGGAAATGGTGACTAGCATGATTTGATACTTTGTAAAGCTGCACAGAAAGCCAATCGACTGTTTGGGACTGTTGTTGTTGCAAAGTGTCTTGCCTGGAGCCGCCTTGTTAAACAAGCTAATCGTTTACATCTGGAGTTGCACAGAGAGGAGGGGAAGGAGTCGGGATGAAGCAGGAAAAACAGAGCAGGATATTCAGGAGGTGCTACATGAGCACAGAGGCATATCCTGTGACGATACCAAGAGCAAGACAAAACAAATAAAGCAAGAGGGAAAGAATAGCTTCATTCTTTCTTCTACGCTTAACGTTGGAGGTGTCGTCTTATCATTAGTATGCCGGCACTGCTGTGCTTCAGCTGTCTTTGCGGGAGAATATCAGTGCCACAGCTCTCCAGTGTTTTCATGGCCTCTGTCTGACCTGTGGGCCGAGGAAGGGCCTTAAAACAAATATGATCGTGATCAGAGATCTTCATCTGGACGTCACTGTGTCCAGGGGGCAGAGGGCCACGTGTATCCATACGACAGCACTGATAGTAGTAAAAGTAGAGGTCTGGGGATTGTTAGGCCAGAAAAATAATCTAAGCAACATAGACGCCAATGCATGGCATTCCAAGTGAACAGTCCTGTTGTACATAATCTGTGCTCTTGCATTACTGTGGTGGCAACAAACCTCAGTTACCTTTAGATGCCTGTGTTTATGCATTATTTCCTTAAACGGTTGCGCCACCATGAAAGTATTTGAGCTGAAAGAAAGCGCTTGAGCAGGGAGGATGAAAAAGTGCACTATGCCATTAGCAACTATGAAAACCTTGTTTTGCAACAACAAAAAAGCATTTAAACATTTTTAAAGAGGTGGTTGATCATGATTTGACTTTTTTAACTTTAGTGAGTGTGTAATGTTGCGGTTTGAGCATAAACAACATCTGCAAAGTTACGGCACTTAAAGTTCAAAGCAAAGGGACATTTTTATTTTTAAAAATATCACTATTCAATTAGAAACGTCTCATTCTACATGATGAGTCTCTCCACCATTGTCCAACTCCAGTTTGAACATAAAAGGCTGAACAGTTTCTGACATTTTCAGTGCATATCTGCGTGAGGTAATCAGAGCTGCTAACATGAGCTCTTAAAGCTCCGCCCCTCATTTTGAAAGGGGCGGGAGCACCAGCTCATTTGCATTTAAAGTGACACACAAATAGCAAGTTTTTTTCTCATCCTCAAAAAGTGAATTTTAACATGCTTTAAAAATGATCTGTGAGGTATTTTGAGCTAAAACTGCACATACACTCTTACATCTTGTAAAAAAGGGGCGTTATAGGACCCCTTTAAATCAGATAAAGCCAAATATAGAAGGCTCTATGGTCAATATTGTTTATGAGGGAATGAACAACGATGGCCACAAAACATTGCAAAGTATAAAATGCAGAATATTTAAGGTTTAGTCCATTATAAATATACACTACCGTTCAAAGGTTTTGGGTCTGTAAGACTAAAGAAATTAATACTTTTATTCAGCAAGGACATTTTAAGGACATTTGCTCAAAAGTAAGAGTAAAAACATTTATGCTACACATGATTTCTATTTCAAATTATTGCTATTCTTTTGAATTTTCAAAGAATTCTGAAAAATGATTCACAAAAATATAAAAGCAGCACAACTGTTTTCATCATTGATAATAATCATAAATGTTTCTTGAGCATCAAATCCTCATATTAGAGTGATTTGTGAAGGATCATGTGACACTGAAGACTGGAGTAATGATGATCAATTCAGCTTTGATCACAGGAATAAATTACACTTTACAATATATTAAATTAGAAATGTATTTATTTTAAATTGTAATAAAGTTTCAAAATATTTTTAGTTCAAATAAACTGTTTTGGTGAGCAGAAAACTTTTGATATACACAATGCATCATGGGAGTGGTAGTTCGCAGTCAAGCTGTTTTGGCATAGATCTCAGATCTAAGGACAGCAGCTTCTCTGTTTGGTTGAATGTAAGGTGTTTGGAAACTTCAGGATTGTAGGTAGTGTATTTTAAATTAAATTATGCAACATATTATCATAACTTAATGTGAGCAATTACATAGATCAGTCTGATCCCAGCTAAAAGGGATACAGGACGATATATAAAAATGTCAAAGGTGCACATAATATTTACATTTTAATTTAGAAACAACTTTGTCTTCTAATTTCTTTCATGCAGCTGTGAGACAACAACGTTTAATATTCCTTCCATCCACACCTGCACTTTTTCCTCTCCTTCACCCCCTTCCCTTTTACTTATTTCCTTATCATCACTATCACTTTTCCCTCCTTCCACCCACCAACTGTGCAGCACGTCAGCCCCGCTCTACCTCCTCTTTCCAACTCTCTCCGCTAAGCTTTAACTGAAACCATCTGCTTGGAATACCAGACTGATGAAGGTCTGGTTGGGAGTTGCCCCCGCTCGCGCTCGCGCTCGCGCTCGCACACCCACCCCCCCCTTCCCTCTCTCTCTTTCTGCACAATCAGATTTTATTAGCGTACACTCCAGCACTTAGTGTTCTGGTTTTAAGAGCACTGATGGCTCTTAATGTGAAATAAAACCCTGGGCTCTACGTGAGGGGCCACACATGATCCGGAGGGGCCCCGCTGTAGTCGAGGGGGTGGAGGGTGTGCAGAGCCCTGCTATCAATCAGCCAAAGAGCCCTTATCACCCTGAAGAGAGACGGATGACCCCCACACCCCGCCAGGCCACAGGGGGTTAACCTTGGCCCGCCGGTCGGGGGCTTTAGCCTGGTCTAACACGAATACTGCACAACCTACAGGGGCAAGTGGGTATTAGTGGGACATATGATAAGTGCATGCACGCATACTTGTTTACTTAAAGGGCACGTGAAAAGACGGTATTAGTTTGACATACGACAAGCATGCACAGATAAACAGGCCCATATTTCATCGTGACCAGCTTTATTTTTGACCTGTGAGCAGCTGTGATATCTTGCCGGACCAACATTAAGTGCATTGCATTGTTTTCCCAAGCATTTTCCACATTGTATAGAGCTAGAGCTTAGGTTGCATACAGAGGTATATGCATGCTATATGGGTGTGGATGGAAAACACTCATGTGGGCGTAAGACATGACTGAACATATGTTTTGCTCCCTCATTGCCAGTGTTGTGATTGCCATCTAAAAGTAAAAATGCTGAAATTAGATGAAAAACTAATGGAAAATTATTCAAATTAAAGCTAAATATAAAGCTCATAAATTACTTTTCAAACACATAATAAACACATGAACAGACATTTAAGATTCTATATTTAATTAGTTGAAAAATGTTTGTTGGGGCAGTTAACTAATTAAAGGGATAATTTACCCCCAAAAAAAAAAAAAAATTATGGGGCCCATCAACTGTTCATTTCTTCAAAATCTCTTATTTTGTGTCAAACAGAAGAAAGAAATTCATACAGGTTTGAAACAAATTGAGGGCGAATAAATAATGACAAATGTCATTTTTAGGTGAACTAACCCTTTAAATATAGACCAATTGTTACATGTAGCACTACAACATCTTTAGGTATTAAAGCCTATTTATTTGTCAATTTGAAGATTGATTTACATTGATAATCAATTTTCTCATTTAGTTTATGTGATATTACTACTAGCTCTCCATAAGTTTCTGTTCGTCACATTAAATATGACATCACCCCAGACTAAGACAGGCCTAAAAATTCAGGGGAGTGTCACTCTTCAAATCACACTCAATAAACGCATCACCCTCTTACAAACGTCTCCACAGACCGTTAGCAGAAACACATCTGGAATATTCCACCAGCGAGACGGGGCCAGGTCTTTGAGAGCAAGAAGTAAACAGTTTGAAAAACACCCACTACACCACCAGCTAACAAATATAGACACTGAACTAACAAATCAACTCCCACAGTAATGAAGAAGGACCCTCTAAAGTCACTGCATCCTTTCGCGCTCGTCCTGTTTTTAGCCCTAGTTTTTAATGTTAGATCACAGTGGTTAGTGGGTGTATTTGCTGAGCTAATGTTGATTTTAGCCGGCTCCCCTAAACTGAGATTTTAGACGGCAAACCTAACACAGAGTCAAGTGAATAGTTAAGCTGCAAAGTCACATTAACAACAATTTGGGGGAAATTTCGCAGGCAAAAAAAGGTCCACTGTGTACTGTCTATAGTGTATGAAGCACAGATCACACAGATATGGAAGCTTGTTTTCATATTAAAAAGGTCATATTTAATCTCGCAAATCAGACTTTTCTGATTTACGAAATATAAACTCCCAATTGCCCAATTTTAAGTTATAAAGTCTGAATTGTGCAATAAACCCCTGGTTTAAGCTATAGCTTAAAGCAACTTGCACTGATATATTAAAATATGTCAGTGCCATTGTTTTGTCTCAAGATGCACACCAGTGATGATTTTATCTAAGGCATGTTTATAAAAGCTATTTAGTCCTAATTGAACTAACACCTAATCCTGGCTTAATCTACACCCTGTCTGTAGTACCAGGCCATAAACAGACTTTATAACTCCCAATTTTGAGTCTACTCAACATTTAGACAAAGCGTTTTTCTTTCATCTTTCATATTCACCCGAAATTCCCAATCAGGTGGATTCCTATTGATATAACTGGATTTTACCAGCAAATATTCACCGAACAGTGGTAAATGTGACCACACCTTAAGACTCAACATACCACTTGCATCATCCAGACATGGCAATAATGATAATGCAATGATAATATGACAAATATCTACTAAAAATGATACAGACTTTGCTTATAAACTGGTTTACAAACTCTGGTTTTAACTCTTTAAAAAAAAAAGTCAGCTCACAATTTATATAACTGGATTTCTCCCGCAAATATTCACCGAACAATGGTAAACGTGACCACACCTTAAGACTCATCATACCACTTTTGTCTCCTGGAAACCAAATATGACAAATATGGGTAAGAATGCTACAGATTACAAACTTGTTTATGAACCGCTGGTTTCAGGCAAAGAAACTCAAGCTACTGTATCTCTACCCTATTCCCTCACATAACATATTAGTGGGAATCAGCACCACAGTCCGCTGAGAGTCTGAGAGAAACTTTAAAGATCGGATAAACAACTTGTCTTGTCAAAAACATCCCAGTGTGGAATTAAAGTGGGCGCCTCAAAGTGCCGCGCTTCTGTCTGAACCTGGCCGACTCCGAAGCGCCTGCCTCAGATTAATAAATTGATGAAAAAATACATTTATACACATGCTCATCCCAAGCAGCTTCAAAGGCCTTTTCATTGATGTCACTGAACGTAGCGAGAGTGTGTGCGTGAGGAGGGCTGGCTGGTTTGCCAGTCCTCACGGGGGGTCGAATCTCTCCTGAAGGGCCTTGCTCTTGAAAAGCCAGTGAAGGCTATAAACAGAATATGTAATGGCAGGGGACGGAACAGAGGGAGGGATGATGGGCAAGCTATGGGTGGCAGAAGGGGTTGACGCCAACTCCCGCTCTCCTACGAGAAAGGAAGGAGGAGGGAAGGCCAAGGCTGGCAGTGTTTCACACAATTCAAAGTGTATAGAGCTTGCGCAATGCACTCATAGTTTTTCTAGGACACGAGTTGAATGGTTGATGGGTTTATAGTGAGTTTATGTTTGACAAGAACCTTCAACATCCCGACACCCCAAACATCTAACATAATGTGAGACAAATGCGAGAGGTCACCGAAAAAACCCTGAAAAAGTTTCTTTTCAAAGGATGTCTGTGAGCCAGTGCTAAGGTAAAAGATACACACACACACACTCAAAAATACACCTTAGTAGTCGGTTGAAAATGAAAACAGTGAAGGACAGAAATACAACCTGTTTATTGGGCCTCGTTTTTCGAGAAACAAAGTTTAATTCTGTCTTTTACTTGCCAACTAATGACTGTCTAAAAAACATTTTCCAAAACACGACTTACAACCATCTTAGAGAGGACCTATTATGCTTGTATACATCATCTTTCTTTTGTGTGTAATAAAAAAAGTCTCTCCAGCAGGAGTTATTCTCTATATCAGTGTTTCTGAACTCCTAAAACACCTCCATTGTAGTCTTGAGTTTTCTTCCATGAAACGAACATGTCAATATTCCTTGTTTAAATAATTCCCACCCAAAGGCATATGCAAAATAAAGGACTAGTCCAGCCGACCAATCAGATCACACTATGCTTTTCAGAAGGAGGGGCTTCATAGAGACGGAAACTAAACAGAGCATTAAAGCTTATTCTAGTAGACCCTAAAAATATGTATGCATAGTATCCAAAAATTACCACAAAAAAAAAAAAAATCATGGGATGCGAAAATTAGGGGCCTTAAGACAGCATGACATATTACACACTGCATTTTATTTATCATCATGAAAAAAAACATAGGTTTATATTAAATGCAGAGTACATCCATCCAATGAATTTACCTTTAGACAAAGGTTGCGTGTTTACCAAATGACATTTGCTTGTTTTTTAAGGCTGAAAAAACATGTAGAAGTCAGTCAAGTCTGTTTACACAGTTGTGATAGCCGCATCAACAAAAAGAAAATTTGGCCATCAACAGATCTGGCTTTCGCTCTCGCTCACTGGTCAGCAAACACACGGTTAGTGTATAATCATAATGCTCAGTCTGTTGAAATTACAGTGAGACTCGTCAATTGTAGCTGCAGGAGACTGAAGACATGAAGGGACAGTTCACCTGGTGTTTTAATCCGTCTCTTTTGTCCACTTTCAATCACTTCTGTCGTGTGTGTGTGTGTGTGTGTGTGTGTGTGTGTGTGTGTGTGTGTGTGTGTGTGTGTGTGTGTGTGTGTGTGAGTGTGTGTGTGTGTGTGTGTGTGTGTGTGTGTGTGTGTGTGTGTGTGTGTGTGTGTGTGTGTGTGTGTGTGTGTGTGTGTGTGTGTGTGTGTGTGTGTGAGTGACCAGCCGACCGCTCTGTGTGTGTAAGAAATCAGGAATGGTGAGAGAATTTGTGCTTGGGACATTTCTCTTCTTCAAACCACACTTGGGTTTAAATAAGTTTAAATCCCCTCAGGTTAGGTCAGTCAGCGGAGAGTAGAGGGTCTTTAGTGGCTGTTTGAACACATTCGATCACAAGAGCGTTTACACTAGGAAAGCAAATGTGTTTTTTCAACTACCTTTGGAAGTGGTCTAAAAGTAGACAAGCTGAAAACGTGTTAAACCCTGTTTACACCTGTATCTAGCGTAGTCCAGGTGTAAACTGGGCCTTACTCAGCCTCGTATCAGTCCAAAACCAGTGTTAACTTTAATTTATGAAATAAAAAAGCAGACATTTAGAAGAACGTTCACGCTGCTCTTTTCCATACAGTGAAATTGGCCAAAAATTTCAAAAGCAGCATAAAAGTATAATATAATAGTCCATATATGACACGCCTGCCATTTTCCAAGCCTACTGAATAATGCTGGTGTTTTTCTGCCATCTTTAGAGTTTGAAAGCAACCATCTCCATTCACTTTTGTTTTGTTCACTTTATTGTTTAGAGAAGAGCAGAGAGAACAGTCTGCTTTTTGTGTTTGGAGGGGGAAAAAATAGGCGACAACTTGCATTTTTTTCCTTTTTAGAACAGGTAGGAACAAACACTTACAGTTTACTCACACAAGGACAGGATATTTAAAAAATAAACACACACACACAATAGCACTATTGACTGTCTCTCGAATATTTTATTTGCTAAGAGCTGCTGGCAGAGTGAGAAAACCTGAATATGTAAAAATGCCCAGCGCAAGCCTGGAATGCCATAAAAGACATGTGGCATGAGCTATGATAATATGCTCAGGCATTACAAAAGTGTGTGTTTGTGTGCGAGTTTGCCCTGTGCTATTCTTCCCCCAAAGACAAGACTAAACAGTTTAAAATGCGTTTCCACTGAGGTGTGTTTGTTTGCCGGTGTGGGTGGCGCAACACAAAAGCCACAGTTACAAGGTTTGGCGAGTCGCTCGGTTCCTTGTTCTGCAGACGCGAGGTCCCAAAACCTGACTGTGTTAAAATAACACAGGATTGTGCTGAAAGCCTTTGCACTGGGAGGTAGAGACCGAAATTGAATGAAAAAGCGTCTGAAAACTGATTACGACCATGTGCTTCAATGGCTTTTCCAGGAGACTGAAGACTTGACCAGAAAATCATTTCAGCGTGTAAATGTGCATTAAAATACAATGTTAGAAACAGCCACAGGCCCTTGAAAAACATTTAGGATTCAATGCATTCAGTACCTTTACAACATGTTACATGTCAAAACCTGTCATTGAAATGAATAGAGGCATTGCTGTGGCTTGAAAAGAGAACAGGTTGTAATACAGGACAACGACTGTTAAGAGATTATCTTTTGTTACTTGTTGTGAGCTGGATTCGAACTCAATTCGCCCAAGTGAGCACCAAAGCTCAATATGCCTGCAATTCACAAGATTTTTTAATATTTCTAATGCCACAGCAAATGAACGTATTCACAAGGTGGCTTAAATTTTATTTAGCCAACAAATGCATTGTAAATGTACTCTGAATACTAAATGTATGGAGTCTATTCCCTAGCAGACGATTCCTCAGGCCAAGCTTGAGCATTCATCTCAGTGACAAGCACTGAGAAGTGTAGAGCTGGTTGGCCGACACACTCGATCCTTAAAAACAGTCCCACTGGATTATTGAGGAATGTCAGCTCCGAGCAGACCCTAAATCAATTATGGGAAATCTGCACGCCTGCATTTCCCCACATCTTTCCCTTCTGTCACTTCATACCTCTGTTTCTTTCCATCTTCCACTTATTTCTGTCTCCTTTTCAGCTCTTTTTCTCCAAGCTCAGTTTTCTTCTACACAATGCTTTTTAAAGTTATCTGGACGGTTGTCCTCACTGCAGGTTGAACAGGAATGTGAAATATCAAACAACAAGCATTGAGGTATGAAGTACTCAATGGCTTTGGCTAATCTTGTGCGGATCAGGCCACAAAACACTTAAAGAAAAGTTAAGGTTTTGGTGGGGGTGGCAATTTTTTGCTTTTTACTAGTTTTTCAATGATGTGATAAAGGCCTTCAGCTTACACAATTGCAGTCAAGGTTAGTTATTTGAATTAAAGTGTTATTAAGTGTATCAAGATTTTCATATAAATGGCCAAAAAGCAGGGACAAGCTAAGTTTTCAAAAATCGTCCAGTTTGAGTGTTGTCGTGTTTACTTAAGACTCATTCTTGTGTTCAAAAACAGATGGGAGGAGCACACTGTGAATGAAAAATGTAGCTAAAATAAATATATGCAAAAAAAATTTTTATACCAAATTCTTAAAGTTGAGCAATAAATAGACTAGTTAGCCAATTCATCTAAATGACTATTTGGTAATTGCACAATTCCTATTGCAAAGCACGTCATTCAATAAATATAATGCAATTCACCACTCGACAATAACCACATCAATAATATGTAAAACCTTGAATGATTAAAGGAGTAGTTCACTTCAGAATTAAACATGTCCTGATGTTAAAGCCCCATGTCATCCAAGATGTCTTTCTTTCTTCAGTCGAAAATAAATGGGTTTTTGAGGAAAACATTCCAGGATTTTTCTCCATATAATGTTGTTCAACGGGTTAAAGGTCCAAATTGCAGCTTCAAAAAGCTTTGACACGATCCCAGCCGAGGCTCTTATCTAGCAAAACATTTATATACTTTTGAACCACAAATACTTCTACTTGCGTCCACGACTTCATGCATTACGTAATCACGTTGGAAAGGTCACGTGTGACGTAGGCGAAAGTACCAACACGGTGTTTACAATGTCAATGGGCAAAGACTAATGGTGCGTCGGACAATCTGGTAAGTTGTAAATAGGGTGATTGGGACATTTTTTGCCATTGAGATGACTTGGGAATAGTTTCTCAATCACTCTAAATTCACCCTATTGAGACTAGAAGCTAGATAAAGCCAAATTGAGAGCTTATTCTCCGTATTTTAAAACAATCCATGTCAGCCTTTTCACAAAGAGGCGAGCCACCTGGTAGAAGCCCCTCCCATGACGGGAATTCGCGTCTGTTGTGAAGTGAATATCACGCGTGAGTGAGCTCAAAATGTTCAAGTGTCCTCCTATGTGCGAATAGTACAATTTATTCACGCAAAGAGCATCAGTTGTGAACTCACAGCAAGACAAACGCCCTTTACAATAAAAGGTGAATCAATGATGTTGGACAATTTTGAAGTTGGAGGAGAAAATGAGATGGGATTTATCGCCCTACCCCGCCTACGTCACGCGTGACCTTTCCAACACATCACAGAGCTAGTCCAAGATGAGCATGTGTGCCTAAAAAGTATATACATTTTTATTTTCTTTAGAAAATGGCCGGTGGTTTGGCTAGAAAAGACTCGGCTGGGATCGTGTCAAGCTCTTTGAAGCGGCATTAAAATCGTTGGTTGAAAAATCCTGGAATGTTAAGGAAAACCTTTTTTTTAATGAAGAAAGAAAGACATGAACATCTTGGGGTGACTAAATGATGTGGGGGTGAGAAAATTATCATGAAGTTTTAATTCTGAAGTGAACTAGTCCTTAAAATAATATATTCCTAAACAGGTATTCAAAACTCCACATTCCCTTTGGTAATTTGACTCCTTCCTGTCTTTTTTATACACAACAGAGGAAAACTATAAATATTCCATGAAGTCTATGAATTCACAGGAGCTTCTCAATTCCACCTCAGGGATATCAGAGCAACAGCACAAGCAATGTACATATTAGTTTAGAAGTGGCATGATTAGAAGTTGACTCTATTTGCGATGGCTTTAGGCTTCACTTTGTGTTGTGCAATCTCGGATACCCTTTAACATGATGTGTGTGCTTTACAGCAGTAACCAAACAGTTGTGTGGTTAGGAAAGTGTTTGCTGAGAAAATAAATATAAATTGCAAATGCGTTGTATGTAGTGCATCATATAAAAGGCAAGAGACCAAAATATTTTTCAGTAAAATAATTTAAGAAGAAAAATTGCTGTTGGAAAAAAACCGTCTCTTTTGAAACAGAATTTTTCATCCCGGGGTAAAAGTTTAATGGCTTTCATCCTGACAAAGAACCTTCTTCTTTTATATTCAGTTCTCCACAAAACATTCAGCCTACCGTATAACAGTTGAACCCATTGAACACCTGGATGGATGCCGTTGTCAAATTACTCGAATTCTGAATGAAAAGGACTTTTGCTTTTCCAGGCAAACATACTCTACATTTGTGCATTTGTTTAAAAGTTGGAGAGTAACCACAGAAGATCACTCCGACTTTGACGGGCTCCTTCAAGTTCTTCAGCTTTGTTTGGAAACGTCCTTATGTGATTTTGACAGCTGTGACTGAGGCTGTCTGAGCGAGAGCTTAAGATTAGTGTGTAAATATCTGAAGTATGCCAACTACTCATTGTCTGACGCGCAGCTCGCTCTAGAGGTGCCGATTGACAGGCTAAGCCCATCTGCCTCAGTGACCTCCCGGTTTACTTGGTCCGCGCTTGGGCAAGATCTGATAGGCTTAGGGAAAGAGACGGCGATATCTCCTACTCCGGGATGATCTGTTTTCAGGAACTTTTTAGATAAAATACGAGCACCAGTCTGGAGGTTATGAACTTGTGTGATTCGACTAGAGTGAGGAATAATAAGAGTTAGATGCCTCTTTTTCGAAACAGGATGAGGGAAAAGATGCATTTGGTTATGGGGCCAATCTTTTGACCATCTCCAGTCAGCTAAACGAATTAAAATCAGTTATAATCCTTGACATCATCTGAATGTTCGCTGGTAAGCTCATATTAGCCTCTGGCTCTTCAATGCGCATTATATTAGTGGTAACAGAGGGGTTCTGTACTTGTGACATTGGCTTAATTCACCAACATTTGAGTCAAGCAAGATGGGAATTAGAGATGCAATGATACATTTCCCAGCCGATTGTTTGATTTTTCTTATGGGAAAAGAAACCTCTCCCAAACAATATTGCAAACTATCCAGAGAATCCACTCATTTGGTACATTTAATATTGGTTGCAATTAAAAATAAAGGTATTTTATTAAACTAATCAGATATAGGTTACACTAATTACACCCAAATAAAAAACTGAAACGTTTGTATACTCAATTGCACATATACGCATAATTTTTCATAAGCACTTGTCTTCATGAAAAATTTATTCAAGCACACATACAGTCAAACCAAAAGTTATTCAGACAGCAGATATAATTTTTCACTAGTGTGTGTGTAGGACACACATATACTTGCACACCAACTGAAATATTTCAGGTCTTTTATTGTTTTAATACTGATGATTTTGGCATACAGCTCATGAAAACCCAAAATCTCAATAAATTAGCATATTTCATCCGACCAATAAAAGAAAAGTGTTTTTAATACAAAAAAAAGTCAACCTTCAAATAATTATGTTCAGTTATGCACTCAATACTTGGTGGGGAATCCTTTTGCAGAAATGACTGCTTCAATGCGGCGTGGCATGGAGGCGATCAGCCTGTGGCACTGCTGAGGTGTTATGGAGGCCCATGATGCTTCGATAGCGGCCTTAAGCTCATCCAGAGTGTTGGGTCTTGCGTCTCTCAACTTTCTCTTCACAATATCCCACAGATTCTCTATGGGGTTCAGGTCAGGAGAGTTGGCAGGCCAATTGAGCACAGTAATACCATGGTCAGTAAACCATTTACCAGTGGTTTTGGCACTGTGAGCAGGTGCCAGGTCGTGCTGGAAAACAAAATCTTCATCTCCATAAAGCTTTTCAGTAGATGGAAGCATGAAGTGCTCCAAAATCTCCTGATAGCTAGCTGCATTGACCCTGCCCTTGATAAAACACAGTGGACCAACACCAGCAGCTGACATGGCACCCCAGACCATCACTGACTGTGGGTACTTGACACTGGACTTCAGGCATTTTGGCATTTCCTTCTCCCCAGTCTTCCTCCAGACTCTGGCAACTCTATTTCGAATGACATGCAATCTTGACAGTCCAGTGCTGCTTCTCTGTAGCCCAGGTCAGGTGCTTCTGCCGCTGTTTCTGGTTCAAAAGTGGCTTGACCTGGGGAATGCGGCACCTGTAGCCCATTTCCTGCACACGCCTGTGCACGGTGGCTCTGGATGTTTCTACTCCAGACTCAGTCCACTGCTTCCGCAGGTCCCTCAAGGTCTGGAATCGGTCCTTCTCCACAATCTTCCTCAGGGTCCGGTCACCTCTTCTTGTTGAGCAGCGTTTTTGCCACACTTTTTCCTTCCCACAGACTTCCCACTGAGGTTTCTTGATACAGCACTCTGGGAACAGCCTATTCATTCAGAAATGTCTTTCTGTGTCTTACCCTCTCGCTTGAGGGTGTCAATGATGGCCTTCTGGACAGCAGTCAGGTGGGCAGTCTTACCCATGATTGCGGTTTTGAGTAATGAACCAGGCTGGGAGTTTTTAAAAGCCTCAGGAATCTTTTGCAGGTGTTTAGAGTTAATTCGTTGATTCAGATGATTAGGTTAATAGCTCGTTTAGAGAACCTTTTCATGATAAGCTAATTTTTTGAGATAGGAATTTTGGGTTTTCATGAGCTGTATGCCAAAATCATCAGAGTTAAAACAATAAAAGACCTGAAATATCTCAGTTGGTGTGCAATGAATCTAAAATATATGAAAGTTTATTTTTTATCATTACATTATGGAAAATAATGAACTTATCACAATATGCTATTTTTTTGAGAAGGACATAGCATTCATGTAAGTGAGGAGAGAAAAATAATGTAAACTGTGACATTATACCCCAAAATTCTACCAGAATTGATAAAAATACGGGGCCAAAATTATTCAGACACTTTGACCTGAGTACTGTATGTTTATGACCATAAGTATGTTCTTTAATTGCTAATGCGACCTTTGACACCACATACTGAAATGAAGCATTGGTTGACCTAAATTGGTATTATCTAATTGTGTTCTTAAATTGAACATATGATTGGTTGACTGTAATCTATTACACATCTTTCTATTAATGTTATCTGACATTATCAATTTGTTCTGACACGGTTATCTCTTCTAGTCATATTTTATTACCATTTTTTCAAAACTATAGCAAATAAACTGATAATGTGAGAACATGTTGAAGGTGTCTGAATACATTTTGGTTTGACTATATAATCCTTGCAGTATTTAAGCTCCTCTCTAGTGTTTCTTTACTGCTAAATAAAAAACTGCGCACATCGGATGACTTTCCTGAGGTAACGTTAGGCTAAATACAATGTTAAGTGACCTATTGATTACAAGCCGTTTTATTGACGCGGTTGAAAATTGATTACATGACACAGATTTCGGGAAGTTGTAGTGCATCTTTCAACATATTTGATATTCATGCATGTAACTTGTATTAAAGTGGAAGATTTAACTCGGGCTGAGGCACTACAGCGATCGGTCACGTCACATTCAGGACTGTATCGTTTGAATTTCATGATAAAATGGACAGAATTTGAAAGATTGTAACATTTTATACTTTAAGGATAAAACCCTTGAGATGCATCATCTCGTTTTCAAGGGGGTCCTAAGATGACAAAGATAACACTTTGTTTCTTTTTAGAAGTAAAACACAGTGATATTAGAGGTTATTGGGTGAGATGCACGCTACAAATAATGTTTAGTGTAAGGGGAAAAAACAAGACCTAGCAACCCTGGCTTGAACTATGGGCAGGTCAAATAGAGTCTGCTTTTATTAAGCTATTTTTTTACTTTTGATGCGCTATTGTCACGTTAACTTGCCCTAAATTCAACATGAGACATTTCTTTACACACATTATGAGTCGCAGTCAGACAGGATACCATCAGCGCTGATCATTGATAGTGAAAATAGCTTTTATCGGTTGATTATTGGCCGATACATCTGTGCATCTTTACGGTTCTACGAATACTTGGCCATGGTATATAAATCATAACGGAAATCTTGCAAAAGTTTGCGAGTTGCAGGCACAGCCTGAGCCGATGTTGAGGGTGGGATGAACCATGTTCCTTCAGGATAATTTAAGCAATAGGCTCTTCCCACAACAACACTCTATAGGCCGAGGAACAAAAGATCTGGGTACCACCACTACTATGCATCTGGTCAGTAAGGAGCAGCCATTAGGCTAATGAGGGCCTATGGAGATCCCAATGAAGCCATCAGCATTCACTCAGAATGACAATGTAAGACTAACGCCTCAGGAACTGAATGGAAGGGATTGGGAAGGAGGGAGAGCTCGTACGGACGAGTGAAAAGAAACGGAGAGGCCAAGTAAAACTTGTGCGAGTGTCTTGAGGAGGACGCGTGGGGGCAACTTTTGCTTAAACGCTTGGCCGGGTCCAATCAAATCACATTGCGATTCAGAGTAAAGCAGGAGGATTTGAGCTTTGGAATAAACAATGGCTGTAAAACGTGTTGATTTGGGGAGATGGCTTACGTTATAGCCAAAAAAAAAACACTCCCGGTTGAGGCGTTCTCCTTTTTTCTGTGCAAAGACCCAACCGTTCATTCTCTTTTTCTGCTGAGCGCTGACGCATAACACCACAGCAAAGCCATACATGAATGCCTGCTGAGTTCTTTGCAAATTGGGTTGAAAAGACCCAATGCTGGGGCTAAAAGGGCAGTCAACCTTTCCCAGACATGGACACAAAACTCAAAACACATCTATAGGCAAACTCTGCAGCCCTCGGACAAGAAGAACGAACACCCAGATAGAACGTCAGTGTGACAGACCTCTTCTCTCGGACAGACTAATCTTATTTTAAAGAAAGCTAAACAAGCAGCTCGAAAATGCTTAATTACAGCCGTAGACAGCACTAAATTAGATTCACTGGGTATTAGATCAATTAGCCAACCGTTTCACAGACAAACATGAGGAATCCTTAGTGAAATGCAAGGCCAGAACACCATAAAATACTAAGATTTTGGCAAATCTGATCCAGTAAACGGTGGCGATAGCCGAACATGATCTCTTGAACCACAAAATAAATGAATGCAAATCTGTCAGACGCAAGTAAAACAGCTAGAGTACACAATTAAAACCAATTAAACCAGTTTAAAAGCCTCAAACTTGAACTAATGCTAAAATGACATCAAGTCTCAGCAAAACACTTCCACATGCATTTCCTTAAATAACACAAAATTACAAGTTCACTGCTAAATCTTTAAGCGATAAAACTCAATTTCCATGAAAAGGGGAGGATTTTTTTTTATGCCCCTAACTTTGGACAGTGAAGGAGAATATTCAAAATAGTGTTTGGATCCAGGGATCCTTTATCAGGATATTGGTTTCTGTCCGTACTAAACTCTCAACATGTTCCTCACCGGCTCCTAAAGACCTCCAGAGATGCACCGAGACAGTGTGTTCACTCACCGTTCTTGCGCTTGGAGACAGGGCGCCGTTGGACAGGTAAGGATTGGAAAGATCTGGGATCATTAGGAATGGGTAGCCTGGATAATGCGGGCTCTTAAAAAATCCTCCATCTTGCTGTCTTCTCAAAGCTTTACAGTGGAGAGAGGAATGATTAGGGATCAATGTGTGGACAAACATTTAAGTAAAGAACAAGTATGGCAAGCAATTTTAACATTTATTCCTATTATTGATAATGCTACTAGTACTTATTTTTGTAACTAATCCGTTTTTTTTTTTTAAATATCACTCGTAACTATTCATTAAACACTAGTTTCCATTAATGACATTGCTTCTGGTAATAAACGTCACATGAATTCTATATTTCAGAAATTCACTTCCAACTAGTATGTCAAGTCAACTTAATTTATATAGCGCTTTTACAATGACGATTGTTTCAAAGCAGCTTTACATTGTAAATTTTTTTTTAAAATGTTATTCGGCTATACGTTTGCTTTGGATAAACCGGTGATGTCATCAGCTAATTTCAATTTATCATATAGTGATAATGTGGGCAGATCAGATATAGTTTATATAGTTAAATTAGTTTAGTAATTCATTTTATTTGGATATTTAGTTGAACATTTTGACCAAAATTTGTGTCCCCAACTGAGCAAGCCAAGCCAGAGGCGACAGTGGCAAGGAACCAACTCCATCAGGGCATTATGGGGAAAAATAAAACTTGGGAGAAACCAGGCTCAGGAATGTATCGTATGGTTTCTGCTACCAAGTACAGCTCTATTGTTCATTAGTCAGTAGTGGGGTGGATTCAGGTTGACACTTTTTTGCCATTGAGATGACTTGGGAAAAAGTGTCCCAATCAACCTACCTATTTATAACTAACAGCACCTATTCCAGATGTACCCAGTGTCATAAAAATAGGTATATCATTTCTATTCCCGTTTTTAAGACTTTATATCTCACTAGTTTGTTGATCTTTGCTTGTAATATATAAGGATTAGTTTAAACAGCTAAAGTCTAAATTATTAATAAAACTGATTTAAAATGTTGTATGCACGCAAAAAAAAAAAAAGATAATACTGAAACTATCATAATCACTTTACTACTTGAAAACAAGTAATGTGTTAAGTGGAAAAGCCACTATTCAGAGTTAAATGACTTCCAAGTGATTTAAAAAATACTAGTAACAAAAACTAAAGAATAAATGTTAATTCGGACTGCCATAGCACCCGAGAGCTCTCACCTTCAGCGAAATACTCTCGGGCTTTCTCATAACTTTCATGATCTGGTCTGGGTTGAGGTCGCCTCTCGGTTTGCTGGAGGACAGATGAGGAACGGAGAAAAACAAAGCAGAAAAGTTATTTTTTTCCGTCGGTAACAACCACATCCATGCGTCTGTCAACATGCGGTTGTGTCTGACTTACCTCAGAATCAGATGAACTGCTGTTATTTTCCGACTCGTTCACCAGAGAGGACTTAACGTCGTCCAAATCTCTTTCTGCTGACACGTTTTCGGAGATTTTGTCCTCTTGTTCGCCCTCATCTTTGAATGAGATCATTTCATCGTTCGCCCCCAACTCATCCCCTCCGCCTCCGTTAAGCTGTGGCATGTTTACGAGCGTCTCGCAACGGTAACAAAATCTAGAGTTTGTGTTGACTCTGAAGTGCACGAAAACGGTGCAGGAAAAACACACACGGGATATTTCAGAAATAATCCTTGACACATGAATTTAAATCCAATTTGTCCATGATTTTTTGTGATCACACAAAGCTCGACAGTTTCATAATCACACAATTCTGACTTTATATCACACAATTCTGACTTTATATCACACAAAAAACTTTTTTATATCACACAATTCTGACTTTATATCAAGTTGCAACTTACTTTATCTCACAATTCTGACTTATATCACAAATTCGTGACTTTATATCACAATTCTGACTTTATATCATTCTGACTTTATATCAGCAATTCTGACTTTATATCACAATTCTGACTTTATATCTCACAATTCTGACTTTATATCAACGGTCACTGAAAACGGTGTGTTCGGAGGCGGAGAGATTCCTGTGCGTTGAGCTGCTGATGGGGAATGCGCAAGCACGCAGGACGCAGCAGCGCGTGAGTGAGTGTGTGTGTGTGTGTGCTGAGCAGAACGCAATTCTGACTTTATACACACACACACACACACACACACACACACACACACACACACACACACACACACACACACACACACACACACGGAGAAGTTTAAAGGAACAGTTTGTTCAGGGCTTGATTCTTGAAATAGTTCAATGACACCAGGACTTGGGATTGTGTTATTTAAGCAATATTACAAGATCACGAGCGCTGTTCTTCAAAAATAGAAATAATTGTTTTTATAAAACACTTCAGTTAAGCAAGTTATTAATAATCAAGTATCTTACGTTTCTGACAAAATTCCCAAGTTAGTTTGTATATTTCTTCATGAATGAAAAGTTTAAATTGAAGCTAAAGTGTCTTCAAGCTGACAGGAGCAGCGGGACTTTATATCTCAATTCCAACTTTATCTCGCAATTCTGACTTTATATCACACAATTCTGGCTTTATATCTTTGACTTTATATCAGAATTCTGACTTTATATCACAATTCTGACTTTATATCAAGTCAGAATTCTGACTTTATATCACACAATTCTGACTTTATATCACAATTCTGACTTTATATCACAATTCTGACTTTATATCACACAATTCTGACTTTATATCACAATTCTGACTTTATATCACACAAATTTGACTTTATATCAACAATTCTGACTTTATATCACAAATTCTGACTTTATATCTCAGAATTGTGTGACTTTATATCAAATTCTGACTTTATATCACAATTCTGACTTTATATCACAGTTCTGACTTTATATCACACAATCTGACTTTATATCTCACAATCTGACTTTATATCAGCAATTCTGACTTTATATCTCACAATTCTGACTTTATATCACACAGTTCTGACTTTATATCACACAATCTTGACTTTATATCAATAATTCTGACTTTATATCTCACAATTCTGACTTTATATGAAGCAAATTCTGACTTTATATCTCACAATTCTGACTTTATATCTCACAATTCTGACTTTATATCACACAATTCTGACTTTATATCACACAATTCTGACTTTATATCTCACAATTCTGACTTTATATCAAGCAAATTCTGACTTTATATCACAATTCTGACTTTATATCACACAGTTCTGACTTTATATCACACAATTCTGACTTTATATCACAATTCTGACTTTATATCACACAATTCTGACTTTATATCACACAGAATTCTGACTTTATATCACAATTCTGACTTTATATCACACAATTCTGACTTTATATCACACAATTCTGACTTTATATCTCACAATTCTGACTTTATATCTCACAATTCTGACTTTATATCTCACAATTCTGACTTTATATCACAATTCTGACTTTATATCACACAATTCTGACTTTATATCACACAATTCTGACTTTATATCACACAATTCTGACTTTATATCAACAATTCTGACTTTATATCACACAATTCTGACTTTATATCACACAATTCTGACTTTATATCAAGCAATTCTGACTTTATATCACACAATTCTGACTTTATATCTCACAATTCTGACTTTATATCACACAATTCTGACTTTATATCTCACAATTCTGACTTTATATCACAATTCTGACTTTATATCACACAATTCTGACTTTATATCACAATTCTGACTTTATATCTCACAATTCTGACTTTATATCACACAATTCTGACTTTATATCACACAATTCTGACTTTATATCACACAATTCTGACTTTATATCACACAATTCTGACTTTATATCACACAATTCTGACTTTATATCACACAATTCTGACTTTATATCACAATTCTGACTTTATATCACAATTCTGACTTTATATCTCACAATTCTGACTTTATATCACAATTCTGACTTTATATCACACAATTCTGACTTTATATCTCACAATTCTGACTTTATATCACAATTCTGACTTTATATCACACAATTCTGACTTTATATCACACAATTCTGACTTTATATCACAATTCTGACTTTATATCACAATTCTGACTTTATATCACACAATTCTGACTTTATATCACAATTCTGACTTTATATCACACAATTCTGACTTTATATCTCACAATTCTGACTTTATATCTCACAATTCTGACTTTATATCACAATTCTGACTTTATATCACACAATTCTGACTTTATATCTCACAATTCTGACTTTATATCTCACAATTCTGACTTTATATCTCACAATTCTGACTTTATATCACACAATTCTGACTTTATATCACACAATTCTGACTTTATATCACAATTCTGACTTTATATCACACAATTCTGACTTTATATCACAATTCTGACTTTATATCACAATTCTGACTTTATATCACACAATTCTGACTTTATATCACACAATTCTGACTTTATATCACACAATTCTGACTTTATATCACACAATTCTGACTTTATATCACACAATTCTGACTTTATATCAAGCAATTCTGACTTTATATCACACAATTCTGACTTTATATCACAATTCTGACTTTATATCACAATTCTGACTTTATATCACAATTCTGACTTTATATCACACAATTCTGACTTTATATCACACAATTCTGACTTTATATCACACAATTCTGACTTTATATCACACAATTCTGACTTTATATCACAATTCTGACTTTATATCACACAATTCTGACTTTATATCACACAATTCTGACTTTATATCACACAATTCTGACTTTATATCAAGCAATTCTGACTTTATATCACACAATTCTGACTTTATATCACACAATTCTGACTTTATATCACACAATTCTGACTTTATATCACACAATTCTGACTTTATATCACTCAGTTCTGACTTTATATCACACAATTCTGACTTTATATCACACAATTCTGACTTTATATCACACAATTCTGACTTTATATCAAGCAATTCTGACTTTATATCACACAATTCTGACTTTATATCACAGTTCTGACTTTATATCACACAATTCTGACTTTATATCACACAATTCTGACTTTATATCACAATTCTGACTTTATATCACAATTCTGACTTTATATCACACAATTCTGACTTTATATCACACAATTCTGACTTTATATCAAGCAATTCTGACTTTATATCAAGCAATTCTGACTTTATATCAAGCAATTCTGACTTTGTATCACACAGTTCTGACTTTATATCACACAATTCTGACTTTATATCACACAATTCTGGCTTTATATCACACAATTCTGACTTTATGTCACACAATTCTGACTTTATATCAAGCAATTCTGACTTTATATCTCACAATTCTGACTTTATTCTGACTTTATATCTCACAATTCTGACTTTATATCTCACAATTCTGACTTTATATCTCACAATTCTGACTTTATATCACACAGTTCTGACTTTATATCACACAATTCTGACTTTATATCAAGCAATTCTGACTTTATATCAAGCAATTCTGACTTAATATCTCACAATTCTGACTTTATATCTCACAATTCTGACTTTATATCAAGCAATTCTGACTTTATATCACACTTCTGACTTTATATCACACAATTCTGACTTTATATCAAGCAATTCTGACTTTATATCAAGCAATTCTAACTTTATATCTCACAATTCTGACTTTATATCTCACAATTCTGACTTTATATCTCACAATTCTGACTTTATATCACACAATTCTGACTTTATATCACACAATTCTGACTTTATATCACAATTCTGACTTTATATCACACAATTCTGACTTTATATCAAGCAATTCTGACTTTATATCAACAATTCTGACTTTATATCTCACAATTCTGACTTTATATCACACAATTCTGACTTTATATCACAATTCTGACTTTATATCACACAATTCTGACTTTATATCACACAATTCTGACTTTATATCTCACAATTCTGACTTTATATCTCAATTCTGACTTTATATCACACAATTCTGACTTTATATCACACAATTCTGACTTTATATCTCACAATTCTGACTTTATATCACACAATTCTGACTTTATATCACACAATTCTGACTTTATATCACAATTCTGACTTTATATCTCACAATTCTGACTTTATATCAAGCAATTCTGACTTTATATCACACAATTCTGACTTTATATCAAGCAATTCTGACTTTATATCACAAATCTGACTTTATACCACACAATTCTGACTTTATATCACACAATTCTGACTTTATATCACACAATTCTGACTTTATATCTCACAATTCTGACTTTATATCAACAATTCTGACTTTATATCAACAATTCTGACTTTATATCTCACAATTCTGACTTTATATCACACAGTTCTGACTTTATATCTCACAATCTTGACTTTATATCACACAATTCTGACTTTATATCTCACAATTCTGACTTTATATCACACAGTTCTGACTTTATATCACACAATTCTTGACTTTATATCACACAATTCTGACTTTATATCACAATTCTGACTTTATATCACGCAATTCTGACTTTATATCACAATTCTGACTTTATATCTCACAATTCTGACTTTATATCTCACAATTCTGACTTTATATCACACAATCTTTACTTTATATCACACAATTCTGACTTTATATCACAATTCTGACTTTATATCAAGCAATTCTGACTTTATATCTCACAATTCTGACTTTATATCAAGCAATTCTGACTTTATATCAAGCAATTCTGACTTTATATCACAATTCTGACTTTATATCAAGCAATTCTGACTTTATATCAAGCAAATTCTGACTTTATATCACACAATTCTGACTTTATATCACACAATTCTGACTTTATATCTCACAATTCTGACTTTATATCAATTCTGACTTTATATCACACAATTCTGACTTTATATCACAATTCTGACTTTATATCACACAGTTCTGACTTTATATCTCACAATCTTGACTTTATATCACACAATTCTGACTTTATATCTCACAATTCTGACTTTATATCACAGTTCTGACTTTATATCACACAATCTTGACTTTATATCTCACAATTCTGACTTTATATCAAGCAATTCTGACTTTATATCTCACAATTCTGACTTTATATCACACAGTTCTGACTTTATATCACACAATCTGACTTTATATCACATAATTCTGACTTTATATCTCACAATTCTGACTTTATATGAACAATTCTGACTTTATATCTCACAATTCTGACTTTATATCTCACAATTCTGACTTTATATCACACAGTTCTGACTTTATATCACACAATCTTGACTTTATATCTCACAATTCTGACTTTATATCAAGCAATTCTGACTTTATATCTCACAATTCTGACTTTATATCACACAGTTCTGACTTTATATCACACAATCTGACTTTATATCACATAATTCTGACTTTATATCTCACAATTCTGACTTTATATGAAGCAATTCTGACTTTATATCTCACAATTCTGACTTTATATCTCACAATTCTGACTTTATATCACACAATTCTGACTTTATATCACAATTCTGACTTTATATCTCACAATTCTGACTTTATATCAAGCAATTCTGACTTTATATCAAGCAATTCTGACTTTATATCACACAGTTCTGACTTTATATCACACAATTCTGACTTTATATCAAGCAATTCTGACTTTATATCACACAATTCTGACTTTATATCACACAAATTCTGACTTTATATCACGCAGTTCTGACTTTATATCACACAATTCTGACTTTATATCACACAATTCTGACTTTATATCTCACAATTCTGACTTTATATCTCACAATTCTGACTTTATATCTCACAATTCTGACTTTATATCACACAGTTCTGACTTTATATCACACAATTCTGACTTTATATCACACAATTCTGACTTTATATCACACAATTCTGACTTTATATCAAGCAATTCTGACTTTATATCACACAATTCTGACTTTATATCACACAATTCTGACTTTATATCAAGCAATTCTGACTTTATATCAAGCAATTCTGACTTTATATCTCACATTCTGACTTTATATCACAATTCTGACTTTATATCTCACAATTCTGACTTTGTATCACACAAGTTCTGACTTTATATCACACAATTCTGACTTTATATCACAATTCTGACTTTATATCACAATTCTGACTTTATATCTCACAATTCTGACTTTATATCTCACAATTCTGACTTTATATCTCACAATTCTGACTTTATATCACACAATTCTGACTTTATATCACACAATTCTGACTTTATATCACAATTCTGACTTTATATCTCACAATTCTGACTTTATATCTCACAATTCTGACTTTATATCTCACAATTCTGACTTTATATCACACAGTTCTGACTTTATATCACACAATTCTGACTTTATATCACACAATTCTGACTTTATATCACACAATTCTGACTTTATATCTCACAATTCTGACTTTATATCAAGCAATTCTGACTTTATATCACAATTCTGACTTTATATCACACAGTTCTGACTTTATATCACACAATTCTGACTTTATATCACACAATTCTGACTTTATATCACAATTCTGACTTTATATCTCACAATTCTGACTTTATATCACACAATTCTGACTTTATATCAAGCAATTCTGACTTTATATCAAGCAATTCTGACTTTATATCTCAATTCTGACTTTATATCTCACAATTCTGACTTTATATCACACAGTTCTGACTTTATATCACACAATTCTGACTTTATATCACACAATTCTGACTTTATATCACTCAATTCTGACTTTATATCACACAATTCTGACTTTATATCACTCAATTCTGACTTTATATCTCAATTCTGACTTTATATCACACAATTCTGACTTTATATCACAATTCTGACTTTATATATCACACAATTCTGACTTTATATCACACAATTCTGACTTTATATCACACAATTCTGACTTTATATCACACAATTCTGACTTTATATCACTCAATTCTGACTTTATATCTCACAATTCTGACTTTATATCACACAATTCTGACTTTATATCACAATTCTGACTTTATATCACACAATTCTGACTTTATATCACACAATTCTGACTTTATATCTCACAATTCTGACTTTATATCACACAATTCTGACTTTATATCACAATTCTGACTTTATATCACACAATTCTGACTTTATATCACTCAATTCTGACTTTATATCTCAATTCTGACTTTATATCACACAATTCTGACTTTATATCACACAATTCTGACTTTATATCACACAATTCTGACTTTATATCACTCAATTCTGACTTTATATCTCAATTCTGACTTTATATCACACAATTCTGACTTTATATCACACAATTCTGACTTTATATCACACAATTCTGACTTTATATCACAATTCTGACTTTATATCTCAATTCTGACTTTATATCTCACAATTCTGACTTTATATCTCACAATTCTGACTTTATATCACACAATTCTGACTTTATATCACACAATTCTGACTTTATATCTCACAATTCTGACTTTATATCTCACAATTCTGACTTTATATCTCACAATTCTGACTTTATATCTCACAATTCTGACTTTATATCACACAGTTCTGACTTTATATCACACAATTCTGACTTTATATCACACAATTCTGACTTTATATCACAATTCTGACTTTATATCACTCAATTCTGACTTTATATCACACAATTCTGACTTTATATCACTCAATTCTGACTTTATATCTCACACAATTCTGACTTTATATCACACAGTTCTGACTTTATATCACACAATTCTGACTTTATATCTCAATTCTGACTTTATATCTCACAATTCTGACTTTATATCACAATTCTGACTTTATATCACACAGTTCTGACTTTATATCACACAATTCTGACTTTATATCACACAATTCTGACTTTATATCTCACAATTGACTTTATATCAAGCAATTCTGACTTTATATCAAGCAATTCTGACTTTATATCACACAGTTCTGACTTTATATCACACAATTCTGACTTTATATCTCACAATTCTGACTTTATATCAAGCAATTCTGACTTTATATCAAGCAATTCTGACTTTATATCAAGCAATTCTGACTTTATATCAAGCAATTCTGACTTTATATCACACAATTCTGACTTTATATCAAGCAATTCTGACTTTATATCAAGCAATTCTGACTTTATATCAAGCAATTCTGACTTTATATCACACAATTCTGACTTTATATCACACAATTCTGACTTTATATCACACAATTCTGACTTTATATCACACAATTCTGACTTTATATCTCACAATTCTGACTTTATATCAAGCAATTCTGACTTTATATCAAGCAATTCTGACTTTATATCACACAGTTCTGACTTTATATCACACAATTCTGACTTTATATCTCACAATTCTGACTTTATATCAAGCAATTCTGACTTTATATCTCACAATTCTGACTTTATATCTCACAATTCTGACTTTATATCACACAATTCTGACTTTATATCACACAATTCTGACTTTATATCTCACAATTCTGACTTTATATCAAGCAATTCTGACTTTATATCAAGCAATTCTGACTTTATATCACACAGTTCTGACTTTATATCACACAATTCTGACTTTATATCACACAATTCTGACTTTATATCACAATTCTGACTTTATATCAAGCAATTCTGACTTTATATCACACAAATTCTGACTTTATATCACGCAGTTCTGACTTTATATCACACAATTCTGACTTTATATCACACAATTCTGACTTTATATCTCACAATTCTGACTTTATATCTCACAATTCTGACTTTATATCACACAATTCTGACTTTATATCACAATTCTGACTTTATATCACAATTCTGACTTTATATCTCACAATTCTGACTTTATATCTCACAATTCTGACTTTATATCTCACAATTCTGACTTTATATCACACATTCTGACTTTATATCTCACAATTCTGACTTTATATCACACAATTCTGACTTTATATCACACAATTCTCACTTTATATCTCACAATTCTGACTTTATATCACACAATTCTGACTTTATATCTCACAATTCTGACTTTATATCACAATTCTGACTTTATATCACACAATTCTCACTTTATATCTCACAATTCTGACTTTATATCACACAATTCTGACTTTATATCTAAAAATTCTGACTTTATATCTCACAGTTCTGACTTTATATCACACAAATTCTGACTTTATATCACACAGTTCTGACTTTATATCACACAATTCTGACTTTATATCACAATTCTGACTTTATATCTCACAATTCTGACTTTATATCTCACAATTCTGACTTTATATCACACAATTCTGACTTTATATCACACAATTCTGACTTTATATCACACAATTCTGACTTTATATCACAATTCTGACTTTATATCACACAATTCTGACTTTATATCACACAATTCTGACTTTATATCAAGCAATTCTGACTTTATATCAAGCAATTCTGACTTTATATCAAGCAATTCTGACTTTATATCTCACAATTCTGACTTTATATCTCACAATTCTGACTTTATATCACACAATTCTGACTTTATATCACACAGTTCTGACTTTATATCACACAATTCTGACTTTATATCACTCAATTCTGACTTTATATCACACAATTCTGACTTTATATCTCACAATTCTGACTTTATATCACACAATTCTGACTTTATATCACACAATTCTGACTTTATATCTCACAATTCTGACTTTATATCACACAATTCTGACTTTATATCACACAATTCTGACTTTAAATCTCACAATTCTGACTTTATATCAAGCAATTCTGACTTTATATCTCACAATTCTGACTTTATATCTCACAATTCTGACTTTATATCTCACAATTCTGACTTTATATCACACAATTCTGACTTTATATCTCACAATTCTGACTTTATATCTCACAATTCTGACTTTATATCTCACAATTCTGACTTTATATCACACAATTCTGACTTTATATCACACAATTCTGACTTTATATCAAGCTATTCTGACTTTATATCAAGCAATTCTGACTTTATATCAAGCAATTCTGACTTTATATCACACAGTTCTGACTTTATATCACACAATTCTGACTTTATATCTCACAATTCTGACTTTATATCTCACAATTCTGACTTTATATCACGCTATTGTGACTTTATATCAAGCAATTCTGACTTTATATCTCACAATTCTGACTTTATATCTCACAATTCTGACTTTATATCTCACAATTCTGACTTTATATCACACAATTCTGACTTTATATCAAGCTATTCTGACTTTATAATTCTGACTTTATATCAAGCAATTCTGACTTTATATCAAGCAATTCTGACTTTATATCACACAATTCTGACTTTATATCTCACAATTCTGACTTTATATCATCACAATTCTGACTTTATATCACACAATTCTGACTTTATTTCACTCAATTCTGACTTTATATCACACAATTCTGACTTTATATCTCAAAATTCTGACTTTATATCTCACAATTCTGACTTTATATCACAATTCTGACTTTATATCAAGCAATTTCTGACTTTATATCACACAATTCTGACTTTATATCACACAATTCTGACTTTATATCACACAATTCTGACTTTATATCACACAATTCTGACTTTATATCACACAATTCTGACTTTATATCACACAATTCTGACTTTATATCACACAATTCTGACTTTATATCACACAATTCTGACTTTATATCACACAATTCTGACTTTATATCACACAATTCTGACTTTATATCACACAATTCTGACTTTATATCAAGCAATTCTGACTTTATATCACACAATTCTGACTTTATATCTCACAATTCCAACTTTATATCACACAATTCTGACTTTATATCACACAATTCCGACTTTATATCACACAATTCTGACTTTATATCTCACAATTCTGACTTTATATCTCACAATTCTGACTTTATATCACACAATTCTGACTTTATATCACACAATTTGACTTTATATCACACAATTCTGACTTTATATCACACAATTCTGACTTTATATCACACAATTCTGACTTTATATCACACAATTCTGACTTTATATCACACAATTCTGACTTTATATCACACAATTCTGACTTTATATCACACAATTCTGACTTTATATCACGCAATTCTGACTTTATATCTCACAATTCTGACTTTATATCTCACAATTCTGACTTTATATCTCACAATTCTGACTTTATATCACACAATTCTGACTTTATATCTCACAATTCTGACTTTATATCTCACAATTCTGACTTTATATCACACAATTCTGACTTTATATCACAATTCTGACTTTATATCACACAATTCTGACTTTATATCACACAATTCTGACTTTATATCACACAATTCTGACTTTATATCACACAATTCTGACTTTATATCACACAATTCTGACTTTATATCACACAATTCTGACTTTATATCACACAATTCTGACTTTATATCACACAATTCTGACTTTATATCAAGCAATTCTGACTTTATATCACACAGTTCTGACTTTATATCACACAATTCTGACTTTATATCAAGCAATTCTGACTTTATATCACACAATTCTGACTTTATATCACACAATTCTGACTTTATATCACAATTCTGACTTTATATCACACAATTCTGACTTTATATCACACAATTCTGACTTTATATCACACAATTCTGACTTTATATCACACAATTCTGACTTTATATCACACAATTCTGACTTTATATCACACAATTCTGACTTTATATCACACAATTCTGACTTTATATCACACAATTCTGACTTTATATCAAGCAATTCTGACTTTATATCACACAATTCTGACTTTATATCACACAAATTCTGACTTTATATCACAATTCTGACTTTATATCACACAATTCTGACTTTATATCTCACAGTTCTGACTTTATATCACACAATTCTGACTTTATATCACACAATTCTGACTTTATATCTCACAATTCTGACTTTATATCTCACAATTCTGACTTTATATCACACAGTTCTGACTTTATATCACACATTCTGACTTTATATCACACAATTCTGACTTTATATCACACAATTCTGACTTTATATCAAGCAATTCTGACTTTATATCACACAATTCTGACTTTATATCACACAATTCTGACTTTATATCACAATTCTGACTTTATATCACAATTCTGACTTTATATCAAGCAATTCTGACTTTATATCACACAATTCTGACTTTATATCTCACAATTCTGACTTTATATCTCACAATTCTGACTTTATATCACACAATTCTGACTTTATATCTCACAATTCTGACTTTATATCACACAATTCTGACTTTATATCTCACAATTCTGACTTTATATCACACAATTCTGACTTTATATCTCACAATTCTGACTTTATATCTCACTGACTTTATATCTCACAATTCTGACTTTATATCTCACAATTCTGACTTTATATCACACAATTCTGACTTTATATCTCACAATTCTGACTTTATATCACACAATTCTGACTTTATATCTCACAATTCTGACTTTATATCTCACAATTCTGACTTTATATCACACAATTCTGACTTTATATCTCACAATTCTGACTTTATATCTCACAATTCTGACTTTATATCACACAATTCTGACTTTATATCTCACAATTCTGACTTTATATCACACAATTCTGACTTTATATCTCACAATTCTGACTTTATATCACACAATTCTGACTTTGTATCTCACAATTCTGACTTTATATCGCACAATTCTGACTTTATATCTCACAATTCTGACTTTATTTCACACAATTCTGACTTTATATCACACAATTCTGACTTTATATCACACAGTTCTGACTTTATATCACACAATTCTGACTTTATATCTCAATTCTGACTTTATATCTCACAATTCTGACTTTATATCACAATTCTGTCTTTATATCACACAATTCTGACTTTATATCTCACAATTCTGACTTTATATCACACAATTCTGACTTTATATCACACAATTCTGACTTTAAATCTCACAATTCTGACTTTATATCAAGCAATTCTGACTTTATATCTCACAATTCTGACTTTATATCTCACAATTCTGACTTTATATCTCACAATTCTGACTTTATATCACACAATTCTGACTTTATATCTCACAATTCTGACTTTATATCTCACAATTCTGACTTTATATCTCACAATTCTGACTTTATATCACACAATTCTGACTTTATATCACACAATTCTGACTTTATATCAAGCTATTCTGACTTTATATCAAGCAATTCTGACTTTATATCAAGCAATTCTGACTTTATATCACACAGTTCTGACTTTATATCACACAATTCTGACTTTATATCTCACAATTCTGACTTTATATCACACAATTCTGACTTTATATCACGCTATTCTGACTTTATATCAAGCAATTCTGACTTTATATCTCACAATTCTGACTTTATATCTCACAATTCTGACTTTATATCTCACAATTCTGACTTTATATCACACAATTCTGACTTTATATCAAGCTATTCTGACTTTATAATTCTGACTTTATATCAAGCAATTCTGACTTTATATCAAGCAATTCTGACTTTATATCACACAATTCTGACTTTATATCTCACAATTCTGACTTTATATCACACAATTCTGACTTTATATCACACAATTCTGACTTTATTTCACTCAATTCTGACTTTATATCACACAATTCTGACTTTATATCTCAAAATCCTGACTTTATATCACACAATTCTGACTTTATATCAAGCAATTCTGACTTTATATCAAGCAATTCTGACTTTATATCACACAATTCCGACTTTATATCACACAATTCGACTTTATATCACACAATTCCGACTTTATGTCACACAATTCTGACTTTATATCACACAATTCTGACTTTATATCACACAATTCTGACTTTATATCACACAATTCTGACTTTATATCACACAATTCTGACTTTATATCACACAATTCTGACTTTATATCACACAATTCTGACTTTATATCACACAATTCTGACTTTATATCAAGCAATTCTGACTTTATATCACACAATTCTGACTTTATATCTCACAATTCCAACTTTATATCTCAAAATTCTGACTTTATATCTCACAATTCCAACTTTATATCACACAATTCTGACTTTATATCACACAATTCCGACTTTATATCACACAATTCTGACTTTATATCTCACAATTCTGACTTTATATCTCACACCAACTTTATATCACACAATTCTGACTTTATATCACACAATTCCGACTTTATATCACACAATTCTGACTTTATATCACACAATTCTGACTTTATATCAAACAATTCTGACTTTATATCACACAATTCTGACTTTATATCACACAATTCTGACTTTATATCACACAATTCTGACTTTATATCACACAATTCTGACTTTATATCACACAATTCTGACTTTATATCTCACAATTCTGACTTTATATCTCACAATTCTGACTTTATATCTCACAATTCTGACTTTATATCACACAATTCTGACTTTATATCTCACAATTCTGACTTTATATCTCACAATTCTGACTTTATATCACACAATTCTGACTTTATATCAAGCAATTCTGACTTTATATCACACAATTCTGACTTTATATCACACAATTCTGACTTTATATCACACAATTCTGACTTTATATCACACAATTCTGACTTTATATCACACAATTCTGACTTTATATCACACAATTCTGACTTTATATCACACAATTCTGACTTTATATCACACAATTCTGACTTTATATCACACAATTCTGACTTTCTATCAAGCAATTCTGACTTTATATCACACAATTCTGACTTTATATCACACAATTCTGACTTTATATCAAGCAATTCTGACTTTATATCACACAATTCTGACTTTATATCACACAATTCTGACTTTATATCAAGCAATTCTGACTTTATATCACACAATTCTGACTTTATATCACACAATTCTGACTTTATATCACACAATTCTGACTTTATATCACACAATTCTGACTTTATATCACACAATTCTGACTTTATATCACACAATTCTGACTTTATATCACACAATTCTGACTTTATATCACACAATTCTGACTTTATATCAAGCAATTCTGACTTTATATCACACAATTCCAACTTTATATCTCAAAATTCTGACTTTATATCTCACAATTCCAACTTTATATCTCACAATTCTGACTTTATATCACACAATTCGACTTTATATCACACAATTCTGACTTTATATCACACAATTCTGACTTTATATCTCACAATTCTGACTTTATATCACTCAATTCTGACTTTATATCACACAATTCGACTTTATATCACACAATTCTGACTTTATATCACACAATTCTGACTTTATATCACACAATTCCTGACTTTATATCACACAATTCTGACTTTATATCACACAATTCTGACTTTATATCACACAATTCTGACTTTATATCACACAATTCTGACTTTATATCACACAATTCTGACTTTATATCTCACAATTCTGACTTTATATCTCACAATTCTGACTTTATATCTCACAATTCCAACTTTATATCAAGCAATTCTGACTTTATATCACACAATTCTGACTTTATATCACACAATTCTGACTTTATATCACACAATTCTGACTTTATATCACACAATTCTGACTTTATATCACACAATTCTGACTTTATATCACACAATTCTGACTTTATATCTCACAATTCTGACTTTATATCACACAATTCTGACTTTATATCACACAATTCTGACTTTATATCACACAATTCTGACTTTATATCACACAATTCTGACTTTATATCACACAATTCTGACTTTATATCACACAATTCTGACTTTATATCTCACAATTCTGACTTTATATCTCACAATTCTGACTTTATATCTCACAATTCCAACTTTATATCACAATTCTGACTTTATATCACACAATTCTGACTTTATATCACACAATTCTGACTTTATATCACACAATTCTGACTTTATATCACACAATTCTGACTTTATATCACACAATTCTGACTTTATATCACACAATTCTGACTTTATATCTCACAATTCTGACTTTATATCACAATTCTGACTTTATATCACACAATTCTGACTTTATATCACACAATTCTGACTTTATATCACACAATTCTGACTTTATATCACACATTCTGACTTTATATCTCACAATTCTGACTTTATATCACACAATTCTGACTTTATATCACACAATTCTGACTTTATATCTCACAATTCTGACTTTATATCACACAATTCTGACTTTATATCACACAATTCTGACTTTATATCAAGCAATTCTGACTTTATATCACACAATTCTGACTTTATATCACACAATTCTGACTTTATATCACACAATTCTGACTTTATATCAAGCAATTCTGACTTTATATCACACAATTCCGACTTTATATCACACAATTCTGACTTTATATCACAATTCTGACTTTATATCACACAATTCTGACTTTATATCACACAATTCTGACTTTATATCTCACAATTCTGACTTTATATCACACAATTCTGACTTTATATCACACAATTCTGACTTTATATCACACAGGTCTGACTTTTAAAACAATTATCTTTTAAAATGTTTTATTCTGTGGCTTAAACAAGCTTCCATACATTTCAGCACGTTACAATAGGGAAGATAAGCCTAAATTAGCACTTTGAGATTGCAGAAATGTAAAGTGCATTACAAATAAAATTCATTATTATTATTATTATTAAATGTTCACAACATTTTTGAAAATTTAATTACTTTAGATAAGTGATAGAAATCAAAATATTAAAATAAAAAGTTAAAATTTAAAATGCAAACTATAATAAAAATTTAATCCATATCATAGCTATATCCATACCCATACCATATCCATAGCTTCCATATCATTTTTTCACCTTGTAATGCCAGAGAAAACACCAACATGCTGGCATTCAAAAACCCACTTAATCTGTTATAATAATATTTATGTTTATATACTACTTGAGTTATGGAGTGAAACCTATAATATGGCTTGGTGGTTTTAGCAGTGATACGGGTTACAGTTACATACATGTACTTAGTAAGTTAGTAGTGTATCATTATTGCTCATACTCACGGCTGGGCTTCCAATAAAAGTTGGCTGCCTATAGTAGGAAAGGTGATTTTTTTTTAATCAGTGCTACCTGAGAAGACAGAGAAAAGGGCTGTTGTCTTCTCTTTTGCCAAATAGGTAGAAAAACTTCAGCACCCATAATGCACTGGGCATGTTGCCGTCCAAGGCCACGCCCACCAGTCCGCTTATACACTTACCAGAGAGTTGCTTTAGTAGGAAATACTGCTTAGCAAACTTTTAGGTAATGCTGTTTAAAGAGTAGACAAAGTATGGCACATTGTTCAGTGATAAACCTACCCTTACAATAACTGTTCTGTTAATAACCCTCTGTCGATCCGACTGTCCATGGGCGGGGATACAAAATGCGGAAGTATAATCTGAAGTTTTCAGGAAAGCTGCCGGATGTCGCACTTTTGCTGACAAATAAAAATTAATTTCTCGGTCCAGGTAACATGGAGAATGAGTTAACATTGTTTATTTATACACTACCAACATTGTTACTATACAAAGCGGGTTGGACATCGGCGAAGTTACACTTTAAGGTAAGTGACTAAAACAAAAGGTAAACATTTGCACCATTTGTGCTACTGACACGAGTGATGCCTCAAATCATGCTGCTTGTTTTGTTTGTAGATATATTTTTGCCTTTATTGGGACAGGAAAGTATACAGAGAATTGAAAGAAAGCAAAGTGGGAAAGAGAACAGGACGGACCACAAGTTTGGACTTGACCCGAATGGGTCGCTACAAGTCAGAGCATTGCCAAAAACCCTATAAGTTCCAACTCCTGCGGCTTGTGGAGGAGAGGAGTGATATTACTTTTCAAGTAAAAAAAACAAAAACATCTACAAACTTACATCGAGGGAGGGATGTTTTTTGGATTATATTACAATAAAAGTGAGGTTTTTGTTCCCTTGTCATGGTCCATTGATATGTGAGCAAAAATCAATGATGTCAAGCTTTCCCAGACTGTCAGTTCATGTGTCACTGATCGCCCCCATCACCACAGATGACAAAAGAACAACCAGGGCGTATCCAGCAATGAAGGAGCCAGACACCGACGCTCAACCCCATCCAAACAGTGAACCGAGCTCCAGCAGTCTCCAGCGGGATCACAGAATTCTGCAGAACGATCCACTGGAACGCTTATCATTCACAGCCTTCTAAACTTCTCTCGCAGGTGTGCCGAACTCGAAATACTTTGGCCAAATTGACTATGCTCTCAGGTACCAATCTGAGTGTTAAATAATGACATATTTAAAGATGTTTAGTAGACGTGTGAAGTCATGCTGATTTGATTGATAAAGTCACACAGACAGGTCCTTATGCAGCACTATTCATGCTTTCATTAGTTTGTTTTTCTTTAAAATGCCGTTTCTTATTCATAGTTGACTTTAATTCTCCCTGTCTGTGAGGGTGTGATAATAGGAGTCTGTGTAAGTCTCTAATGACATGGTGTTCTCATAATTGCTGGTTACTGCTGTGTGGGGCAGTGTGTAGATGTGAGAGTGTGGAGTAGTAAGGCAGGGCTTATTGTAGGGATAAATAGGTCTGTTAGTGAAGGCTTTACCCTCATCTGTGATAAAATCCCCTCTCAGAACAGTAGTCTGACTTCCTCCCACTGAGGAGAGGCCCGAGGACACCTCTCTCTCTCTCTCTCTCTCTCTCTCTCTCTCTCTCTCTCTCTCTCTCTCTAACTCTATAACACACACACACACACACACACACACACACACACACACACACACACACACACACACACACACACACACACACACACACACACACACACACACACACACACACACACACACACACACACACACACACACACACACACACACACACACACACACACACACACACGTTGGGTTTCCAATATTTATTGGAACTTTCCATTGACATAATGGTTTTATTCTGTACAAACACTCACTCTCTCTCGCACACACACACACACACACACACTCTCTCCTCAAACACACACACACACACACACTCTCACACACACTCACACACTCACTCACACTCTTTCTCTTACACACACGCTCATTTACTCACACAAACTCTCTCACACTCTCTCATATACACTCACACACACGCACACCTACACGCACGCACGCACGCACACACATACACACACACATTATACACACTTATACACTCACTCAGTCTCACTCTCTCATACACACACAAACACATACACACTCATATACTCACTCTCTCACACACTCTCTCTCTCTCTCTCTCACACACACACTCTCTTTCTCTCTCTCACACACACACACACACACACACACACTCACTCTCTCTCTCAAACACATACACACACACACTCATATACTCACACACACACTCTCTCTCATACACACACACTCTCTCTCTCTCTCTCTCAAACACACACACACTCTCTCTCATACACACACACTCTCTCTCTCTCTCACACACTCACTCTCATACACACTCACTCTCTCTCTCTCACACACACACACACACACACACACACACACACACACACACACACACACACACACACTCTCTCTCAAACACACACACACACACACACACACACACACACACACACACACACACACACACACACACACACTCATATACTCACACACACACTCTCTCTCATACACACACACTCACTCTCTCACACACACTCTCACACACACTCTCTCTCTCTCTCTCTCTCTCTCTCTCTCTCTCTCATACACACACACACACAAATACACTCTCACAATCACTTATTCTCTCACACACAAACACACTTTTTTTCAGGGTGATTGGTAAGGTACATTTGAAAGAATAAAAATACAATTAAATACACTATCAGCAAAATTAAGTTTTATTTTTAATAATAAGCATTATGGCACCATAATTGCAAGTTTCCTCACCTCATATTTTAATATACTGGGCTATAACTGTATTCATAAAGGCAATATGGTGGAAACTGCATATAACATTGGAAAGTTGAATGAAATGTTGATCATTGCTATAGTTTCTATATATTATGGCAACAGTTTAAGTCACATGCTAAAGGACATGAACATGCAAAATGCCTCTTCTACAAATATCCACACTTCAATGATCATTTTTACCAATCACAGTAACAGGGTTGATATTTTAAGATCATTTCTTAAAAATATAACAAAATGAGGTGCTCAAACACAGGACACTTTAACTGAAAGTCTTTTTGAAAGTTACACATAAAGCGATTAAAGACCAATAGCTTATTTGATCTAATTGTATATTTCATTCAAATGTGCATATTTGTTAATATGGTGTGCTTGTTTTAACAGAAGAACACGTTTTGTAGAATCTCCCTTGTGGATCTGCTGGCCATAAGCGTATCAAACACACACACGGCAATAGAAAGAGGCGATAATAAAAGTTAATTCGGACAATTAAAGAAGTTATGCAAGCACACCTACTGTGACTCACTGTACATTCAGATCCGTAATGCAAAAACAAAGAGGATATGTCACAATACGCGTGTGAAGTCAAGCACTCTCAGGGACTGGCTCCTCCTCTGAGCTGCTTTTGTGACAGTAAATCTGATCATGATGGGAACCCTCCTGTGTGGTTTAAAGAAGCTAAAAATGGAGAATAAGCTGGCATAAGAATCCGCCTTCTCGAAGAATGCAACGACGCCACTTTGTTTGGACGAACTGCTGCGAATGAGCACTGGAGGGTGCGTCTGAGGGCAAGCGCACACACACACACACACACACACACACACACACACACACACACACACACACACACACACACACACACACACACACACACACACACACAAACACACACACACACACACACATGTTGTGTTTCCATGTTTTATGGGGACATTCCATAGGAGTAATGCATTTTATACTGTACAAACCGTATTTTCTATCCCCCTACACTGCCCCTGCCCCTAAACCTACCCATCACACACACACACACACACACACACACACTGCCCCTAAACCTACCCATCACAGGAGACATGCTGCATTTTTACTTTTTCAAAAAACATCACTTAGTGTGATTTATAAGATGTTTTCCTCATGGGGACCAAAAAAATGTCCCCACAAGGACAAAAATTTGGATATTGCCATCTTTGTGGGGACATTTTGTCCCCATACCGTAGGGATTACCAGTCCACACACACACACACACACACACACACACACACACACACACACACACACACACACACACGTGTCAGTGTTTGTGTGTTTTATTGTGTTCTTGTTGTATTTGCACCTTCCAGTGTTTATGTCGCTTCACCATCTCTGCTTCAGGTTTATGTCTCTCTCTCTTTCTCTCTCTCTCTCTTTCTCTGCTGATGAGGTGTTTGTTGAGGTGATTACTCCGTACGGGTCATTAGTTTTTGGACTGTAATGCTTCTTTAGCAATCCCAGAGTATTCAGTGTGTCCAGGGCTCATCACGGGACTGCTTAACTCAGCCGCTGCGAGGAGACGTGGCTTTGGCCCACCAGGTTCACTGATTAGACAGAGAGAATAAAGGAGGCCTCTGAATGATTCATGCTGTTTGATTCCACACGAGGCGGTTTTGTTTTTCCGATAGTAGCAAAATTAAAGTCTTTTCAAGAACCCAGCTCCATGGCATGGTGCTTATTTTTGGGTCCAGATCTATTAATTATTAAACTAAATATGTATTTGTTAAAAAACGCAATTCATTAGCTACTGTTTAAAAGTTTGGTGTCTGAAAGATTTTGATCTTTTGAAAGAAATGAATACACGCATTAACGTGATCATTTATAATTCTATTTCAATTCTAACTTTCCTTTCATCAAAGAATCTTGAATTTTTTTAATCTAATATTAACAAGAACAACTGTTTTCAAAATTGATAATAATAATAATAGTAATATGCCATTACAGGAATAAAGCACAATTTAAAATAGAAAACGCTTATTTTAAATTGTAATAATATTTCACAATATTCCTATTTTTACTGTATTTTTGATCAAATAAATGCAGCCTTTCTGAGCAGAAGAGACTTTTTTTTAAATCTTTAACTTGTGAAAATAATGTCATACATATTAAATATTTAAAAGATCCTATTTAAAAACTGAAGTATGAGCAACTTGGAAGTAATTCTGTGAAGTTTCAGCTCAAAATACCCCACAGATCATGTTTTATATCATGTTAAAACTGCCTTTTTTGGAGCGAGTTTTCGTGTCTGTCCCTTTAAATGCTAATGAGCTGCTGCTCCCTGCCTGTTCTTTCGGAAAGAGGGCGGGGCTTCAACAGCTCCACCCCTGCTTTAAGTCATCAGAAGTCATAACAGGACCTGTTACTAGGGCTGGGCGATATCTAAAAATATATATATCTCGATATTGTCAACATTTTTACGATATTCGATATATATCTCGATATGTTAGCAATTGCTCTTAAAAATAAATAAATACAAATGTATTTTGCCCCCATTAAAAACAACAAAAACGATTTAGATAGAACCAAATTAAATACAAAATATTTAAAATCTTAAATCATGATATGAGTAATTTTATATTTTTTTAAATGTACTTTTATAATTACAATATAGATTTTTTATTTGATGTATATATTTTTTTAAACATAAGCAAAACATGCAAATTACAAACAATATGACATAAACAGTGCTTTATTTTCAGCTACAGTGGGTCTATTTAACAGCTGCAAGTCAAGAAATAAATCAAAAATCAAATAAAAAGTCTTCACTCTATAGATTAACTATAGGCTACACTGATTCTTCATAAATATATTAAAGTTGTTTAGCCAAGCATGGGGTGGTTTTCTATTTTTCGTTGTTGTTTGATGAACATTAAATCACTGAATATGAGTGTCATGAATAACGCCCGGTTCATCCTCCGGACCGCCGGAGGGAGCCATCACCGAATACTGAGGCACGATCATTCGGACTCCAACTCCCATGGGCCCTCATTCCTAGGACTGATTACACTCACACCTGCACTGCATCACACACCCTATTTAAGACACACACATGCATCACACCATTGCGAAGTCTTGATTTGCTACGGTTGTCATTTCTGAGCGCTTTCCTGTGTACTGATATCTTGTTGTTACCTGGACTGTTTATCATCTGTGACCCTCTGCTGCCTGCCCTGAACCTTGCCTGTACTTTGGATTGTGATTGTTTGCCGCCTGTCTTGACCCTTGCCTGTGACCCGCCTCTGATCCTTGCTGCCTGCCTCGACCATTGCCTGTTCCGGTTTACGGTACTGCTTTGTCCCTGTCTGTTTCTCTGCTCTCAAAATAAAGCTGCAAATGGATCCACTTCCTTTGACCCTTCATTACAGAAGACTTCGCCATCCAGTGATCCAGCAGCTTGGTCGCAGATTTCCAACGAGTTGTCCGCACAGGCCAATCAGCTAGCGATGCATCACCACCAACTGAACCGCCTAACATCTCTCACAGAAGAACTGATGAAGACGCTACAAGACCTACGCCCAACCTGCTGAAGCCGCCATGCCACCGCCCACTGCACCTGCCATGCCTGCATCTTCTGCCTCACCAGTGGTGAATCCCCGTCTGGCCCTGCCAGAGAAGTTCGATGGCACTCCAACCAAGTGTAAGGGATTTCTCCTTCAATGTTCCCTGTATGTTAATCAACAGCCCTCTCTGTACCCCACTGAGACTAGTCGCATTTCCTTTGTCTGCTCACTGCTTACCGGCAAAGCGCTGGATTGGGCCACTGCTGTCTGGAGAGATGATAACTCAATATTTCCCTCATTCGCGGTGTTTCTACAACGATTCCGAGAGGTATTTGAACACACTACCGGGGCCAAAGTCCAGGCGATCAGCTGCTCTCTCTCACTCAAAGCAAATCAACAGCAGCTGAATATGCTCTACAGTTTCGCACGCTGCACAAACCAACTGGGTGGAGGATACGCTGAAACTACTGTTTCACGAGGTTTAAACATGGAATTGCAAGCAGAACTCGCCTGCCGGGACGAAGGTAGCTCACTGAACTCATTCATCGAACTTTCCATTCACCTTGACAATCTCATCCGCTCTAGACGCTTCACCCGCGTTACCAATTCCCCCAGCTCAAGTTCCGAACCCATGCAGCTGGGTTACACTCCTCTCCAGCCAGAAGAGAGAGAAAGGAGACGTCGAATGCACCTGTGTCTATACTGCGGTCAGGCTGGTCACTTCAGAAATCAATGTCCTGTTCGCCTACACCCACCAGCTCCAAAACGGTGAGTTCCTTCACTCACTCGGATTACTCACCCTCCTGTCTCAAGATTCCCGTTCTAATTACTCTTAATAAACAAATGGTCACCACACAGGCTCTTCTAGACTCTGGTGCGGCTGGGAATTTCATTTCTGACACTTTTATTAATGAACATAACATTCCCTAACAGACTGTCATGTTCCACTAACAGTGGAGGCGTTAGATGGAAAACCTATTGGAGGAGGAAGAGTGGTCCACATCACCAAGGAACTCGGACTACAAATAGGAATTCTTCACCATGAACGCATTCAATTTTATGTCATTCACTCACCCAACAACCCCATCATCCTTGGTCTGCCATGGTTCCGCATCCATAATCCACATATCTCCTGGAGGAAGGGACAGATTCTGCAGTGGGATGCCTCCTGCCATAAGAACTGCCTACAACAAGTAATTCCCTGCCTATCCAAACAGTCAAGCTGGACCAGGTCGGTCCAGAGAAATCTAATATCCCGGCCGAATATGCTGATTTAGCGGTGGCCTTCAGCAAACAAGGGTCGACTGAATTACCCTCATCGCCCAGGTGATTGTGCCATTGAATTACTTCCAGGTACCACACCCCCAAGGGCAGAATCTTTCCACTGTCACAGCCAGAATCCGCTATGAAGAATTACATTGAAGAGGAGTTAGCCAAGGGGTTCATCCGACCATCCACATCACCTGCCGCATCAGGGTTTTTCTTTGTAAAGAAAAAAGATGGGGGACTACGACCCTGTATCGACTATCGGGCTTGAATGACATTACCCAAGTTCCGTTACCCTCTGCCTCTGGTACCCGCTGCCCTAACAGTTAAGAGAGGCTGAATATTTCACCAAACTAGATCTCCGCTGTGCATATAATCTCATCCGCATAAGGGAGGGGGACGAGTGGAAGACTGCGTTCTCCACCACCACTGGCCACTACGAGACCCTCGTCATGCCATTCGGCTCTCCAACAGTCCATCCGTCTTCCAATCCTACATCAACGACGTGTTCAGAGAAATGCTGAATCGCTGGGTCATAATATATATCGACGATATTCTCATATACTCCAGGTCATTGGAGGAACACATCCAGCATGTCCGGGCTGTTCTGCAGAGACTTATTCAGCATCAGTTATATGCAAAAGCTGAGAAATGTGAGTTTCACCAAACCTCTACTTCCTTCCTGGGGTACGTGATCAGTCGAGAAGGGGTCGCTATGGATGATAACAAAGTTAAAGCAGTCCTGACTGGCCCAGACCGCGCACGCTCAAGGAACTACAGAGGTTTTTGGGCTTTGCGAACTTCTACAGGCGGTTTATACGCAGCTTCAGCAGTGTGGCAGCTCCGCTAACTTCCATGACAAAACGCCAAACCTCTCGCCTTCACTGGTCCCCGGAGGCCGAGGAGGCCTTCAAGGAGCTTAAGGAACGGTTCACCACGGCACCATTCTCCATCACCCAGACCCTGAGAGACCCTTCATAGTGGAGGTAGATGCCTCTAGCACGGGCATCGGAGCCATTCTATCTCAGCGCCAAGGTACCCTGAGAAAATGTTTCTGCGCTTCTATTCCAGGAAGTTATCTGCAGCAGAACGAAATTATGATGTGGGCGATCGAGAATTACTGGCGATGAAGGCAGCGCTGGAGGAATGGCGCCATTGGCTGGAGGGAGCCCAACATCCCTTCACCGTACTCACAGATCACAAGAACTTAGAATATCTCCGCTCTGCCAAACGCTTGAATCTCGACAGGCCCGATGGGCTATGTTCTTTACTCGCTTTCAGTTCAAAGTGACTTACAGACCTGGGTCTAAGAAACGCTGCTATCCCGACAGACTGACCAGGTAGAAAGATCAGACACAGAGGAACCTATAATCCCTAATTCACTCCTCCTAGCACCAGTTCAATGGGATGTGATGTCCGAGATTACGCAGGCCAACGAACAGTCCGCTCCACCAGCAGCATGCCCACCGACGAACGCTTGTACCAGCTCCTCTAAGGGAGAAACTGTTACATCACGCCCACGACTTACCCAGTTCCGGTCATCCAGGCATCACCGCCACTCATAACCTCCTACAGAACCGGTTCTGGTGGAACTCCATGTTCACGGATGTAACCCAATTTATCCACAACTGCAACGCCTGCCAAACCTCCAAGACCCTCATCTGTCTCCGGCAGGTCTACTACATCCATTACCCATTCCACAACGCCCTGGTCACACATCGCTATAGACTTTGTCACCGATCTCCCGGTATCACAGGGCAACACCACCATTCTCACTGTCATAGACCGCTTCTCAAAAGCCTGTCGCCTCATTCCGCTGCCCAAGCTCCCCACTGCATTTGAGACTGCTGAGTTACTCTGCAATTTTGTATTCAGGTTTTATGGATTACCTGAGGACATAGTGTCGGACAGAGGCCCACAATTCACTTCTCGAGTCTGGTCAGCGTTCTTCAAGAAATTGAACATCAACGCCAGTCTCACGCCTGGCTATCACCCAGAGTCCAACGGACAGACAGAGCGGATGAACCAAGAACTCACACGCTTCCTCCGCACATACTGCCAAAGAAACCAGACTGAATGGGGTCGATATCTGATGTGGGCCGAATACGCTCAAAACTCCTCAGAAAACCAGCCACAGGGATGACACCTTTCCAGTGTGTTTTAGGCTATCAACCCCTCTGTTCCCGTGGTCAGGCGAACCCTCGGAACTACCAGCGGTAAACGAATGGCTGCGCAGGAGCGAGGAGACTTGGGAGCTGGCTCATCATCATCTCCAACGCGGTCAGAAGACAAGAGGTTCAGGCCAACCGACGCCGGCGACCGAATCCCCAGTACACTGAGGGTCAGTGGGTCTGGCTATCCACCAGGGACCCACGCTCACGACTTCCATGCAAGAAACTCAGTCCCAGGTTTGTAGGGCCTTTTCAAATCATAAAACAAATTACACCTGTCTCTTTTCGGTTGAATCTGCCTGCTAATTATCGTGTATCTCCCACTTTTCATGTTTCGCTGCTGAAACTCCGGGGTCCGAGAGGGGAACCGGAGGGAACCGAGGCCGATATCCCCACCACTGACGATTGAGGGCGAGGAGGCCTATCAAGTCCGAGAACTGCTCGACTCCAGGCGCCGGGTCGGAGACTACAGTATCTGGTCGATTGGGAGGGGTACGGTCCAGAGGAGCGATCCTGGGTCAACAGGGATGATATCCTGGACCCTACACTCATGGAGGAATTCCATCGGATGCACCCGAGAGACCGCCCTCGACCACGTGGTAGACCCCGGCGCCTGTCTCTCGCCAGGAGCCGCCGCAGGGTGGGGGCTCTGTCATGAATAACGCCCGGTTCATCCTCCGGACCGCCGGAGGGAGCCATCACCGAATACTGAGGCACGATCATTCGGACTCCAACTCCCATGGGCCCTCATTCCTAGGACTGATTACACTCACACCTGCACTGCATCACACACCCTATTTAAGACACACACATGCATCACACCATTGCGAAGTCTTGATTTGCTACGGTTGTCATTTCTGAGCGTTTCCTGTGTACTGATATCTTGTTGTTACCTGGACTGTTTATCATCTGTGACCCTCTGCTGCCTGCCCTGAACCTTGCCTGTACTTTGGATTGTGATTGTTTGCCGCCTGTCTTGACCCTTGCCTGTGACCCGTCTCTGATCCTTGCTGCCTGCCTCGACCATTGCCTGTTCCGGTTTACGGTACTGCTTTGTCCCTGTCTGTTTCTCTGCTCTCAAAATAAAGCTGCAAATGGATCCACTTCCTTTTGACCCTTCATTACAATGAGCTCCGGCCCTTTAAGAGCTGCACGGACCAAACTCATTGTAACACGATTTCTCACTTAACTCTGTATGCTTCACTAAAGACACACACTACTGTGTTTAATACTCGCCAGGACGTGCATTTTTACATTTGTTTGACCACTGAAACCCAATAATCCATGAAGGAACTGAATCCCGATCGTATGTTGTCTGAAAGGCGTGTGCGCTTCAGGTCAGAGTCCCGCGCCGCGCTGTTATTTCCCTCATGTGCGCTTGTTTCTGTTGCTTTCTTTGTCATGCGCTGCTCATATATATTTAACTCTTCAGCTTCCAGTGTTTGGTGAACGGACAGACCTCTGCGTTATCTGGTAATGTTTTTTGGGAAAGTATGCATGTTGAATTTGAAATATTCGATATTCACGATATTTTCAAATTTTACATCGTCGTCAAAATTATTGCGATATTATCGCTAATATTCGATATATCGCCCAGCCCTGCCTGTTACACAACAAAAGTACATACATTTCCAATGTTTGCTGTTTGGCGGTGTTATTTAGTCTCTCCCGATATAGCACCTTTCCTTTCATTTTCCATTTCTCCCCAAGAAACTGCGCCGTATTGCAAAAATACCCCCCAGCTATTCTGCTGCAAAGTTGGGCATTTTAGCATGAGGCTCAATGAGATTCTGCTCCTTCTGGAGCCGGTCCCTGGTGGCCAGTCGATGAACTGCAGTCACTTCCGTATCGGCTTCAAGAGGAGCTGGGAGAGGAGCCGCTTGTGTACACCTGACTGAGGGAGGAAACTATGCTAATACAGAACAGTCTGTCAGCGCCGTGGGTGGAAACGTGCAGATTAAGAGGCGGTAATATTATATTAGATCCCCAGGGGACCTGATTATAGCACTTACAGTCAGATTTTCATACTTAAAAAATCAAGTTGAATTTCATATAGCTTAAATGAATTACTTAAATTATTTTAATGAGTTAACATATGACCATATCATTTTTACAGTGTAGTGTATAACGACTTTAATACACAATATTTATGATTTTTCATGTTTTTAGGCATAGAGATTATGAAAACCTAGGTCATTTGGCAAAAGGTTTTTTGTTACACTTACACTGAAAAAATATGATAAGTTATTACAATCAAAATAGGTTAGGCAATTTTAAACTTTTAAGTTATACAGGATTCAACACATTTTTTATCTTATTTAAGTTGAAATGACTTAAAGGGGTGGTTGGTTGCACCTTCTTACAAGATATAAAATATAAGTCTCTGATGTCCCCAGAGTGTGTATGTGAAGTTTTAGCTTTGTGTGTGTGTCCCTTTAAATGCAAATGAGCTGCTGCTTACAGGCGGAGTTTCAAGAGCAGCTTTGATTACCTCACGAAGACAGGCAATGAAACTGTTCAAACCGGAGTCGGACAATGATGGAGAGACTTAAGAAGTGACAACATGTAGAATGAGACAGGACGCTTCTGAAGGTTTAGTTAATGAATTTATGAGTTAAAGGAACACTCCACCATTTTTAGAAATAGGGCTTATTCAACTTCTTTCCTACATTTAGATACGTGGGCAAATGCATTTTTGTCTCAGTGCATGCATTGTTTTAGTTTGGCAGGGTCACTATATTATGGGGAAGCACAGGCGAAGCACTGCTACTGCAGAGATATCACACAACACATGCACAACACATGTGATATCTCTGCAGTAGCAGTGCTTCGCCTGTGCTTCCCCATAATATAGTCCCAAGTTAATATCTGCCTAAGAAATCGCCTAGTCTTAATCTGCATCACTATTTGTACTCGTTGTGAATAGGCAGGCCACAAGAAGTAATTAGGTGGGTTTTTTTTGTTTTTGGATCACTTTTACTCGGGACATGCTAGCTGGCAACATAGCATTCCATTCATTATGCTAAGCTAAGCTAAAACAATGCAATTGAGACGAATGCATTTGCCCACGTATCTAAATGTAGGAAAGAAGTTGAATAAGCCCTATTTCTAAAACAGTGGAGTGTTCCTTTAACTCTTCAAGTCATTGATTAGCATATTCTGTCATGATAATCTATAAATTCTCAACATGGCCTCACCCCCATTGCTGTGTGTTCCCGGGGGCGGGGTTTATGTAAATTTTAGAGTTAGTGATGTCACTAACCCGTGATGACGCTCGTGTAGTCCCTAACAGCCGTTTGTTGTAGTCCTAAAAAGCGATATCTTTAAAAGTAAATACCTCCCTTAGCTTTGAACTCCGAGCGTCGTAACTTTGCAGATGTTGTTTATGCTCAAACAGCAACATTACACACTCACTAAAGTTAAACAAGACAAGTCAGAATCAACCCAGCTGGCTTTTGCCCGACATAAAACGTTATAATGTGGTTGAAATAATGTCAGTTTATGAAAAAACATTAATTCAACGTCAAAACACCAAATAGTTGAAGTGGTGTTGTTAACTCATCACAGATTCAACACAGGAATATCACAAAATGTTGAGCTGTACGTCAAAACTATTATTTTTACAACCATGACTACATAACCATAAACATTTTGTTGAATGATTGGTTGAAAAGATTAGCAAAATCTAAACAAAATTCAACAGTTATCCACCGGTTATTATGGTTCACCTGACGTTGATTCAACAGTGACTCAACGTTAAAATGCCAGCTGGGAAACTCCCCTTTAAACATCCAAGTTGATAGTACTTAAAAATTTAAGGCAGCAACTTTTTTTTTTACAGTGAGGGAGAAAATATGTTTATCATGTAAAGACTTGTGTCAGAAAAATACAGTAATTCATTATATTTGTAAAAAAAACGACCTTGATAATTATATAAAAATATTAAATAATGATTAGATGCGTAGACAAAGCAAACATATGCAAAGTGTAAAGAAAATATGAAATGAGTCATTATCTTGTTTAGATTACATTTTATTATAAGATCTTGGCACATGTTTTAAACCAGAGTTTTAAAAGATATTTAAGATCTTGCACACTCTTGGAACAAGATATATTGTATTAGCATTATATTTTCAAACCTTTCACGTCAAAAACAACAAAAGATATGATGAGGATTTTCTCCTCCCTTGTTATGCCCAATTATATACATTATCATATTAGCGCTCGTCTTCGTTCTGCATGGACCGCTGTAAATATTCAGCCTCAGTGTTTGTTCCTCTCAGGCACGTTTCCACGTCTCTCATACATTCTTCCTTCACAAATCAGAGTTTATTATTGTCCTCCTCGGGTGGGAGAGACTGACAGAGCACATTATTAATTGAATTAATTTGAGTGTCTCTATAATCCTGTCAGTAGTTTTGCTGAATTAAACCGAGCGGAAGAGACAGAAGTAGCTCAATGCTGTTGTCAGCCATGTGTCAGCATGAAGCCGCCTGACTGACAGACCGGCAGAGCCTCCCAGGGCCTCATTAGGACACCCTGCGCCGTGTGTGTGTGTGTGTGTGTGTGTGTGGTGTTCTTATTATACGTATACATACATTTGTGCATGTGTGTGAGTGTCTTGATGCAATCTGGCAGGTGCGTACACTCACACCTCTCTGCCCAAGGTGGATCGTTTGCCTGAACAATACAAGTCAGCTCCAGCTTAAGTTGCAGGCATGTGAAAACTAGCCTGTAGGGACAGTTTCCAATATCTGTTCACACTGCTACATTTACTGCTGAAAATCTAATACCTTTTACTGTATTCAAAACGTCAAACCAGCACGCTCTCGTATTCTGCACGCGTAATCGATCATCCTTGTGTTTTCGGCAGTCCCTGCGACCGTTGTTGATCATGCAACTACACAAAAGCATTTACATTAAACCGCACTCAGCAAACGTGGGTCTGAAATCAAATCGTCTGCATGAGAAAATGTAGCTACAAGTATGCGGGCTTGTATTTTATGTGTGTATGTTTAAATAACCATGTACATTTGCATGATCGTTACATATTCGGTCCCTACTGACATCATTACCTGCACACACACAACCCACGCGAGGGTTCCTGCAACTTATATTTTATTCAACAAATCCAATGTTTCATTTCCCCTCAGGTAGTCACTCACTCAACAGACATTGCTCTTAAATTATGAATGTCTGGTTTGTCTCTTTAACACACACACACACACTGGTAAGAATACACACCTGCGTCATTTCCAGAGACGTGCTCATAGAGAATAAATAATGCGATGGTGTGAAGTGACAGTAGTGTGTTAAAGTGGATACCACGCACCCACTGCGGTGTGAACCGCTGGGTTATACTCCTAACAAGAATACACTAGGCTATATTCAAACATGGCCTTAATGTCAATGCAGGCTTGTTCAGAGAGCCAGCAAAAATACAATGATTTTTCCCCTTGCTTGTCCGACTCAAATCTGTTGCAGTTTTTTTGTGTGGTTTGTCCTAAAAGAAAACACATGAAATCCAAACATGATTTGAAATCTGCTTAATATATATATATATATATATATATATATATATATATATATATATATATATATATATATATATATATATATATATTTATTTATCCCACATTTTCACCAGACACAGCTCTTTTTCACTTTCTGGATTTGGATTCTGCCTTAATGAAAAACATAAAAGTGAAACATTCATTGCTAGAGTCTCACATATGGCGAAACTATGCAAGTTTGCAAACGGAAATAGAAAAATCGAATCCAGTCGGTTTAAAAAAAATTAAACTGGTTTGAATGTGTGTTTGAAATCAAAATTGACAACTCTTCATGTTTTATGGAATATTGCAGTATTATAAATGATTTTTCCTTGCACATCATTATTTTATGTTTTAATGAATGTGACTCTTAATCTTGAATCTGAATAACTTCCCCTCCCTCTTACAGAGACATCTCTTCTCTGATGATGAGGGCGGGGCCACCTGTCACTCAAATGAGATCCACCAATAGCAAACCACAACCATCCAATCAATTCCCTCAGACTAAATCAAGCCCCGCCCTACATTTGCTCTTGTTTGTGAAGCAGCTTCACTCACATATACGGCACAATAAGAAAAGATGAGCGCAACTGGCATTTCATGGCGACTTTAGGACTGTCAGTTTATAGTTAATGCATTAACACACATTGACTTTAATATATCACTTTGATAACGAGGGTGGGGCAAACCTGTCACTCACATGAGATCAGCCAATAGCAAACCACAACCAGCCAATCAATTCCCCACAGACTAAATCAAGCCCCGCCCTACATTTGCTCTTGTTTGTGAAGCAGTTTCACTCGGATATATGGAACAAAAGGGAAAAAAACTTCTGTTTCATGCTGACTTAAAGATGACAAAAACAAGCATCTGCATATACTGTGGTCCCAAGTACAAGAACACAGATGTTTCTCGCTGTACAAACTTTATTTGTGCATCACTAAAATGTGAAACTCAAAGATGCAAAGCAAGCATGCATTCAATTCTCCACATTGCCAGGCCCAATAGCAGACACTATAGTGTTGTAGGACTCGAGACCGCTCTTAAGACCATTTTTTGAAAGTCTTTTTACTTCAAGACTAGTCAAGATCACAACAGCTGGGACATCGATGAATTACCGGTGCATTGTAGCATCTGATTTATTTATTAACATCATGATCTGCTTCAGATGCAATCAATAACTTACTTCTAACTTGATTTATTTATTGTGCCGGTTCAGAAATGAATGAGGGATTGTGTCAAAAATGTCACCAAAATGTATACAAATGCAAGATTTTGTTGCAAAACATAAGTACTTGTATTGCATTTGGATTTTTATAATATAAAGTGATGATTAAGCAGTATCATAAGAGCAAGAGAGCTGTTTTCACAAATTTGAGCATGACTGGAAAAATGATATTGCTTTTATACAAACATTGAATAATTATGCCAAAAATTATGCATTTGTAATTTACCAATTCAGAGGCATCTTCTGTCCCACATCTGCAGTGCAAAGATTAATTTAGTTGTTAATGATTTCCTTTGATTGGTAATGGCTCTATGTAGTCTAATCATATTTTTTGATTAAAATGAGTAATTTTGCAGGCAGTAATGTGGATCTTTATGAATTTAAGGAGTGCTGCTCTTGTCTTGGTCTCGACTCGTTCTCGGATTAGGTGGTCTTGACTACAACACTAGACATTAGCATGAACTGTGTTTCTACTTTCAGTGAATTATTCCTATGGCAGAGGAACAATTAGAAGAAAACATCACTGAGCAAGTGTGCTTAAGTCTTTCTGTTCATGGCTGGTAGAATATAAGCAACAAAAATTCTGTATTCTTTTCTGTATTTCACTTGTTTCCTAATCTATTCTCGCATTGTATACTACAAACATTGTTTGTTCTGACAAATTACTTCATTTTTAAATAGCTTTGGATGAAAGTGTCTGCTAAATGAATCAATGTAATAAAAAAAAAGTAGTGCATGACTCCTAAATGACGTGTTTTTAGCAGATATACACATTTCAAATGTACAGTCCTTCTACAAAAACAAAAATATTGATAACTCCTCTGGCACTACATGGATTTTCCTCCAATCAAATGCTCTGGAGAATGAAAATGCCCCGCCCCCTAATATCACCTGCAGCCATCTTACAAATCATGGCTCATGACTGTAACCAGCCAAAGGCTATTGGCCTGCTCTTCAAGTGACTAAGTGTGGGAATATGTTTATAGTTAACTACCATAATAATAATTTGATGTTGGAGCTGCATGCAAATCATGTATAATGGAACAGAGCTCTTGTAAAAAATAAAAAAATAAATAGCCAAGCATTTATGTCTGTGCTTGCATATTTATTCTCTTTTCTTGTGTGGGTTGAATGCTGGCAGAATGTATTTGCTTAGTACCGTCAGCTGTCCATTAATCTACTTTGAAGGTCTTTGTGCAAATCATATTTATGACTCTCATCCTCCTGGTGTGGCATGTTCAGAAGGAAATACTATATATTACAATCATGACCATTATGACTTCCTGTTCTTCTGTAACACTGGAAATGGAAAGTTAAATCGAGTGCATTAAATTGTGGGGTAATTCTGCACAGAAATGTTTGGCAACTGTATAAGGTCATCTGGGGATTCTCAGCATACAGAAAATTTGCATATATTGTGCACAGCTTATTAAATACAGCTTATGTTTGTATGTGGCAATAATGTGGTTTTCAGTGCATGTGTGTCAGGGTTGAAATGAGCGCAAGTGTGCGCTGGAGAGAGTGACAACGAGTTCCCTGTCTCTCACGGCTGCTCTTTCATGTGATGCCAGACTGAACTGATGTAGGTCTCCCCATCAAAGCTCTGTTTAATTCAGTCCTAATGAGGGAATCCTGTCCCTGCCCCTCTGCTTACCTCCACAGCTTCCACATTAATATCTCGGCTCTGTTAACTCACGCTTATGTGTATGTATGCGCACATCGATACAGAACAAGAGCCAAAACTGTCTCTTACTGGACACTGTTTTTAGCATGTTTGTATTACAGTAAAGACATGACCTGATGTTGCAAGCTAAATTTAAACTTACATTGCTGAGCGCTCAAGATCCTATCTTGGAATCAGGACCGTTATAAACCAAAATATACAAGATTTAATTGAAAAGTGTATCCAAGTAGTAATAGTTTGGTGTTTTCTGTCATAGCTGTTCCGTGCTCCGGCGCGGTTAGCGATCACACTGCATGCGTACCGCGCCCGTGCCAGAACCCAACCGAACCGCGCTTTTTCAAGCAGGCCTGGGCCGGCCAAACAAACCACGCCCGGGCACGGTACGGAGCACTTACATTAGTCAACCGAACCAGACTTTTGGGGTCAAACGCACCCGGGCACGGTTCAGATTGCCTAGTGTGAGTACACCCTAAATGTATTCAGTTTTGACCATGAAAATAGTGCCTTTTTCATTGCATATCACATTATGTTACAGAAACTAAAACTAAACATTTCCCTTTCTCTTTTTTTTTTTTTGCAGTTAGTATTTTTATTTTTTACAGTGGAGTTACTGGTGAAAAATGTACTACAATACTAATAAATATTAATATAAAATAAATATATGTTAATCAGTTTCGGTTAGCTGATTCAGAGTACCATCATGCTTTGTTTAAACATTAAATGAAGCCCAAATCAGCCAATAAAACATGTTCTCGCTGTGCACCTGTACATCAGTATCTCTTTCATCTGAGTTTATGAAGGCTTTTCCTTCCTGTCTGTTCCACAGGCTGACAGCCATCCTGAGAGGCAAACTGAACTGCAATCATGTGTTTTATTAAACAACTTCACATCCGTTTCACTCTCAGCAAGCCAGACCTGTGGGGTTTTTAACTGTACGACTGTCATATTAGATGACAGCTTTCACAATCTAAAGGGTATAAGACAAAAATGATTAAAGAGGATAAAAAGTCAAGTTTTATTCTCAGGTTATTCTTAAGTGTTGAGTGCTTTGAGGCATGAGAAGCTGTATTCTGTTTATCGCAAGTGAGATGCTTTGGTCCAACATGCTGTCGCTGAGAAAAAGTGCTAAAACAAAACGTTGAAATGTTTTAACTTTGGAGGAGTTTGATGGGCGAAAAGAGATATTTCTGAAGCTTTTCATTTGACTGAAAAACAAAAACCACTAAAAGAGAAGAAGAACAACTATTGGCCAAATGTACCAAAGCCATGTACAGAAAGAAAATGAAGTAATGTATGTTTGTCAGCCATCTTTCAGGGTCTCTGATTGAAACTGTGCTCCTCAAAGGCCATGGGCTGCTTTTAAGATGCATTATATTCTGGGGCTTCAAAGCTGGCCAAATGCAGCCTGTGTGCGAATGCAAGGACACTTGAAAACATTCTTGTGTTCTCCAAATGGACGCAAAGAGGTTCGGCTGCCGTACCTGCAGTTCTGCTAATGCGCTCTCGCATCTTGTTTTCCCTCATAACATTGTGGACTTGCACATTGCCATGCGTTCTTTTGCCCGGTTCATCTATAAATATCTTCTTTCTAGTAAGCCAGAGTAGGTTGTGCTCTGTGAAATACTAATAAATACAACATAAATACATATTAAATAAACAAAACATGCTTAAGATGCCTTGAAAACATGATAAAGAACCGTAAAGGAAAGTTCAGCAGGAAAAGAAAATTCTGTCATCATTTACTCACCTTCATGTCACTCCAAAGTTTTTATGTCTTTTGTGGAAAGGAGTAATTTTGATGCTATGTTCCATACAAAGAAAATGGATGGTGACTAGGGGCGGTAAAGCTCCAAGAAGGACTAAAAGCACTTCTGAAGCCACACGATAGCTTTGCATTGTTCACTGGAAATTTTGTGAATTAATTTGTGCTTTTGCATATTTAAATTTGGTGCGTTATAAGCCAAAGTTTTAAATTTATTGGAATATCACATAAAACATTAGTGATAAAGCAGATGTAGCATAATAAGGAAGAAGGAGGCGGGAACGGGCGGACGTTAACACAAGACTTAAATAAATAAACAAACTGAAAGTACCTTCACGGACGGCTGCCGCGCACACACATAATAAAACATAAACAAAACACAACGTAAAGTCCAGGGCCCTCATTTATCAATAGTGCGTAGAAAAGGTTCTAGATTTCCTCCTACGACTGAAATTTAGAATGTTTCTAAGTACAAGAAAATCTATATTTATCAAACGTGCGCACACAGTTCTTACGCACATGAGTAAGCAATCATCGTTGATAAATCCTACATGTGTGTAAATGTTCACGATCATTAGCATTCGGAAACGCCTCCAATGAACCATATATGGTGACAACACATCCCTTTGAAAATCACGTGTTTGTGTTTATTCCTTGCCACAATTATGGCGAAGAAGAGGAACTTCACAAACACAGATCGAGTCGCGCAACAACGTTTAACAACAACACATCTGCATCACAAAGTGTTTGCACATTAACAGGATGAAACCCTTTTCTACTTACATCATTAAATGTGTTGGTTGATGGTGCTTTTATGGTGATTTGGGTGCAGTCTATGGCTCCAATTATGTTTGGGAATCTGGCGATAGCATGATAGCGCAATTTTATTTCGGCTTGTTGAGGATTTCAGTAGGTTGGGTCCAAGGAAATAACTGCATCCAACATTTGTCACAGCTGTCTTTTATTGGGTTTGACACCAATTACGCATCGTGTTTAAAATGGCCAAATATATATATTTAGTGTTTTATAATTAAAGGAAATACAGGACATATGTAGATTGCTTAATGCATACTGTGACACTCTTAAATGCTTTTTATGTGTAATATCGCTATTCTACCACTAGATTTTTTGCATAAGCACGCTCAGAGGTGTGCTTATATTTACACACATTTCTACGTATAAGTACAAGTTGGTAAATCCCACACTTTCCGTGAAACTGTTCTCACTACACACAGATCTGTGCGTACGCACCGTTGATAAATGAGGGCCCAGGCCTGGTCCTCTCTCGTCTGGTGTCGCTGGTGCTTATATGCCTCCGAGCTCCCTCATGAGAGGACTCGAGACCGGTGTGTCTCACAGGTGAAGCTCATTCTCAATCACACACCGGTCTCACTCGCTCCTCCCACGTCTCTAGCCCGTCCACCTCAGCGTTTCCATCTCCAGTGTTCAAAAGAACAAAAAACATCACTTCCTGGGAAATTGGCACAAAATATCAGTAATAAAAACGGAAGTTGCAGCAATCGGGGAAGAAACTGTGGCTCTTTTTTCCTCCATTATAATTGAGTTGCGTCTCCGATCGATCAGACGAAACGCTGTCATGTTCTCTTGCGTTGGGATGCTGGTGTTTGGGAACACAGTCGTGTGAGACCCTTCCGGAGGGAATTAAACCAAATCATTCTGATGACAGACTTTGACTCAGGCGTTTCAGAGCCACCAAACCAACATTTGAGATGCTGCGATGCTATTGGCCCACTGTCTAGTCCAGTTATCCAATCCCAGACTCTGCTTAGGCAAAATCATATGTTTTTGATGCACATCAAGGGATTTATCCAGTAAATGTGTTTCCATCGTAGTTTATGCACATGTTGTCTTGTTGGATAAAGAATTTATCCACGTCAATTGAGCATTTTTTTTATTTATGGGCATCTTGGCTTTTATATCCAGCGTTTTTGTCAAATGCGATATCCAAAAAAAGTATTGCAAGTTTTACCGACGTCAAACCTGGTACAATTTGTTTTGAAACTCCCAGACTGAATGTTATGGTGCTTTTACAGTGTTTTTGACAGGTCTTGGTCACTATCCTTTCATTGTTTTGAAAAGTGGGAAAGAGCAACGTGAACATTCTTCAAAATGTATCTCTGTGTGTCTTTGTGTAAATCAAGAACAGCAGATTTAAACAATAAGACTAACTGTGTTGAGCTGGAGAACAATCATTAGTTTCTGTCCATCAATGATCCAAACAGTGTCTAATAAAACACATCAGATATTAAAGAGGCTTTGGTGTTTCCATGGTTTCTACAAAGTAGAACCAGACACTAATGTAACACGTGTATGATGTCATTGATAGGCGACACACGCACATGGTCTGTTTCCTTGTTAATCTTATTTCTCTGGATTTAAACATTCTTGGAAACATTTGGGATAATTTAAGGACACAAGTCAACAAAATATATAACACTGTTCTTGTGGTTTTTGGATATTTTAATCCAAAAATCTTACATATTGTGCCTTTAACACAAATTATAATTTGCAGGAGAAGCTTTTAGTATGTCCTTGAGTTTGTCTTGAGTTGCCACATAGTTCCTGTCACCACAGACAGAATTGATGTAAATATTCTTGTCTATTACAGCATCAGCTACATCTGTGTTTTCTCAGCTGAGCTCATTCTATCTGAAAGTTGCCATCAGATGATGGACCGGCCCCTTGTGCAAGAGGTCGTCGACCTTATTTGAGTCCTGTGCAGAGCCTCACGGGTCTTACATACACAGGATGTTTGGCATTAACCAGTGGCCATACGTCCGAGCGAAAGCATGGATGACGAAGGACAGCTGGAAGTAACATTATACGTCTCTCTCTATCTCTCATTCCTCTGCTCTGCCACTCTCTCTTTTTTCCCACTGCCGCACTTATGAATCCACCCTTTGTCTCAGACTTTTAATGGCTATGCAGATAGATCCAGAATATGGGCGATTAGATCATCTGATCTTCCCCTGGTGAGAAGCTGATAACCCTGAAATGGTAACAAGATGTTTGTTAGTTGACTTCAGATTCTTTAATCAATGTCAAAGCTCCTTCACTATTAAAATGAAAATGTACCCTATTTATTTTAAAATGCATGTTAAATGTCTTATTGTGACCCATAAGTGCATTGAAACGCTCAGCATTATTCAATGTGTTGACATCATTTCCACTGAAACAGGAAGACAGGACGGGACATATCAAGAAACTCTTCCCCTTTTTAAAAATAGCCAATAGATTTCAGTTTATATCACAGCTCGGAGAGAGCCGTTGAGCTCAGTAAAGCCACAGTTTCCTCCTGATCTCCTCCATGTCGCTATAAAATATCATTCTGTGCAGAATTAAAATGGGTCCGATACGTTTTCTGCTCTGGACCGACTCGATCACATGATCCGCTCTGTGCCTAATCATTCCCTATCCCCTTTATGGTACACTGTCTGATTGTTCCCTATCCCCTATGATGTGCACTGTCTGATTGCTCCCTATCCCCTATATAGTGCACTGTCAGATTGCTCCCTATCCCCTATATTGTGCACTTTCTGGATCGTTCCCTAACCCCTATATAGTGCACTGTCTGATCATTCCCTATCCCCTATATAGTGCACTGTCTGATCGTTCCCTATCCCCTATATAGTGCACTGTCTGATCATTCCCTATCCCCTATATAGTGCACTGTCTGATCATTCCCTATACCCTATATAGTGCACTGTCTGATCATTCCCTATCCCCTATATAGTGCACTGTCTGATCAATCCCTATCCCTATATAGTGCACTGTCTGATCATGCCCTATCCCTATATAGTGCACTGTCTGATCATTCCCTATCCCTATATAGTGCACTGTCTGATCATGCCCTATCCCTATATAGTGCACTGTCTGATCATTCCTTAACCTTTATATAGTACACTGTCTGATCATTCCCTATCCCTATATAGCGCACTGTCTGATCGTTCCCTATCCCTATATAGTGCACTGTCTGATCATTCCCTATCCCCTATATAGTGCACTGTCTGATCACTCCCAATCCCTATATAGTGCACTGTCTGATCATTCCCTATCCCTATATAGTGCACTGTCTGATCATTCCCTATCCCCTATATAGTGCACTGTCTGATCGTTCCCTATCCCCTATATAGTGCACTGTCTGATCATTCCCTATCCCCTATATAGTGCACTGTCTGATCATTCCCAATCCCCTATATAGTGCACTGTCTGATCATTCCCTATACCCTATATAGTGCACTGTCTGATCATTCCCTATCCCCTATATAGTGCACTGTCTGATAATTCCCTAACCCCTATATAGTGCACTGTCTGATCGTTCCCTATCCCCATATAGTGCACTGTCTGGATTGTTTCCTATCCCCTATATCGTACACTGTCTGATTGCTCCCTATCGCCTATATTGTGCACTGTCTGGATCGTTCCCAAACCCCTATATAGTGCACTGTCTGATCGTTCCCTATCCCCTATATAGTGCACTGACTGAACGTTCCCAATCCCCTATATAGTGCACTGTCTGATCGTTCCCTATCCCCTATATAGTGTACTGTCTGATCGTTCCCAATCCCCTATATAGTGCACTGTCTGATTGCTCCCTATCCCCTATATTGTGCACTGTCTGATCGTTCCCTATCCCCTATATAGTGCACTGTCTGATTGCTCCTATCCCCTATATAGTGCACTGTCTGATCGTTCCCTATCCCCATATAGTGCACTGTCTGGATTGTTTCCTATCCCCTATATCGTACACTGTCTGATTGCTCCCTATCGCCTATATTGTGCACTGTCTGGATCGTTCCCAAACCCTATATAGTGCACTGTCTGATCGTTTCCCTATCCCTATATAGTGCACTGACTGAACGTTCCCAATCCCCTATATAGTGCACTGTCTGATCGTTCCCTATCCCCTATATAGTGTACTGTCTGATCGTTCCCAATCCCCTATATAGTGCACTGTCTGATTGCTCCTATCCCCTATATTGTGCACTGTCTGATTGTTCCCTAACCCCTATATAGTGCACTGTCTGATTGCTCCCTATCCCCTATATTGTGCACTGTCTGATCGTTCCCAATCCCCTATATAGTGCACTGTCTGATTGCTCCCAATCCCTATATAGTGCACTGTCTGATCATTCCTATCCCTATATAGTGCACTGTCTGATCGTTCCCAATCCCCTATATAGTGCACTGTCTGATTGCTCCCTATCCCCTATATAGTGCACTGTCTGATCGTTCCCTATCCCCTATATAGTACACTGTGTGATCGTTGCCTGTCCCGTATATAGTGTACTGTCTGATCGTTCCCTATCCCCTATTTAGTGCAATGTCTGATCATTCCCTATCCCCTATATAGTGCACTGTCTGATCATTCCCAATTCCCTATATAGTGCACTGTCTGATCGTTCTCTATCCCCTATATAGTGCACTCTCTGATCATTCCATATCCCCTATATAGTGCACTGACTGATCGTTCCCTATCCCCTATATAGTGCACTGTCTGATCATTCCCTATCCCTTATATAGTACACTGTCTGATCGTTCCCTATCCCTTATATAGTGCACTGTCTGATCGTTCCCAATCCCCTATATAGTGCACTGTCTGATCGTTCCCTATCCCCTAAATAGAGCACTGTCAGATTGTTCCCTATCCCCTATATAGTACACTGTCTGATCGTTGCCTGTCCCCTATATAGTGTACTGTCTGAACGCGTTCCTATCCCTATATAGTACACTGTCTGATCGTTCCCTATCCCCTATATAGTACACTGTCTGATCTTGCCTATCCCCTATATAGTGCACTGTCTGATCGTTCCCTATCCCCTATATATTACACTGTTTGATCGTTCCCTATCCCCTATATAGTACACTGTCTGATCGTTGCCTGTCCCCTATATAGTGTACTGTCTGATCATTCCCTATCCCCTATATAGTACACTGTCTGATCGTTCCCTATCCCCTATATAGTACACTGTCTGATCGTTCTCCTATCCCTATATAGTACAGTGTCTGATCGTTCCCTATCCCCTATATAGTACACTGCCTGATCGTTGCCTGTCCCCTATATAGTGCACTGTCTGATCATTCCCTATCCCCTATATAGTACACTGTCTGATCGTTGCCTGTCCCCTATATAGTGTACTGTCTGATCGTTCCCTATCCCCTATATAGTGGACTGTCTGATCGTTCCCTATCCCCTATATAGTGCACTGTCTGATCGTTCCCTATCCCTATATAGTGCACTGTCTGATCGTTCCTCTATCCCTATATAGTACACTGTCTGATCGTTGCCTATCCCCTATATAGTACACTGTTTGATCGTTCCCTATCCCTATATAGTACACTGTGTGATCGTTGCCTGTCCCGTATATAGTGTACTGTCTGATAATTCCCTATCCCCTATATAGTGCACTGTCTGATCATTCCCCATCCCCTATATAGTGCACTGTCTGATCGATTCCCTATCCCCTATATAGTACAGTTTGATCGTTCCCTATCCCTATATAGTACACTGTCTGATCGTTGCCTGTCCCTATATAGTGTACTGTCTGATCATTCCCTATCCCTATATAGTGCACTGTCTGATCGTTCCCTATCCCTATATAGTGCACTGTCTGATCGTTCCCTATCCCTATATAGTGCACTGTCTGATCGTTGCCTGTCCCTATATAGTGTACTGTCTGATCGTTCCTATCCCTATATAGTACAGTGTCGGATCGTTTCCTATCCCTATATAGTACACTGTCTGATCGTTCCCTATCCCTATATAGTACACTGTCTGATCGTTGCCTGTCCCCTATATAGTGTACTGTCTGATCATTCCCTATACCCTATATAGTACACTGTCTGATCGTTCCCTATCCCTATATAGTACACTGTCTGATCGTTGCCTGTCCCTATATAGTGCAAAGTCTGATCGTTCCCTATCCCCTATATAGTACACTGTTTGATCGTTCCCTATTCTCTATATAGTACACTGTCTGATCGTTGCCTGTCCCCTATATAGTGTACTGTCTGATCATTCCCTATCCCTATATAGTGCACTGTCTGATCATTCCATATCCCTATATAGAGCACTGTCTGATCGTTCCTATCCCCTATATAGTGCACTGTCTGATCATTCCCTATCCCTATATAGTGCACTGTCTGATCATTCCCTATCCCCTATATAGTGCACTTTCTGATCATTCCCTATCCCTATCTAGTGCACTGTCTGATCGATTCCCTATCCCTATATAGTACAGTGTCGGATCATTCCCTATCCCCTATATAGTACACTGTCTGATCATTCCCTATCCCCTATATAGTACACTGTCTGATCGTCGCCTGTCCCCTATATAGTGTACTGTCTGATCATTCCCTATCCGCTATATAGTGCACTCTCTGATCGTTCCCTATCCCCTTTATAGTGCACTGTCTGATCATTCTCTATCCCCTATATAGTGCACTCTCTGATCATTCCTTATCCCCTATATAGTGCACTGTCTGATCGTTCCCTATCCCCTATATAGTGCACTCTCTGATCGTTCCCTATCCCCTATATAGTGCACTGTCAGATTGTTCCCTATCCCGGCCAGGACTTCATGTAAACATTTACTGGATCAGAACATCCTGATCAAACCTGCCAGATCCAACAAACAATTCCAACGAAGTACAAGATGATGATGCACTAAATCCAACTAAATTTGCATCGTCTAATAAAGCAAAAAACGATTTGCTTAAATAATTATTATATTTAGCAGACTGAAGAGGTCCTGTAAAGTAAACTACATTGTATCACTCAACTCTGGCAAATTAACTAAGCTTATTGGCAATGTAAAATGTTGTCATCTAACGTAATGGCAAACAGGCTTTCCAACTAATGGAAATATTTACATAGCAGCATAGTAGTAAATATCTCTCTCTCACACGCATTGCCCCACAAAATCACATCTACGTCCAGCAGCAGAGCAATAACCAGGTGGTCACCCTATAGTCCGTGGTGATGATGTAATATGTAGGTGTGGCTCTGAAGCCCCGCCTTCTTTGATGTGGAAATCTTCTCCAGGACATTTCTGTCGAGGTTAGGCGGCAGTAGAAACTGAAGTTGTAATTCTGATTGAAAGAGACACTGACCAAGAGTCCCACCAGGATTTCACAACAGAAAAAAATGACTGAATTTGCTGTGTCCTCTCTGAAAAAGTGCAGCAATAATTGCTGTATTTTTTGTGTGTGTGTTGATTTTCAGTAATAAAAATGTAAATGCCTACCTTGAATGCAAAGTAAGCATCAGCCAAATGCATCAATGTAAATACCCATCAATAATCATGATGTACTTATTAAAGGGATAGTTCACCCTAAAATAATAAAGTCATCATTTACGCATCCTAGTGTTGTTCTAATGCCGTATGCCCTTCTTTGTTCAATGAACCACAAAAGGAGAATGTGAATGGCTCTTGTGAAATAGTTTGTGTAAGGGGCAAATGAAGGTATATGTGTAGCACATCAGGGTCTCGCACCTGCCCTTCAGGTCAACCACGGGACTGAAGACCGTCCACCTCCCAGCTGGCCTCTTCAGACACAATGAACTCTGCTCCTCGTCTGTGTGGTCCTCAGATTAGCTGTTTAGACCCGGCTTAACTTCCCTTCAGCCCTCTATTCTTCTCCTCGCTCCGACACTGGGTTTAGCCTTTCCAGGATGCGTTTGGACGGTCTGTTTTAAACATTGAGAAAGGAACCCCCCAGGGGGCAGTTGAGGGGATGTCAGGGGGGCAGTTGAGGAGGTCAGGGAGATCCAGTTATTCTGTTTCCTACCGCTGGCCTTGGGAAACGCTGAGCCACCACCGCAACCCCGATGCCTGTTCCCATGCAGTCTCCCTCTCTCTCCCTGGCTCTGTCTCGCAGCATTTCATTCCCAACATACACGCAGACCAGCCCTATAAAGCAGCGTGTCTGGAAACCATCATTTTTATGTGTTGCTGTGTTAAAAGTCAAGACCATAAAATTACACGATTACAACACAGCCATTTTCAGGCTCTGGGTAGATTGCGGCCTGCAGTCCTGTTCTGAGAGCACTTTCTGTGCGGAGCTGCGAAAAATAGCACTAACCTGTTGCTCTCCCGCTTTCTCTGTTCTCAGAGTCATGGTTCTGGAAAACACTAATGGGGACAGAACAGGAAACAAACACTCGGTGGGCACTGCTCTGATTATATCAGTACGGCTATTTTTGACAAGGCAGAATAAAACGCTTTGTGCAAGAATCATCTCGCTGATTTGTTTTCCTAATGGATGAATCTTACGAAACCTTCCAGGAACACGTCTGGGTCATATTTCACCTCCCAAAATCACAACAAAGAAGCAAGTCTAGCGTAAAGAAAAGGACGTCTATTTTTGGCCAATGAAATGAATAATAGTATGTGTAATTTTTATAATAGCATGTGGTGTTTTTAAAGACTTAATATCTTTTATTATTTGAACTATATCAATCAGTTATATTTGCAATATCTATTCAGTTCTGCCTCCCAACTTCATTTATATTATTTAAAGGATGTTTAATAAAAAATATAATTAATATAATATAACAAAAAATTGAGATTTCGAAAAACAATTGCAAGTAAATTTTAGATAGTTTAATAAATAACTTAAATAAAAGCTATATAAAAAATAAAAAATGATTATAACAAAAATATAATATATTCTGAGTAAATCTATCTTGTTAGGGTGTTTTAAATAATATTTAAATATTATTATATATTTGTTATTTAATAAATATTGAATATATAATACATATACTAATATAATAATACATGCATTATAATGATATAACAATACATTTTATAGTTATTACAATTAATAATAATATATAATACATTCTGAGATATAGAAAAAAAGTTTAAAGAATGCTTAGATAAATAATAAATATTGATTATTAGTGAACAATAATAATATAATACATTTATTACAACACAATTACTAATTTATCATAATCATAATAATTCTATTGGAATTAATATATAATATATTTGGAAAACACAATCAGTTTCAAAGTATATATTTATGTTTCATCTTGTTTAAAGGACATTTAGAGATTATTAGATAATAATAATAATATAATTATTATTCGCTGCCTCCTGCTTGATTCTTGTATTTGTCTGATGTGTTTTTATTGTACATCTTAACTTAGTACTTTTTAAAATTGTATTGCAATTGTTACATTGTTATGTAAAATGTAACTTTTTACTCTCTTTTAGGATGACATCTGTCTACGGACTGCAGGTGAAAAAACTCTGGCATATTGACAGAAATGTTCATTAATATGCACTGTCCCTGTAAATAAATACATAAATAAATAAATAAATAATATTTTACTATCATATTATTATTATTATTTAAAAATATCTAAATACTGATATTTAATAAATGTAACTCTGTATAATTTTTTTGCAGTGCAAGTACTTGTATCATCTTAACTCGCCCGGTATACGCATGCAAACTGGGATGCTGTTTTTAAATCTTGCACGACTGGTTGTTATTGCAGCACTGGAGAAGCTCTCGGTCTGCTTGCTGAAACCCAACACCCAACGATAAATGAGAGTGAGACAAATCAACGCAAAATCAGGCGCTGAAGACAAGCCGCCCTGTCTGATGATCCCCGAGACAAACCTTTAAGAGCGGATTCTGACAGACAGATCTGCAGGAAGAATGCAGAGGAACAGGCCTAGCGTGCTCCTCTATCACAGCGGCATCGGTCAGTTAGCGTTCATGAGGGCGGCGTGTGTGTGTGTGTGTGTGCGTGTGTGTAGTTAGTAAAGGTGAAGCAGGAGTGGTAGACATGGGTGTGAATTACACTGTAACTGCCAAGTTTGCAAAGTAGGTTTCACCAAACCTCTCACTGCAAGAGCTGAAAGAAATAACTGGATATATTTCAACACATCTCAGCAGGCAAGCGGATTTCACAAAGACATATCTGGGTCATATTTCATCAGAAAAAACAACAAACACAAAATGTAAAGTATAAATGAAATATGATTCATAATATCAAATATACTGTAAGATTTAATTAAAACTTTCTAAAAATAAAATACAAATTGAGGAAATAAGTGTAGCATCATAAAATGACATGTTAGCATCACAAATTACATTTCATTATCTAATTACAGTCCATTGTCCAATTCTGATGATGACAGGCAATATTAGCCAAAAACGACTCTAATTATTATCTTCTATATTATTTATAAGGGACAGTATGCAAATTGGCATCAGTCTATGTGGTGGTGCAAGGCGGCGAAACTGACCTTATGCCATTTAAAGGTGTCATGAACTGGCTTTTTTTATTTTTATATACTGTTGTCTGAGGTTTTTTGTGATTTTTTTTGAGGGTTTCTCCTGAACGCTGGGTTTCGATGGGCGGGGCCGCACTGGAGACTTGGAAGTAAACGCCCACGGCTGGGATTGGATAAGATCTGCATATTTAATGAGCTTCAGCTCCCCTGTCAGTTCACGTGAGGGATTGTTTTGAAAGCGGCAACTGGAAAGATTCTCATATATCAAGTCAAGAGAGTGAACAACGCAGATCAAGAAATGAATGTTATTTCACTATTAAAAATTCGCCGGCCTGCCAACGGGCTTACGGACTTACGGGGGTAGCCCGCCTGGGAAACACACAGCCCCGGGACGTTGGGCTTTGCGAGCCCTGGCCCATGCATGTCCAAGTCTGATCCGGAATCGCAATGAACCAACAAATAAAGTATACTCCAGCCCGTGACAATGTGCTATGTTCTGTTAGACACGTACACATGATCCTAACGATCTGTAACAATGCAATACTCACATATAAAAACATGTTTTACTCACATAAGTGAGTTGCACCATTCCTGTCGGATCCAATATAGAAGGCACAGCATTGTGTTTTAATCTCAATATGCCTGCAAATCCAGTCTCGACCTGTGTCTTGTTTACAAACGATTATTGCTATCTTCAGCATGTTTATTGCTCTGTAGCGTGATTAGCTCCGCTTATCACAGTTTAGCTCCACGAGTCGGTGAGGGGGCTACAGAAGCGTACACATTCGTCTGTAGAGGCGGTGTTTCCCCCTTCTATCACATCATTGATCAGTGTATATCTGAGAGCTGTCGTTTTCTGGGCCTGGTGTCAATAAAAGCTTTACTTTGACTAATAAGGAAGTTTTCAGCTCTGAAACTTACAGAATATTCGACTTTACAACACGGGTGCACTAATATGCATTAATTCATGCTTAACTAATGCACAGATAATCATGAGTTAATGTGTTACTAATGGTTAACTAACCCATTTATTAATGATTACTGCATCAGCAACTAATGAAGATTCGACATGATTAATAGATTAAGTAATCATTACATTGTTATTAGTTAAATGTGTCATAATGTATTAATTCCTTAATAACATATTTTATGAACTAATAATGTAAATTAATGTGTTAATTACCACAACGGGTCAAAGACATGCATTTCAACTTCCAGTTGTCTGCTTTAATTAATCATTAGCTAATGATTTACAAAGGTATCATTATGTTATGACTTTACTTGTTGGGGCACATGACTATTAACCAATTCAAAATTAATTCAAAACTCATAACCACAATTACATATCACTTAATCAATTAGTTAATAGTCATATCAACAAGTAAAGTCATAACATAATGATAGTTAGTTGCTGATGCAGTAATCATTAATAAATGGGTTAGTTCACCATTAGTAACACATTAACTCATGATTATCTGTGCATTAGTTAAGCATGAATTAATGCATATTAGTGCACCCTTATTGTAAACTGTTACCGAATATTCTTATATCATGATGAACTTTGATATATCAAAGGCTCAAGGGAAAGTTGATTTCTCAATTCAGGACCCCTTTAAACGGGCTATACTGTATGCAGAAATTAGGAACCCTTGTTTTTAGTGACACCGGTGGTCGTTAAGTGAACTGCAGCCGCAATGTGCTCACAACATACAAGAGACTGAACGTGATTCGAGGCTTCGAGGAAGTTCTTTGCCTTCTTTGTTCAGAAGATGAATAGCAACTGAATTTAGGCGAATAGTTTTTGTTAACCAGTAATGTGCAAGAAAGGGCTCCCTTTAGTAGACACCATTTGTTCAGTAAACCACTGTTTAATAAAAATAAATAAAAAGCTATTTTATATTTAGCTTTCTCTCCCCTGCTGTACCGAACCCGTACCGATCCGTGACTTCTAAACCGAGGTTTTGTGTACCGTTACACCCCTAGTGGGCAGCGTTGGATGTTCGCTAACAGTATATCGCTAGTCACGTATTTCGAACTTCGTTTTACCCCTAAGCTAAGAATGAAAAATGACTTCACGTTGAGTTAGCGGGGAATTAACAGAGTGATTTCTGTGTCCCATCAGGTGCCTTTGGAAGGATTTTTCCATCAGCGCTTCTTCTTTATTTTGGAGGTTTAGTCAGTGTGCATTGTAGTGCACTGCAGCGCAATCATAATTCTGAGAAAACCTGAGTACCTGCCAATGAAAACAAGGCATTTTGGTTGGCAAACGTGCCTGTCTTTATCTCTCTTTCTGTCTGTCTCTCCATGCAGCTGTGTTAAACAAACAGCCTCGTGCAGCTGGACGCCTGAACATGGCGAAAGGGGAATTTTAATCCACTGTTTTTCTGTTCTTTGGCACCAGTCAGATTTATGTGCTCATAAAACCAGGAGAAAATCACCCACTCCATCCGCAGAGAAGGAGAGGTGACGGAGACGGGGGTGCTGGAGGAATTGACCCCTCACCACAATTTGTATTTTTTAGAGGAGCACAACAGACGTGGTAGGAAGGTTTTTTTAAACGCACGTGCCTCCCATAAACCCGGACGACTGCGATTCGAGTCTGAAGACGCTGTGATTCTGGAGTCGACTTAATGGAGTGATAATTGAGTGTAAGCTGAGCTAAAGACTCAAACAAACAGACACGTTCTGTCTTGGTGACTTATGAAATATCCATCACTGTCAGAAACGAGTAAAACCAATACTTGCATAACAGCCAGATCTTTTTTCCTCAGCGCTGATCTGAAAACAAACCCTGCGCCGTGCACCAAACCACTTCCAGCTGTCCTCGAACCCACACAAACACACAGAGCAATTACCATCTGATGCCAGCGGTGCGAGATTAGGTGATAAGTTAAGCCTCCGGCGTGATTTTGGAGACGAAACTTTAGTGGCTCTCATTGTGTCACATTCAGCCATATGAAACCAGCACACACACTAAAAAACACATCACATTTCATATCTGTGGCCTCACGATACAAATCACCTCATGCACGCGTCTCCTGTAAGGTCTGAGTTTGTGATTTGTGATGGTCTGATGATGAAGGTGACTTACTGGGTTTATCCTGCATTTCCAGACAACTCCTGCCTCCTTCGTGAAAATGAGCAGTGGAACAGAGAAATCCAGATGTAGTGAGAACCGGCTTTTCCATGATGGTGAATGAGCCCAGCACTGAAAAAAAAGTTTTTTTTTTTTTTGTTGTTGAGAAAAACTGTTACAAATTTGCCACAAAAAAAAAAAAATGAAACAACACTGTTTAAGGATTTCGAACGTACACTAAAATATAGCTGGTTTTATTCAAGTCAGAAATATTTAATATAACTTAATCAACTTAAATACATTCATGTGTGCCAACAAAACTAATTTGTATGCAATAAATAAGGAAAATTATCTCTTTAAAGTAGCAATAGCACGTTACCACATTTTACAGTTTAGTTTAATATAATTATAATGCAATATATAGCTTTATGTTTTTTTGGTTACACTTTATTTTAAGGTGTTATTGTTACAGTGCATGTAAGCACTGAGTAATATTAATGAACTACATGTACTTACTATAGGGTTAGGGTTTGGTTAAAGGGTTAGTTGCATGTGATTATGCATAATTTACTGTTATTACTATGGAAAGTACATGTAACATATGTCACTATAATATAACATATTTTTACCAACATATTACATCCCAATTTATGTTTAAAAAATGAGAAAAAATAAAGACAAAGTATTTTTATATCAACAGGTCCAAGTAAGACAAAGACATGTTTAACCATTTACTGCATTTTTAATGATGACAATACTAATTATATTGATATATATTGAAAATGCCATGTCACGTCAACAACCTATTCACATTTGATGTATAAAAAAATACATGAGGACATTGCCTCCTCATTTCAGAACACACTGCTCGAGCTATAAGGCAACATCAGCGAATAGTTTGAATGTGAAATGTTGCCTTTACAACAAGCTGAGAAAAAAAAAAAGTTTACTTTTTAAGTATTTATTTTACTTGTGACAATGAAAAGGCTCCTAACCTATGAAATACAACTTGACGAATCGGGGCACGTGTTGCGTCAGCCCAAGGGTCCGCCTTACAGGAAGCTCCCAATCTCTCCTGTTAAAAACGGCCCATCTGGAAATCAAACAGCCTCTGCCATAAAAAAGATAAACGAGGCTTTGAGAATGTCCATATTGAAGCGAGCAGACAGAGCGAGGTGCTTGCGTCCTGAGGGATCATGAAACTCCAACGTGTCTACAGGAGGTTTGGGACGTGATTCTGGGGTTCAGCTGCGTGAGACTTTCTTCTGGGATCATATGCTTTGTGCTTTTGTAAAATCCTCCTAAACTGCAATTCAAGTTCAAATGGAGAGAATACTGAAACTTACTTAAACAGCTCAGGCAAAAATTTAAATGATGTCATGCCAGTGTGTGTGTGTGTGTGTGTGTGTGTGTGTCTGTGTGTCTGAGTGTGTGTGTGTCTGAGTGTGCTTGTCCATGTGAGTATATGTGTGTGTGGGTGTGAGAGTGTGTTTGTGTGAGTGTGAGTGTGTGGGTGTGTGTGCGTGTGAATGAGTGTGCTTGTACATGTGAGTATAAGTGTGTGTGGGTTTGAGAGTGTGTGTGTGTGTGTGTGTGTGTGTGTGTGTGTGTGTGTGTGTGTGTGTGTGTGTGTGTGTGTGAGTTTGCGTGTGCTTGTACATGTGAGTATATGTGTGTGTGAGAGTGTGTGTGTGTGAGTTTGCATGTGTGTGTGTGTGTATGTCCGTGTGTGTGAGTGAATGTGTGTGTGTGTGTAAGTGTTTGTGTGTGAATGTGTGTGAGAGAGTGTGTGTGTGTGACTGATTTCAGTGCGTTTGGTGTGTGACTGTGACTTCAGTGCGTTCAATGTGTGTGTGTGTGTGTGTGTGTGTGTGTGTGTGTGTGTGTATGTCCGTGTGTGTGAGAGAGTGTTTGTGTGTGTGTGACTGACTTCAGTGCGTTCAGTGTGTGTGTGTGTGTGTGTGTATGCGTGAGTTTGCATGTGTGTGTATGAATGAGTATATGTGTGTATGTGTGTGTGGGTTTGAGAGTGTGTTTGTGTGAGTGTGTGTGTGTGTGTGTGTGTGTGTGTGTGTGTGTGTGAGTTTGCGTGTGCTTGTACATGTGAGTATATGTGTGTGAGAGTGTGTGTGTGTGAGTTTGAGTGTGTGTGTGTGTATGTCCGTGTGTGTGACTGAATGTGTGTGTGTGTGTAAGTGTTTGTGTGTGAATGTGTGTGAGAGAGTGTGTGTGTGTGACT